>OX376376.1:12049530-12223544 GCA_947369275.1 Nemotelus nigrinus | reverse complement strand
TTTCAGATTGACTTAATATATATATATTGTTTATTCAGAAAATTTTTAATATTAAATATTCAAAGTACATATCTTATAGTAAATGAAAATATTTTTTTAATAACTTTTCAACACAAAATGGAGGCGATGCGAGCAAATGAAAAAAACACATCAAAAACAGCCTCGTACAACTTAACGCCTTTTCCGAGAAACTTGCAACGTTCAGAGAAAAAAAAATATGCGAATGAGATCTATAATTCATAGGTGAACCAATAAAATTTAGCAAAAAAAATCAAATTTTTACATTAATATTAGATTAAAAAAAAAAATCGATTTTTTTCAAAAAAATCACGTTTTAAACATTGGTAAACTAATTATTTTTCCGAAATTACAAGAAAATGTAGGTTCAACGATGAGATAATACTCTTTTGTACATGTGATATAAATTTTAGCCTAATAGGTTCAATATTTTTTGAGATATCTTGTACGGAAATTGAAAAAGTACTACTTTGAGAAAAGCGCGTTTAAAGTTCTAAAGCTCCACCGACCTGGGGAACGCCGCACTGTCTATAACTGACTATAACTCGAGAACTAGCACGAATATCGCTTCAAAACTTTTTTTGGTATATTTTAAGAGTATTTCGAACACTTTGATGCAATAAAAAAAAATCGTTTTTGTTTTAGCAGTTACATGTATCTCCCCCCTTAAGAGCGGAAAAAAAAATCTCCACTGTTCTCCCATTGAGAGGACAATGGAGATTTAGGCCGAATTAATCGCGAATTAGGTAATCGCAGTTATATAAGCTGTAAGTTAGATGTTAGACGTTAGATTATTACTATTAAGATTAGACGTTAAGTACCCGGACACGACAATCTACGGTTCCGACGACAATCTGTACGCACGCATCGAATAATTATATCCAGCGACAGTTTAACGTCGCTAATGACAATCACAAAAAGTTTGTTCGCGTACTTCAGCAAATTGCAGCAGGAGCAGAATTTGGCAGCTGACTTCTTTTGCGGAAAAAAATTTGGCTTGCAGCAAAAGTTAAAAAAAAACTACTTTCGACGAATCTATTTTAGTATTTCATAATAGAATCAGGTACGCGAACAGAGCTAATCTACCACCAAGGTCGACGTATAGATACGTACGGCAGAGCAACGCACTGCTCAAGCCACTCGAAACGTCAACAACTGACCTAGGCCAATACGTGACCTATATACAGCTGTCGAACGAGCCTGGAAATCATCGATCTCGTACATAGTTACGTACGAGATCGTCGCAGGACACGCAGGATGACGGGTAGAACGCGGGAGGCCTCAAACACGAAACGGACACATCGAATTAACGCGGAGACACATTGGAAAAGTCACTTGCACTAACCTGGCGTAACAAACCGACACAGGGCCGCGGACAAACGATCTCCCGACGAACGTATTCGAATGTATTCGATATGATGGTATCCTATAGAAGCCAAATGAAGTAATTCTTACCTGGCGTGATTAGATATGGGTTTGCGAAAGAACCAGCCGTCGTTTTCGGGAATCCTTGGGTGACGATTCTCGGATGCAAGCGTCGATGTTGATGGATATACAAGATGACAGCGCGAAATGTCAACTGACGGCTGCCAGATGACTTCGGATCAGGGGAAAGTCATCTATCCCAAAGTAGGGAATTTGAGTCAAATGGCATTTCGAGTGGAATCGAACCAGTTAGAGTGGTTCCAACGGAATTGGGAAAGTCCCGATAAGATGAAAAATTTTCAGTGAAGCGAACAATGCAGAGGAGGTTCTTTTTGGAATTCGCCTGGTGAGTGAACGGACGTTCGAATAGCACCGCGGAAGCTGTAGGAGAATAAAATTGGATTTCTTTTCTTTGTTTTCGGATTGATAACGTCGAAGGAGACATCGCTAGTGGGCAATTGCGAAAATATTCAGACAGAGGGCCGAGTTGAAAACGAAGTAAGATCGAACGTCGTGGGAGTCGATAATTTCGGGACGAAAGCAGCGAAATCACCGGAGAAGAATTCATCAAGGATCGGAAGGCGGATCGTCGATCAGTGTGCACACTGTAACTGCTGAAACACAATGTGTAGCCGTAGCCGTAGCCTGCAGGGAAGCCAGGAGCTGTCAAAAAAGTTAAAATCACAGGATTGCATTGAACCAGTTACAATGCGTAGCCCATGGCGCCGTGGCCGTAGCCGAAGTTGACCAACTTTCTACTTTTTGCCTGGCTACATCTTTGACAGCTTGCTTGCGCTATGCTGGTAAAACTCTATTACGTGCCCATAGCACTGTGGAATAGAAGATATGAATAAAGTGGATGAGGGAGCGAAAGTAGGAATGATGGAGGGAGAAGTCTACAATAATAAATTTGAGGCGGATGAAGCAATAGAGCAAATTAGTGAGTTAATCAATAATGAGAACAGAGAAAATTATAGAAGGGAAGTAGGGAAGTATAAGCAATGCACCTGGAATAAAGCATTCCTAAGTGGAAGAAGTAGGTTTTGGTTTAAGAATTTAAAATTAAAAAGTAAGACAGTCAAACAGTTAAATAGATTAATAACTAATAAATGCTACAGTAATTTACAATTATTCAGGATGAAAACTATAGACAGTCCGAAATGTTCTGTATGTGAACTGGTAGATGATCTAGATCACCAAATTTTCCACTGTCAGGCATTAAGTAACCAGAGAGCGGAGTTTGAAATTTTCCAACACTATAATAAAGTAGACTCGATACTGATGGTAAATAATACAAAGCACATCACTGAATTGGGAAGGTTTCTAGAGTTGGTAGAGTTGAACTTGTAAACAATTTAATGTAAATAGTTAAAGTAGCTGTTTAATGTTTTTTTTTTTATAAGATGAAAATATCTGAGCCTTGTAAATAATATAGTTATAAGTAATTAAAGTCAGTAATTATAAACAGTTAGAGTAACAAAGTAAAGTTTAAAGAAACCAAAAATGAGTAGTTAAGAAATAGATTGAAGTAGTATTTAAACCCAACATATGGGTGATGTCGAACACGATGGCTGATGCGAATCGTTATAAGCCAACCTTTTCCTCGTAAAACAGGAATTAGTACTCAAAAAAAAAAAAAATATTACGTGCCCATATCGCCGTTAGACACTTTTATCGACTGTGTTTTTTCTCTGTGGTTGTGTATTTGTTCTTTGGGATGTTTTCTCTGTGTTTGTTTACCTTCAGTGTTTTGTGTTATCGTGTATTTTTTGTAAGTTCTTGTTAGTTATTCTAGAATGTTTAATACCTGCCCGACATCTGGTTGTAGCAGGGGCAAAGACTTCAAGAATAATCATCAAAAACATATATAAACCAAATAAGAAGACAACGCAATTATGATAAACAAGCAAACAAACAAAAAACATCCACAAAGAAGCAAAAAAAAAAAAACAATCGGTAAAATTGTCTAACAGCATAGCCATTAGACAATTTTACTGGTTGTGTTTTTTTAGTATAAACTTTCTGTCTGCATGCTGGTTAGTTCGAAGATATTCAATGGTTAATGTTTTTCTGCAGCATGCAGGTATATCACTATTGACTTCAGCATATTTCCACTATAGATGTTTTTGTATTTTGAATAATGATGTAACAGAGTTTGTAGTTTTCAAAACCGGTGTTAACTCAAAATCCGAAAAAAAAAATCAGATGCAAGGTTGATGACAAGCACTGCAGTATGGAGGACACGTGGGCGAGTTTACCCGCAATGATTCCTTAAAAAAATTTTTCCACGCTACCGATTCTACCGATGTATTCAATTTTTCAACGATTATCCTAAAACAATGCCATCAGTTGATCTAAAAATAAACAGCTAGTTAACACCGATTACATAAAATCGATAAAAAAACTTCAATAAAACAATATCTTGCTAAATCAAACTCAGAAAGAGAAAGAGTATAGAATATGTAACTAATTTCCACACAGAAAAAAACAATTTTGACAGTTGCCGCTGGCTACATCATTGTGTTCGGTCCTTTGAGTATAAAGATATTAAGAGTAGCAGAGACACTGTAAACGCCTGTAGGTGTGTGTCGCGAGTTTGTGCCTTCCCCCTTGCCTTTCACTCTATCACTACATGGGAGCGAAAAATCCGGTTGCTGTCAAATTTTGCTAGCCACGTAAAGCAAACGTAAACAAACTACCGACTCGCAATAGAAATCGATATGAAACAACTATTAAAAAGAGGCTTTTTACAAAACGAACTATTATACGTGACTAAGAAAAGTATGCAAAAGCATCAGAGCATTAGAAATAGACGCGACATTGATTAAAGCTATTAAAAAAAAGGCAAAGATAACTGAGCAATAGGACATCGCTAAAAAACTAGCATTTTCCCGCTTTTGAAATGTTAATTCACAAAAAACTTTCCACCATAGCACTTGCTGTAAGGTTCTTAACAAAATCCAGGAAGTTCCACTTTTAAATAACGCACTAAGTAGAAATTATTGCCGATATCCCGATTGACTCCGCGAGTTAGCGTCTTTGATCGCGACATTTTGACAGCAACCGGATTTTAATTTTTCAAGATGGCGCGAGGACTGTCGAAGGTCAATGGCGTAAGTAAGAAGATGATGCATAGGGGCATATGATTTGAACATTAAATTTGTTTGAAAATTTCGAGAGGCAATCTAGATATGGGTAGAGCACTAGTTAACAATGTAAAGAATTATAATAATATAAACAATTATTTGATGTGCAGGTATTATTTGGACATGTTTAAACTGCTCAAAAAATATTCAAATACGCGCTTCGAAAGGCAATTCATAAAGAGCAGCCTGATGAAAAAAACTCCGAATAGCCAGATAACACACACATATATTATGGGCCTTTCCGAATTCGTGTCTCCGACTTGGTCTTGGTCTCCGTATAACAGATTATGACGTCAGCGTTTTAGCTGACCTTTTATAACAGTTATAGGAGGTCAAGATAGACTGTCCGGATTCTCTGTCTTGCCTTGTTATGACATTTAAGCATATAACCGTTTTGATTGTAAGTTTAGATTTTCTTGCATAATTGTAATTTGTAAATATATAAATGGTATCATGACGTCTAAACAACGAGATGAGACTATCATGAACTGTTATACAGGGGAGAAATATCAAGCCGAAGATAAACTATTCGGACAAGCTAAACTTGATGTGACGTCACATTCTGTTATAACAAGCTCAAGACCAAGGTGAAGACGACAATTCGGAAAGGCCCTATATATATATATTTACATATATATATAATATTTGTATATTTACATATGTATATATAAGTATAAATATATATTATATATATATATATATATATATATATATATATATATATATATATATATATATATATATATATATATATATATATATATATATATATATATATATATATATATATACATATACATAAGAACTAGCGCCGTCAAATTCCACAGTGGTGAAACTAGAAAGTAAAATCATTGCTGCCACACGGTAGTGGTAAAAACCTTGCTTGATAAACCTCTTAGCTATAACAGAACAGTTAAAAATGTGCTTTAGTAGTGACATCACGTTTGTGTTAAAAGATTAAGTTCAAAGAAGTTAGTAAGTTAAAAATGTGCTTTACAACATCACGTTTGTGTTAAAAGATTAAGTTCAAAGAAGTTAGTAAGTTTAAATAACCACAGTAAGTCAATATTGAATTATTATTTCTTTTGTCAATAGATTTATAACAAAAAAGCTTGTACTACGAGTAATATTCAAGACCAAATTTTGAGTGGCTACACAGCTTATGAATAAGCTGTCGAAACTAATAAATACTCGTATACAGACAAAACTGTGTTTCATATAACCACTGCAAAAATCTTGAATTCCAACAGTCTCAAAATTTGAATTATTACGTACATTCGAAAAGTTCTTAGTACAAGCTTTTAAAATGCCCAATAAAAACCAGTGCAAAACAAGGAGCATGACCTCCGAAATTCTTAATGAAGAAGAGTCTAATTGTGCGCTTTGCTCCGACAACGATACTATAGAAATGGTTTCATGTGACGGCTGTATGCTGTGGTTCCACTTCAAATGCGTTGGCGTTAGTGCTTATATTGTGGATAAAGAATGGCTTTGTCCAAATTGCATAGCGAGTTTTAAAACTCACCATAGACAAAATACACAACGCCAGATGGAACTTCAGAGTGTGGAAGAGCATTTGCGCAGTGACGAATTCAATCAAAAATTAGATGAGCTTAAGGTTTTAATGGAGAAACTGTCGACGCCATCAACAAGTAAACGTGCATAAGATAACACCTGGCCCTGTGAAAAATAAAACATCGTCGTCCCCAACAAAGTTCAAGAAACATCTTCCCACACGCGAACTGCCGTCATCAAGTTTCCAGCAAAATGTAATGCTGACACCGTCTGGTCGCTTTCCGACAACGACAACGTGAGGAAAAGATCACGTTCCGCAAATCGTGGGAAATGCGCGCAGCGAATTTTCATTTTAGGTTTAAGCAATTAATGTAATTAGTCTTAAGTGATCATCCGACCAATTCGGTCTAAATAAAGAAAATTATTTTTTTAAATAAAAACCCGAGTCGTTTTTATTAACTGGCGCCCGAGCAGGGACCAGCGGTTTTTCCCTTGACTTCCGAAAGCAAGTACACGCGAAAGGTTTAAAATATTTCCCGAAAGCAAGTACACGCGAAAGGTAAAGTTCTGACCGCGAAACGAATAACTCGAATATAGTTAGCAACGGAGAACGCGAAAGGTTTAGAACGTTCAAATCAACGCATCCTATCCGAAAGCGGGACTCCAAATCGCGAAACGTCGAGCTAATTCTCGCCGGTCCGGAAACATATCGCTGGTCCACCCAACCCGTCGTTGGCAACAGTAGGGA
This sequence comes from Nemotelus nigrinus, assembly GCA_947369275.1. Taxonomy (NCBI): domain Eukaryota; kingdom Metazoa; phylum Arthropoda; class Insecta; order Diptera; family Stratiomyidae; genus Nemotelus; species Nemotelus nigrinus. The sequence continues at coordinate 12,216,692 of OX376376.1, read as the reverse complement.
AAAGAGGCCCCCAAGTAGCCCTGCAAAAGGGAAGAAAAGGAGTCGACTAGAATCGGCAGCCGCCCTACGATGATGGAAAAAATTTTAGTTTTAGTGTAAGGAAATAAATGTGTCAATTCTAATGTGCACCGTGAAACTAGTAGTGAATAATAGAAATATTTATATTGATAAGTGATCTGAATAGTAAAATTATATATAAGCCATAGTGCGTATAGTGGAAAAGTAGTGCAAAAAGAATAAAAAAGAAAAAAAGCAAGAAGTGGGTGAGCAAATTCATATTTTTAGCAAGAAATAGGAAGTTGATATATAAATAAGCCATAGTGCGCTTAATCGAAAAATATTGCAAAAAAGAGAAAAGCAAGTAGTGGGTGAGAAAATTAATTTTTAGAAATAGAAAGTTGTGAGGAGGGCTGTGCAGCAACCGTAAGTAAATATTTTTTTCTTTACCTCCGCTTAAATAAGGAGCGCAAGTTATACGTTTTTAAATATCGATCAAAATCTGTATTTGTGGAATTATCACCTTTTCCTAAATTTTACATATCACCTTTTCCTAAACCTTACATTTTCCTAAATTTTACCTAAATTCCGTTGCTTTATTCAAAATGACTACACCGGGAAACATCATTAGGCCTGCAGTACTAAACACCGCCAATAATCCACCGCCGCCGGCATCTGGTGCAAATTCCAGTGCAAATACTCCCCCTGATTCTGCCGCGACGCATAGAAATTTAGTGGAATTGGTTACATCCATTTTGCGACGGGAATGCCCTAGCATAATAAATTCAGTCCTTAACCCTAATGCAGACTTTAACAATGACTGTGATCAAGGCATTAACGACGACCAACTCGGGAACCTGGCGGATATGGACAGAGTTCCCGACGTCGTTAAAAGTCTCCGCGAGTTTTCTGGCACCGCAGGTGAATTCAGTTCATGGCGAAAGAGTGTCGAGCGCGTTCTCGACTTTTACGAACATCTCAAGGGAACGCCGAAATATTTTGGCATTTTGAACGTCATTCGAAATAAAATTGTCGGGAATGCAGACGTCGCCCTAGAATCTTACAATACGCCCCTAAATTGGGAACGTATATGTAGGTGCCTTACGCTACACTATGGGGACAAGAGGGATATTAGTACCCTCGAATACCAAATGTCGTGCCTCGTTCAAGGCAATAACACAGTGCAGCATTTCTATCAGCAAGTATACCATCACCTGTCCCTTATATTAAACAAAATCGCTTGCATGAATCTTAGTCGCGACGCTACCGATATCTTGGTTAAATCGTACAGGGATAAAGCACTAGACACCTTCATACGTGGCCTAAGGGATGATCTCCCTAGACTGCTAAGCATGAAGGAGCCAGTCGATCTGCCACAGGCGCTGCATTTGTGTTTAAAACTTGAAAATGTTAACTTCAGGACACAATACGCCCTTAACAATAATACCAATCGTCGTACATCTAACCCGGTTGCACCCCCAGTACCACCTAGATCCAAACCTGTTCCTGCACCTAGAAATACGTTTTACCCCGAACTGATGTACCACAATCAGCAGCCTCAAAAGTTCGCATACCCACAGCAGAACCAAGCAAGACCCAGTTTCCCTGCTCAACCTCAATTCCCAGCATTTAACCAACAAAGGAACATGTTCCAACAACCGTTCGTTCGGCTGCCACCCAAACCGCAGCCTAAACCTGAACCTATGGATGTAGATCGGTCCATCCACTCGGCAGTAATTAATTATCAAAACAGACCGGCACCGAAACCTGCCCCCAAGAGAGCAACCCCCTTTCAGGCACAGACTCCTTACAAACAACAAAGGAATTTCCACATCCAACCTTCAGATGTCCCACCAGAACTCGATGATTACAACGAACTGATAAATATAGAGGACGGTAATAACGAACAAAGCCTTACGGAGTACTTAGACACTGGAGAAACAGGAAACTATGCAGACTTCTTTGACTCACAACCAGAGGAATATACAACCGATGGCAACCCGGCATCCACAGAACTCCAAGACATACATTTTTTAGGATGAATAGCTCTTCGCTACCTTATTTTGAGGTTCCTGCGAAGGGCGGAAGAATTTTAAGGTTTCTTATAGATACAGGCTCAAACAAAAACTATATACAGCCTCATCTAGTCAAAAATCACATTCCTAATGAAACTCCTTTCACGATAAGCTCTGTTGGTGGTGATATAAAAATTACTCACCATGCAATCATAACGCCATTCGGTTCTTCAACACCGAATTTAAAATTTTTCCTCTTACCAAGCCTTAAATCTTTTCACGGACTTTTGGGTAACGATAGCCTTAAGGAATTGAATGCCGTAATCCACACGGCCGAAAACTATTTCACCATACAAGATAAATTGAAAATCCCAATAAAACAACAGATCTCTCAAGCAGTAAACAATATTGGCATAAGAACCAGCCATCTGTCCGAAGAACAAATAGCTAGGCTTTTCAGTATTCTCGAGAAATACCCAAATCTTTTCATTGATCCAGATGAGAGGCTAACATTCACGACGAGTGTTAGAGGGGAGATCCGTACTAAGGACGATAATCCCGTTTACTCAAAATCCTACCCATACCCCATGGCACTTAAGAAAATAGTCGACCAAGAAATTGAGAAGTTGTTACGAGACGGCATAATAAAACCCTCGAAGTCGCCATACAACGCCCCAATCTGGGTAGTACCCAAAAAAATGGACGCGTCAGGAGAAAAGAAATATCGTCTTGTAATCGACTACAGGAAGCTCAATAGTGTCACCATACCGGATCGATACCCGATCCCCGAAATAAACGAGATCTTGGCGAATTTGGGCAAAAATAAATATTTCACGGTCGTTGACCTTAAAAGCGGCTTCCATCAAATTCCGCTCAAACCATCTGACACAGAAAAGACTGCATTTTCCATTAATAATGGTAAATACGAGTTCACACGTCTCCCTTTCGGATTAATGAACGCCCCAGCCACATTCCAACGTGCGCTCGATGATATCCTCAGGGAACACATAGGGATCAGATGTCTCGTTTATATCGACGATATCGTCATATATGGAAAAAACGAGAGGGAACATCTGGAAAACATCGAACGGGTATTCGACACCTTAGAAAGGGCAAATCTAAAGGTGCAAATTGACAAATGTGAATTCATGAAAACATCAGTAGAATTTCTTGGATTCGTTGTGTCAGAAGATGGGATAAAAACCAACCCCCAAAAGGTTCAAGCGATAGTTAATTATGCTCCACCTAAGACCCTTAAGGAACTCAGGTCATTTCTGGGACTCGCAGGTTACTATCGTCGATTTATACTCGACTATGCAAAAATTGCAAAACCACTAACTTCCATCTTAAGAGGGGAAGAAGGCCGCGTCTCTAAAAATCTCTCGAGCAAAATGAAAATCCAGCTGAACGAGGAAGCACTCGAGGCCTTCAGTAAAATAAAGAACTCGCTAATATCCCAAGATGTGATGCTTTCTTTTCCGAATTTCGAAGAAGATTTTGAGCTAACTACCGATGCCTCACAACACGCACTCGGAGCAGTTCTGTCACAGAACGGGAGGCCAATTATGTTCCTTTCACGCACATTAACCAAGGTCGAGGAAGATTATGCGACAAATGAAAGAGAAATGTTGGCCATAATCTGGGCACTCAAATCTTTGAGAAACTTCCTTTACGGACCTCGGAAGATAAAAATTTACACAGACCACCAACCTCTCACGTACGCGTTGAGCAGCAAAAATACCAACACGAAATTGAAACGGTGGAAGGCCATACTCGAAGAGTACAACCACGAGCTTCAATACAAGCCCGGGAAAGCCAACGTAGTGGCCGATGCGCTTTCACGACCTCCACAGGAATCGCAACTGCATCTTCTGAAGGTAACTAACGTCAACAGTATGACCTCGAGCATTCACAGTGGAGACAGCTCTTCACAAAACCTCATTCCATCAGTTGAAACACCGATCAATGCCTTTCGGAATCAAATTTTTCTCAAGGTCGGAACAGAAACCGGATACCAGCTAGAGAAACCATTCCCTAACTATTGGAAACACGTTTTTACCGAACCACAATACACAAGGGAAAACCTTATAGGTATATTTCGAAGATATCTAAACCCCGGTGTGATAAACGGTATCAAAACCGACGAAAGAACAATGGGAAAGATCCAAGAGCTGTATCGCGATCATTTCGACAATTACCGGATCAGATTTGCGCAAACAGAAGTTCAAAACGTACAAAACGAATCGGAACAAGAAGATATAATCCTCAAAACTCACAAAAGAGCCCACAGGAACGCCAACGAGAATAAAATCCAAATCCTCGGAGGCCATTATTTCCCTAAAATGAGCGCCAAGATCAAACAGATAGTCAAACAATGCTCAATTTGTAAAGAAAATAAGTACGAACGCCACCCAAATAATCCAATCCTTAAACCAACACCCATCCCAGAATTTCCAGGTGACATTCTCCACATAGATATATATTCCACCGAGGGGCAACTCATATTAACGGCAATAGATAAATTTTCAAAATTCGGTCAGGCTAGAGCAATTAAATCTAGGGGTATCGAGGACGTACGAAAACCATTACGAGAGTTGTTATTTTTCTTTGGGGTACCCAAAAAGGTAGTCATAAATGGAGAGAAGTCATTAAACTCAGCCTCCATCATGTTTATGATGCAAGACCAACTTAATATTGCAATCTACAAAACCCCTTCCAACCGTAGTGAGGTTAATGGACCTGTCGAAAGGTTTCATAGTACTCTTACCGAGATCATGAGATGTTTGAAAACTGACGGTACACACAGAACGCTTGATGAGCTCCTAGAAAGATCTGTCTACGAGTATAATCTTACCATCCACTCCGCCACGAAAAAAAAACCAGTTGAGTTATTCTATGGTAGAATAGTTTCAACCAGCCCAGAGCAGCTGGAGAAATCACGTAGGGACAATATCGAAATTTTAAAGAAAAGGCAAGAAAAAGATTTAGGACACCACAATAAAAATAGGGAACCTTTAAAAGACTATCAAGTAGGGGAAACTATATACGTAAAGATTAACAAGAGACGAGGAACGAAACTAACGGCTAAATATAAGAAAGAAATAGTTAAAGAAAATAGGCCTACATTAGTGATAACTGAAACCGGAAGATCTATCCATAAAAGTGACATTCGCAAATAATCTTTTCAGGCTCCTCATAAGTTGTGCTAGCGCCGAAGTGAATATAGCAGACTTCACCAATTCTCAACTCATCCTCATGAAAACAGGGACCGCACAAATCCAGAAGGGTAACATAAAACTGATCCACATCTTCCAAGTAACGCAATACTACGATTTCGTACCAGACACACTGTCCTTAGTAAATCAGCATATCCCGAAGCAGAATCCTTTCTACCCTCTCCTCAAGCACGAACTATTCCAGATCCAAAATTTGATCGATAACGTAATAACTGTCAAAGTGAAACGATCCCTAAACTTTTTAGGGTCGGCATGGAAATTTGTAGCTGGTAGCCCTGACCACGACGACTTTGTTCTTTTAAAAGGGAAAGTTAACGAAATCACAGAAAATAACAACAATCAAGTAATTATCAACAAAGAATATAATGAACGAATTAATAAAATAACGAATGTTACCAACGAAATTCTCAATGTCATACACAAGGACAAGATATTCGAAAATACGTTAGCTCTAAGTACTCAATATAAAATCAAAATAGTTAAGGAAGAAATACTTAATATAATAGAATCTATTCAGTTGGCGAAGGCGAATATTGTAAATTTGAATGTACTTTCCAAGTCGGAAATAAACAAAATTGTAAACAACCTCGACAAAAATTATCTAGCCTACAGGTCAATAGGACAAATATTAGAACTTTCCACAGTAAAAATTGCTCAAAACTCCACCCACATTTTATACATTATTGATATACCCACAACAGAAGATATAAACTATGAAAAATTTATTGTAAAGCCAGTCAAAAGAAATAACACAATTATTAAATTCGAGTATGATCAGATTTTAAAACGAAATGAAATTTTATTTGGCATTATTGGAAATTGTAAATCCTTCAGCGAACTATCAGTATGTAAGAGAACTAGTATTAGGAACATAAGTCAAACGAGGTGCATTCCACGCTTGCTTCAAGGAACAACACCAACTTGCAACAAAACCAACGCGCAACACATTCCGGTTGTCGAAGAGCTATCCACAGGAGCATTACTTGTAAACGACTTCACAGGCAACATATCCATCGACGGGGCAGTACAACATCTACAAGGCACCTACCTCATAAAGTTTCATAACGCCACCATTATAATCAACAATAGGACCTACATATCTACCGAAGCGACAACAACTCAAGTTCTTCCGCCAATATTCCACCCAAAAACTAATGAAAACAACTTCGAAGAAATCCTGTCATTAGAAATGATGAAAGATCTTCACATCAAGAACACGAAACAAATCGAAATTATTAACAAAGACCGAGAAATTAGACAATGTATCAACTACGGTTTATTTGCATTTTTATTCATCGCCATAATCTTCGCAAAATGTGTCGCTAAATTCCGAAAATACACAGGAACGAAACCTGCTAAAAGCCCAACAACACCGCCGATCATAATAGGAACCTTACCTTCATCGTCAGAACAGGATTCACGTCCACCCTCTGGGAAACATCATCCAAGGAGCCTTAACGAAATCCCGTTTTTCTAATTGAACGAGGACGCTCAACTTAAGAGGGGAAGAGATAACACCTGGCCCTGTGAAAAATAAAACATCGTCGTCCCCAACAAAGTTCAAGAAACATCTTCCCACACGCGAACTGCCGTCATCAAGTTTCCAGCAAAATGTAACTGACACCGTCTGGCCGCTTTCCGACAATGACAACGTGAGGAAAAGATCACGTTCTGCAAATCGTGGGAAATGAGCGCAGCGAATCTTCGTTTTTAGGTTTAAGCAATTAATGTGTTAGTCTTAAGTGATCATCCGACCAATTCGGTCTAAATAAAGAAAATTATTTTTTTAAATAAAAACCCGAGTCGTTTTTATTAACTTGTACGCGCAATGAACAATTTATCCAGCATATACATCTTTCATACGACGGCCAGTCAACAGTCTTCAAAATCTACACTCAACATTCATACACTCAAGCATTCAATCATACGTATGTACATACGACTGCAATGCATCAACCATCTAACGAAACGGCGGCCATATCATATCCAGCAAGTACAAGCGAGAATCGAAGGCACGGCCGAAATTGCGGCCCATAGTAAACTGGCCGAGTCTGGCTACAGTCTGAGCAACTCTAAACTTCTCAGGAAGCCTCCATTCTATGCTTCATTTCAATACTAGCTATTTAGTTAGGTGTTTTGTATCAAATTTCGTACTGATATACAAACCGGGTAAAGCAAAAATGGTAAAATTTGCCAGCGGCCAGCCGCCAACTGCTTCAGCTCTGCTTAAAAGCAACAGGCATCGAACATGCTCCGTTATAGTACGCTAAAGTCAATGTTATGATGCTTTATGTTTCTCAAGAGATGGAAAATAGCATTGTATGAAGAATGCCTAGTGTTTGGTAGGGTAATAAGACGATGGTAGGTAGTAGTAAAATAGAAAAAAAATATACTTTTTGAATTGGTTTTTTGTTTTGATTAGGAGACTGCGGCTATTGTATAGATTTGATTTGTCAGTGCGAAAACGGTTTTTCGAAAATGTGTTTTATTGAAGAGATGGTAGTGGAAAAACTGAAATAATGCAGGTAAAAAGATACTTCCGTAAATCATCTTTTTATAGACGAATTAATTCATAAGGAATATAATTTAATGAAAAAATATGAGAAACTTAATCGAAAGGAAAACTTGATATATCATTCGTGGTATATTCGTCTAGTCCGTAATGAACAATTTTTGGTGTGCCTTACCTAATCATCGATTTAGTTCGACAGGGAAAGATAATTTAAAGTTTCAATTGCAAGTTTGCTTTTAACCTGAAATGCTTAAAAGTTTGCATAAGGAATAATGTACCATTGTCATTAATAGCAGTGTTACGAAAATTAATTATAGATAAATGATACCTTTCGTGCTGAAATAATCGATGATATCGCGGTAATTCAAATAAAAGATTAAACTTACAAAGTATTATTGCTTTGTATATCCTTTTGGGAAAAAAATCAACTTTGATTTGTTGTTTTCTCTTTGATGTAAGAGACCATGTAAGTAGTTACCAAAAATTAAATCTTATAAAATATAGCTTCCCTTTTGGCCGACCCAAATTTTTATGTTACGAGCCGTCACTGATATATATATATATATATATATATATATATATATATATATATATATATATAGATATATATATATATAGATAGATATATATATATATATATATATATATATATATATATATATATATATATATATATATATATATATATATATATATATATATATATAGATATATATAGATATATATAGATATATATATATATATATATATATATATATATATATATATATAGATATACATATATATATATATATATATATATATATATAGATATATATATATATATATATATATATATATATATATATATATATATATATATATATATATATATATATATATATATATATCTATCTATATATATATATATCTATATATATATATATATATATATATATATATATATATATATATATATATATATATATATATATATATATATATATATATATATATATCTATCTATATATATATATATATCTATATATATATATATATATATATATATATATATATATATATATATATATATATATATATATATATATATATATCTATATATATATATATATATATATATATATATATATATATATCTATATATATATATATATATATATATATATATATATATATATATATATATATATATATCTATATATCTATATATCTATATATCTATATATCTATATATCTATATATCTATATATCTATATATCTATATATCTATATATCTATATATCTATATATCTATATATCTATATATCTATATATCTATATATCTATATATCTATATATCTATATATATATCAAAAATCACATCAAAAATACAAATCCTTAATGAAGAAGCATACCTGTAATGGCGTTATCGATCGGGGCATCAGAACCTTTTGCAATTGGAGTGGAGCCTCGTGGTGCTTTTGGGCCTGTGGAATTGAAACTGTACCTGGTTGACGCGAGGTTTCGAGAATAGCAACCAAAAGTTCTGGGACCGATGGTTGCAGCGTATCCTGCAGCTAAGAGCAATTCAACATATAAATTCAATGCATCGGCACTTCACAAAACGAAACTATCGCTCACCTGCACGGGCCCGCTCGTCGGTTTTGGTGCAGCACGTGGCGCAAATGTATCGCGATCCTGTGCTTTCTGGCGGAGCTTTCCGTGTTTGCGTCGAGCTGGCATCACGTTATTGTAGCTAATTCCGCGAAGATTCACGTCCGATACAACAAATTATTACCGCAAACAAACGAAAACTTGTTCGAAAACTAACGACCGAAAAGTTCTAGTTCTACTATTGCGTCAAAGCACCAACTCTGACACACGCTAGAATTGGTGGAATTAAACAAACAACGAAACGAAATTCCCAACTAGCCTGGTGGATACGCTACACAAACTTACTGTTATTCACTGTGCTCTTCGCCGCACATCAACCCGGCACGAGATCGAAATATTGAATGTGCGATCTTTGACGTTTCTGCACCAGTGGCGTTCAACTCGCTTGAACGAAAACCCGTTTTTCGTTAAGTTCGGTTGGTGAAACTGGACTTGATGCCCCACACAGCGGGTGAACTTGGATACTTGTGCCCATCGATTAGTGTAGTCGCTCACCGCAAGGGGCACACCGATAAGTAAGGTGAATTTTGCAACACTTCTAAAGCACTCAAACTGTGCGTTGTGTGGACGAAAATGACGGAATGGGGGTAGGAGGAATGAAGGAAAATTTGAGGTGGTATTGGTGGCGAACAATAGAGAAATGGCTATGTATGTGACGAATAATGTAAATGCGGTAAAAGGTATGCAGGTGAATAATAGGTGAATGAAAATGAGTAGAAGAGAAAAGTGGGAATATGCTCAAACGTTTAAAAAAACGATAAATGTTAAAAATTTCTTGAGTAAAGTGCAATTTATGCAATTTAAGCAAGAGTGTATGAAAATGCGTAGAAGTACAAAATGCTAATATTTAGAAGAGTAAAAAAATTTAAATATTTTAAAAAATCAAACTTCGATGACGGATTGGAAATTATCTCCACCCCGTGCAATCTAACTGATAAGTATTCCATATAAACAATTGCGGTTAGGGTCAAAGTTTTCAATTTGTTTTCTCACAAGTAAAAAGGTCTGTTCCCGTACTTCAGCAAACTGCAGCAGTAACAGAATTTGGCAGCTGGCTTCTTTTTGCTGCAAAATTTAGCTTGCATTTGGCTTGCAGCAAAAGTACGAAAACGACTTGCTGCGAATCTATTTTAATATATTATAATAGATTCAAGTACGGGAACAGACCTAAAGTGTTTTGAAGTTTTTCGGAAAAAAGTTTGCAGGATAAATAACAAAAAATGTTGCTGTAAATGCATATAATCTACAACTAGATATTAATTCAGCGATATATGCAATATCTAAGTTTTTGTCTGTATCATGATGCATAGTGATGAAAACTTTATTTGAGAGGCGTAGCTATTGATTGAAAATATAGCAAACTAATGGGTTGCAAGTAACAAGCAAATAACTTGCATCCACACCGCATGAGCCGATTAATAGATTAAATATTATAATTTATAGTTACAAATTCTTAATAAAATGTTACTTAATTTTGGCACACAAATTGCAGAGTTTAATAACGTGAAACGTGCCATATCAATTGCTCTTAATCCGATAGAATATGTATTTTAAATTAACCTAACGAATATTTTTTAGACTTGAATAATAAAAGTAAGAGTCGCAGTTCAAAGCATTGTTTGATTCATAAATTGTAATGTATTTATCCGGGTGTGGCTGAAATACTAAGGTTGTTAAGTAAAAGGTTCGCAAAAGTGGAATTGATTAACGATCTATCGATCGTTTGTTGCTATTGTAAAGAATATGAAACACTTTTATAAGCAATAATTTTTATTTCCACTAAAAACTCTTTAATCAAAGTCATATAACAATCGACATGCCTACTTTTCGAAGATAATTTAAAAGCGGTCTGATTTTTTTACTGATTTTATAAAGCTTGCAAAACGATGATTTGGATCGTGTTTTGTTTGACTAAACTCGTTTCCAGTAGCACTCAAACTGGAAACAGTCGTGCAGTTCAATTCGAAAATCCGTGAACCGAAGCTTGTGGGCACACCTATCTAAGATCTTGGATCATATGAGATGCAAATAATATAATTTTTTTGTTAAATGCTCAATGAATAAAAGGTTGTTGAGTATAATAATAAATGGAATTGAGTGTATCATGTGCATTACTTTAGGTTCAAGTTGAATCCGTTTTTACTGTAATTAATTTAATTATTATGGAAATGTATGTAGATATCTTATAACATTGCACACTGGTTACAGTTTCCCGATGTGCCAGCTAGTAGGCAAATTATTGTTTTAAGACTAAAGAAAAAGATGTGATCTGCTATGAATGTGTATATATGCAACATGCAAGATTGATGAGATCTAACAGGGTAGTAGCAAAGACGTTGACTCTATGATGCATGCGCGTTTGCAAGTAAAATTGAATGGAAACGAAGTAAATTTAGGGTAAGAAATCAGTTATTAATATTCGATGTGATTTTTGAAGAATACTGGTGAATATATGAGAGCAAAGAATCACTAGGATGGAAAAATTCATAGAATGAATGGCTACTAGTTTCGAAAGTATGCACTGTTTCTCAAAAAATCAATAATCTCCCACTGGAAGTAGTCACATCAGTTAGATATACACTATGAGCTTAGTTAAATTTGAATTTTTGATCGTCCCACAATTAGAAAACAATTCTATTTGAACATGGTAATTTCACATTAACGTTTAGAAAAATCTTCTTTTCGATAATCGACAGAGAAATTTTAAGACGAAATAGCTCGACATCGCCAGAAACCAATAAAGATGTTATTCAATAAGGACATAATAATTCACCGAAAAATCACCGTTGTACGTGAACACGTCATCCGATTGAGCTGAAATACTCAAGATACAGTGGTATATATGTGAAACAGGTCCTAGTTTCACCAAATGTTGGTTATCTTTAGTGCTTTGGCACCGGCTGCCATTTAATTGATATTTTAAGTGATCTTAAAGTTCTAACAACAAATAAATTTTCAAAAAACCAAGTATGCGAAATAAATTTTTGAACGTATTTCAAACAGGCATATACGTTTTTGGCGTTACATTACGCTATCATTTAAACAAAATGTTAAGCCTATGTGTACACTAGGCTCGCACTAGGAGTGGCGTAAAATTAACTACAATGAATCCATCACTGCAAACGTGCTCGCGGAAGTCACGTGAACAAAATTCACTTTCAGACTTAAAAATAACATGTGTACTACATTTGAAATAAATTTCAGCCCCATATCTTAATTATTCGGTGTTTTATTTAAATACAAAATTATTGTCTTTATTTTAAAACCCTTGTATAATAATTAACGTTCTGATGGCATTAATATATTTGAATCATATCTTGCGGTCTCGTAGTCATAGTTGATGAACGGTTGGGGTTATCCCGTGATAGCTTTGATTTCGATAGTGTCAATTGCTACTTTTAAATATGCACGAAGTTAGTACACTAAGTTCGTGGAAAAGGAGTAAGAATATAATTAGTTATAATTAGTTTATCATCCAATATAATTAGTTTATCATCCACATTTTCAAAAATGTTTGTCTTTATCGGAAAGGAATGTCGACCTGCAATCTTCTCTTCGTCGTTGGAAAACTTCTTTCCACAATTTTTTTTTTTTCAATTTTGGGGAAAAATAATCGCTGGGAGCCATATCATGGCTGTAGAGTGGGTGATGTAAAATATCGAAGCCCACCTTATGCAGGGCAGTAAAGGAAAAACAACTCCTGTGAACAGGCTCGTTGTCGTGCAAAAGAAGGATAGCTTTGGTCAATTTTATTTTTTCTTTGATGGCTTCTTTCAACTATTGTAGAATTGAATTCTATAGCTGTGGAGAGGACTTTGTTTTTAAAATCTATCAAGAGTATCCTTTCTGAGTCATCTGCCATGAATTTTCCCGCAGATGGTGACACCTTGAATTTCTTCGGTGGTGGTGTGCGTATATGTGTCACTGCATAGAACCTTGTTTGGACTCAGGATTGTAATGATCAATCCAAGTTTTGTCTCCAGTAGCGATTCGACTCAATACTCCACCCTCGTCTTCACTACACCTTGCACTACATCTTATTCATGCCAGGATGATTTGTATAATATTTAAAATTGTTGTATCTGGCACTGCAAGCATTTCTGCGAGCTGTTTCTTTTTGAGTATAGCATCTATCACTTTTCGACTTTTTGAGCAATATTCGGAGTGGTCACTTAGATTGGGCGTCCCGCTCATGGGTCGTCGTTTTTTTTGGTTTAAAAAGGCAAATTGGAAAGGATGCCATCTTTTCCATTATGATTTGAGCCTACTTTCCTTGTTTGGCGAGGATCTTTATAGCAGTGTGGTACTCGATTATATTTTACACTTTCTTCCCGATTGAGTTGCTTGGTCGACGAAGTTTCAAAAACTAATGGCTCGATGAAAATAAAACTTGCAATTGATACTTATAATACGTCTCTGAAGCCATAATGTTTCATTAAACTACCCCCATTAATGATCTACCAGCTCAATCCGCGAACTCAATGACCCACCTTTGTAGTTATTAATACTGTAGCTTAAGTTACATTGGGAAAATATTGTACCGTTCAATTACACGAATCATTTTAAATGATTAAATGATGATTAAATGAATATTCTGCTGACTTGTGCAGCGTGTGTGTAGGTATAAGGCGCATGATCAGGATTCTCGCCATCAGTCTACAGCTCAATTCCGGCACATGACACTCAGCTTTTTTCTTCATTGCATATATTATATTTTACCTTTCATCGGGCTCAAAATGCCTACATCAAATTTAGTTCAGTTTGATTTGAAATTTAAATTGTTGGACTGACGAAAATTTCAGTCATATTTTTGGTAGTATGGGTTAGATTAAGCGCCAAGCCTAACAGTTGCAATAGTATCCAGAAGAATAAAATAGAATAATTCTAATACGGACGAAAACATAATTCATTATAAGTGCATGCATTGAAACATAATTCTTAATAAATGCTTTTACTGCACAATAACAGACAAAACTCTAATTTGTTCTGATTTCACATGCACATCTGTAGAATAGTTTGCTGTGCATTGCAAATTAAGTAAGAATCATGCAAAATATTAGCTAGACTCTAACACAACATTGAGACAAGTGGCACTAGTTTCGTATAACTTTTTCTCATTTGCTTCCATCAAATGTACGTAAGTAAAGAGCTGGTGAGATTTTACAAAAGAAATTTTAATTTGGGGGCCAACATAATAACGATTTCGATCGAATTTGCTTGAATTAATTTCAACTCAGCGGCCCTCAAACTGTAGCAAGTCTTGACTTCCGATACAAATTTTGTGGGCACATCCTATCCAAGATCTCCGTTCATATAAACTGCAACTTATATATTTTTGGGCATTCAATGTGTAATGAATTAAATATTTATGAGTACAATAATAAATGAAAATGTGTACATCATGTGCAGTACTTTGCGTCCGAGTATTTGGCTTTTTACGTTAATTAGCACGTACATATGCATGCTGTTCGGAGTGGAAATGTATTAAGATACCTTATTAGTTGGACTTTGAATACATATTGATTTTATAATGTTGTACCCTGCTTGCGATTTCCCATTATGTAGGCTTGCAGTCAAATGGCTGCTTTAAGGCCAATGAAAAAGTTGCAACTGGGTATTAAATTTTACAAGATCGGGTAGGCTATTATAAATGACGTTGACTCGATGGTGCATGCGCACTAATATGAATGAATAGAAACTAAGTGAATTTGGAGTAATAATGTAGTATTGATATTCGATACGATGTTTATACAACCTTTTCACCTTCGAGCATTAAACTAAAACAACCAGTCTTCCTTGCACATGTTTTTTGAGTTGAGGTTTTTGGATGCTCTAGCAAAGTTCTTTAGCAAATGAAGAATGTGAACAATGTCTCTGATTACTCATGTTTTTTGTTTGAACTGGTTAGCGGATAATAAGACAAAAAGTATTTAGCGGCTGTTATGGCACAAACCGTCAATAGTGCAAATTCTCAGGCAAGAACATGACTAAATATTAAAAAAGGAAATACATTTTCGCTAATCATATACATGATTAGAGAAATAAACATTTTTACTACTCAATCGCCAAGTTAAAAAATATTTTACATTTTTTTCTATGATAATGCCAGAGCTTAGGGGATTACCGTTTGAAGCAAATGCTTAGCTATGGCGGCAAGGAGACACAAATAAGAGAAATCTATATCAATTATTCCATTATTCTCTTTTAATGTGCCACATTATTTCTTGTTTTCTGACGCACTGGTGCTATGCCCAGTCGCCACTAAAACTATGATATGACAATTAATGCGGTGCAGGGATTATGCCCAGTCGGTGGCTATTAGAACAACACAAGACGAGCAAATACAGCCATGAGCATACAGCGGGATTCGAAACCACAGGCAGTAGATTGCTGATCAGCGAGCTGACGCCTTAGCGAGCAGAGCCAAAGACCTCTCATCCCCTGGTTGTGGGCCTCTCATAACCTGGCCATCGCATATTCGAAAATATTTTACATTTGATGTTTTCATGTCCCTCTCTATATGTTTAAAATGTCCCGAAAATTCAAGTTTTCAAATAAAAAAAAAACGGTTTAAAGGTTTTGCAAATATTGGTCGCAATGTGTTCCGATATTTTGACTTCCATCATTTTTCTCGTAGATTTTCCCACAGAGAGATAACCTTTTTCAATTTCAAGATTGCTTATGTGTGGCAATTTAACACACACGGAGGATCAATTTTTTTGAAAAGTATTTCACGTCCCTACTCTAGCTATAGCGGTGCCCACTAATTCATTATAAATCAGAAATGAAAATTTTTTATAGGCATAAACTCGTCCTGTAATTTCGTTATGATCCGATGTTTCTTTCAGAAGCTATGACAAATAAATTCTTTGAAAAATTTCCTTGTCTACTTTTCAGCAATCAGCGTCCACATAGAATTAATAACTACCAAACCGTTATCATAGCCAATCATTAAACCTTATCAATTTTCATATCCCATACTGATTTTTCACTATAATTGTCTTTACATAGACATATAGAAAAAAAATCACTAAAATGGTCGCTGCTGCCAAAGTGTAAAAATTTCATTTTAACTTGACATGGAACTACCTAAAATTTCAGCTCGATTACGTTACGCACATTAAATAATCTCACTTAATCTTTTTTCTGATTTATATACACATATAAAGAAAGGACCAGGTAAATTTAGTACTATCTTCGAAAATCAGTAAAAATAGATGTTGAATTATTTCATGTGACACCAGTTTTACTCTTAATTATTTTTAAATTTAGTCTGGCACCATTTTTAATTTGAAATTGCTTTACAATATTCAAATACTTATTTTCATTAATTGATGTGATTCGCCAGACCTTTACATATAAAATTCATACCTTCCAGCATTACATTATCACTCTAAATTTACTCAGTTTCTATTCATCCATCCGTGCGTACCAACATATTTATTCATATATCAACAAAAATATAAAAGATATTGGGACAGAGCGAGCATTGAACAACATTACAATATTAATATTTGTGATCTAATTACTTTTCCATTTCTAATTGCATGCAATTGTTCGTGTTAATTACAGTAAAAAGCGAACTTAACACCGAATCCAAAGTACTGCACATGATATACACATTTCAATTGTTGATTGTACTCAATAATTAAACATATAACCCACATTTAAATGAAAGACATTCTCAAAATTATATTGGTTGCATTTCATATGAAGAGCGATTTTGGATAGATGTGCCCACAGCTATCGATTTTGCGGGTAAACTGGACTTGATGCCCCACACCCGGGAAATCCCACCACCAGAGGGCGAAAAGGTGGTACAAGGGCTGAAAAAGTGACGAAAAACAGACTAAATTATACAAAAAAAGAAAAAAGAAGATAAAACAATTAAGAAAAAGAAAAAAAAGAAAGAAAAGAAGCCCCAAAAGCAAACGCACAACCACAAAAACACAAACATGTTAGCCCGACATCTATCGGCGAAATTCATGTAACAGCTGTGTGGGGCATCAAGTCCAGTTTTACCGATTTTGCAAGGTAAATATCCGAGCTAAACTTTACATGGGCGCGCACCCACCAATACTACCAGCATATGCATTTCAAGCTGTGGGCACCGTATGAGATTTCCGAAATATGTTCTCATTACGCAAAGCACGACGTTTTTTTGTTGTTAAACATTACTATAGAAGTTAAACATTACTATTCCAGGCATTTTTTTAAAGTTTAATGTGAGTTTTGCGGGTAAATTGAAATTCGAAAAAGCCGAATTGACAGCATAAACAGCCGTTTGAGTGCCACTGAATTTACTCAATTTACCGCCAATTCTCCCTCTGGTGGTGAATTTTCGCAACCATGGGCACAAGTATCCAAGTTTTACCCACACAGCTGTGGTAAAACTTGGATACTTGTGCCCATGGTTGTGAAAGCTCACCACCAGAGGGAGAATCGGCGGTAGATTGAGTAAAATCAGTGGCTCTCAAACGGCTGCTTATGCTGTCAATTTCGGTTAATTTCAATTAATTTTACGGACAAAACTCACATTAAACTTAAAAAAAAATGCCTACAATGAATGATATATTACTTCTATAGTAATCTTTAACAAAAAACCGTCGTGCGCTGCGTAATGAGAACATATTTCGGAAATCTCATACGGTGCCCACAGCTTGAAACGCATATGCTGGTGGTATTGATGGGTGATGAAAAGTTTAGCTCAGATATTTACCTTGCAAAATCAATAGCTGTGGGCACATCTATCCAAAATCTCTCTGCATATGAAATGCAACCAATATAATTTTAACAATGTCTTTTATTTAAATGTGGGTTATATGTTAAATTATTGCGTACAATCAACAATTGAAATGTGTATATCATGTGCAGTACTTTGGATTCGGTGTTAAGTTCGCTTTTTACGGTAATTAACACGAACATTTGCATGCAATTAGAAATGGAAAAGGCACAAAACAATAGGTCTGTTCCCGTACTACGATTAATTGTGATTAATCGCGATTAATTGCAATGAAGCTGTTCCCGTACTCCGTTTTACTGAAAACTGAAAATTTCCCCTCCTTCAGTAAATTTCAGTATGGTCTGAGCGGGTGAACTTGGATACTTGTGACCATGAATTAGTGTAGTCGCCCACCGCAAGGGGCACACCGATAAGTAAGGTGAATTTTGCAACACTTCTAAAGCACTCAAACTGTGCGTTGTGTGGAAAAAATTGTTGGAAAAAATTTGAGGTTGTATTGGTGGCGAACAATAGAGAAATGGTTATGTATGTGGCGAATAATGTAAATGCGATAAAAGGTATGCAGGTGAATAATAGGTGAATGAAAATTAGTAGAAGAGAAAAAAGGGAATATGCTGAAATGTTTAATAAAACGATAAATGTTAAAAATTTCTTGACTAAAGTGCAAGTTATGCGATTTAAGCAAGAGTGTATGAAAATGCGTAGAAGTACAAAATGCTAATATTTAGAAGAGTAAAAGAATTTAAATATTTTAAAAAATCAAACTTCGATGACGAATTGGAAATTATCTCCACCCCGTGCTTGCTAACTGATAAGTATTCCATATAAACAATTGCGGTTAGGGTCAAAGTTTTTAATTTGTGTTCTCACAAGTAAAAGTGTTTTGAAATTTTTCGGAAAAAAGTTTGCAGGATAAATAACAAAAAATGTTGCTGTAAATGCATATAATCTACAACTAGATATTAATTCAAAACGGAGCTAGTGCTGTTTACAAGGAAGTACAAAGTTCCGTCTTTTGAGTTACCCAAGTTGAATGGGGTCTCCATTAACTTGAGCCAGAGGGTCAGGTACTTAGGGCTGATCCTTGACTCGAAATTACTATGGACCTACAATGTAGCAGAAAGAGCTCGGAAGGCTTTCAATGCACTTTACTGCTGTAAAAGGGCCATAGGAGCGAACTGGGGATTACAACCTCGTACTGTTGCTTGGCTATACACTGCTGTGGTTGAGCCAATTCTATTGTTTGGGGTGGTGTTTATCCAACATAATTCATTATAAGTGCATGCATTGAAACATCATTCTTAATAAATGCTTTTACTGCACAATAACTGACAAAAGTCTAATTTGTTCTGATTTCACATGCACATCTGTATTGCAGTTTGCTGTGCATTGCAAATTAAGTAAGAATCACGCAAAATATTAGCTAGACTCTAACACAACTTTGAGACAAGTGGCACTAGTTTCGTATAACTTTTTCTCATTTGCTTCCATCAAATGTACGTAAGTAAAGAGCTGGTGAGATTTTACAAAAGAAATTTTAATTTGGGGGCCAACATAATAACGATTTCGATCGAATTTGCTTGAATTAATTTCAACTCAGCGGCCCTCAAACTGTAGCAAGTCTTGACTTCCGATACAAATTTTGTGGGCACATCTATCCAAGATCTCCGTTCATATAAACTGCAACCATGGCCTTCATATAAAAGGCCTATCGCAAAAGCAATTAAGCTACAAGATGGCGGACCTAAGCTACTTTTCCCAACCAGTCCACACAGTGATGTTTTTTTTATGGTTATAAAGAAATTCACGAGATCCACCTACAGGAGATATGAGGAAACTCATATGTCATGTTAATCAGTTGTTTTGGGATCTTTCACAAGCAATTTAGATATAAAAAGTCTTTAGCATCAGACCTCAATTCACCGGGACACTTATCCGAAGTATCGTTTGTGTAGATGAATTTGCAGATTATCAATATTTGATGATTTTTAAAGTGGAATAAATCCTACCAACCACAAACGGCAATTGTTTACAATTCACATTGCCGAGAGTAGGTGGCAGGTATTCCAAATTGCAAAGTTCTCGCGTATACAGCACAATAAACCCATCACTTTCACGACACTTATCCGAAATATCTTTTACGCGACAAAAACTTCGAAACGAGTCTCCGGATAATAGGAAAATAGACTCTATTCCCTGATTCAACCGAGTAGAACCATTCACATTACTAATTGTCAGAGAAATGTCAAACAATTGTCATTGTGCAATTCCCAATAAATCTTAATAACGAGAGGACTACACCATTTTAAAAAGTAGCTTAATACCTGTCAGATTGCAAGTCGCGATAGGCCTTTTATATGAAGGCCATGCTGCAACTTATATATTTTTGGGCATTCAATGTGGAATGAATTAAATATTTATGAGTACAATAATAAATGAAAATGTGTACATCATGTGCAGTACTTTGCGTCCGAGTATTTTAGAGAGTTTAGAAATATTGTGGAAGGATGCGGAAAAGTTGATGAACACAGACGAAGGAAATTGTTCATTCAAATTAATAAAACTGCTCGCCAAAAGATGGACAAATCGCGTGTCACACTAATTACTTTTTAATGAGCATTTTACACTAATTACTTTTTAATGGGCGTGTTACACTAACTACTTTTAATATTTCTCTAATTACTTTTACCAGAGTTACGTATCTTCCCACTTTTAATGTAACTTTTATAATTTTTACCTGTATCTTTGTACCGATTTTGTATTTAAGCCCATGTGACGTTGCAAATGATTTAGTAGCTAAAGTACTGAAGAAGGGAGTAAATAGCTCCCGAAATACGTATCTACGCAAATAAACAATTTTGTAGTAGGAGAAACTACATACTGTACCAAGATGAATTCGAAGTCAATAACCCACTGGGGTCAAAGAGGGGTGTTGATAACTGTCTGTTTTTTATCTTTCATTCCCATTGCTAAAAAGCTATGAGATTACCCAATACAGTTGGTACAATATGATCGAGGTTTAATTTTTGCATCACCTTTTCTCGGTACCCAAAAATGAATTGATCTACTTTTTAATTTTTTTCCTACAGAAAAGTAATTTTTTTTTTGATATTTTTTTTTTATATCTAATCACTGTTTGGAAATATATTAATAGCAAGAAAAAAAAACCAACGGACTTTTTATTCACTACCTTTAACAATATGAAAAGGTTAACCCAAAGAATTTCTTAAATATGAGCTTTTGCATCACTTTTTCTCGGCACTGTATATATTTCAAATTAACCAAACATTTATTTATCACGCGGGTCACTAATTAAAATCATGAAATTTTGTAGGACTTGAGAAAACAACCGAACACATTTAAATTTTTGGGTTCATTTGTTTTTGACTATTCGTGAACGTACAATCGCTTCAATACCAAACAAATGAACTCGAATTATTCCGCCAAAAAACCACGTTGTGAATACCAGGGTACAGCGTCAAGAGAGTAAATATTTCGCGGTTAAAGTATCTCCCCTCTTTGAGGTCGTGCCGACAAATGTTGTGCATTTGTTTGCCGGGTCGGACCTATTAGAAAAGTCATATTCTGGAGGTTTTCGCCCTTGATAGCTCCAAAACTACGCGTAATTCACTACCGATTCCAGGAAATTGAATCTTTCGGCATGAAGCTGCAACCCGTATATCGCTGGCACAACAAAATCACTCATCAATATTTTCCGTTAAAAGGTTCAATTACTTACAGATATGTAGGTATATTATAATTCAAAATATTTTACAATAATATAGCTTAGTTCACTGCACTTGTTTAGTAGGATTGATTATAAAATATTTAATGCTAAGCCGATTCAGTCAGGACAATGCTCACTCCACGAATATTAAGTTAAGAATGACTCCAACACACTTCAGGAACAGTGTTGCCAATTTAGCTATTTTGTAGCTAGATTTAGCTACAAAAAGAACCTGTTTAGCTACGTAATTTTTCATTTAGCTATTGGCTATAAATTTATAGATTATAGATAATTTAAATTTTTGCTTTGATTGCATTAACTTACACTAGTTTATTAATATTTAAAACACAGTGTTTAAAAATAATTTCCTCAAATTCTAAGGTAATCGCCAATGCTTTGGGTAGTACAATAATACTACTACTATGTACTATGTCTTTCTAGGCATAGAACAATAATAATCTTTTACGAACAGTTCTATTTCTTTTGTTCGGTGCGAAGAAAAACCGTGAGTTTTAACTCATTAGGAATAAACTAAAATAGGTAAGATAAACAAAATATGTTTAATATAGAATACACATTATCTGCCTAAATTTGAAGACAAGAACCAAAAAATTCAGGCGTAGACATAAAATTGAAATAAAACGTAGACAAAGTGTTCGCACAAAACTCTAGAAGACATTAGAAATCGTGCTCAGTAGTAAAATCAAACGTTAGAATTGTGCTAGCTATGTTTTTTTTTCTTCATTTTGTAGAGTTTTTCAACACAGCAAATATAAAGACTATATTTTCTGAGTTGGGGGCAGTTTGTTTCCATACTTCACATCGGATTTGAAGGCAGATTTTGATAACTGTATTTCCAGTATTTTAATTGACGGACATTTGAGTGATATTTAGCAAAAATTTATTACAATTTACTTGAAAGAGCTAGAACGGGGAGCTGTTGAAAGTATTACTACTGCCATAAACACGTGCTTAGAAAACTACATCCTAAATATTACAAATATGACAGATGAAGCAAGCGTTATGGTCGGAGTCAATAACGGTGTATTTAAAAAATTAAGTCGCCAAAATCCTTTTTTAATATTAATAAGATGAGCTTGTCATTCCGTTCAGGTTTCAGTTTCTGCAGCTTGAGGATCGTTTCTTCCCCAAACCTTAAAGTTTTTACCTGCAGAAATTTATAATTGGTTCTCTAAATTCCTCTGAAGTTGAAACAGAGTTCGTAAACGAGATGGTTGTCAATAACGGGATCAGTATCAAGGATCATTAACCAATAACTATGGCTAAAACTCCACTTCAGCATAGTCCAAACATCAGAAGAATGTTATTTAGCAAAAATGATTTACAAGGAGTATAACAATCAAAAACCTTTTATATCTCCTATTTCTTCAACCCATTTTAAAGGATGAATAAAAAATAGAATAGAATTCTGTTGAACTTAATAAGCTCTTCAACGATTTTTATACTCTTTTATACTGTTAAATTAATAAACTACTCATAATACAATGTACATCCAATATTTTTCCATATCAATTATACACATTAGCTTAATAAAACTGTTTTCCAGAACCGTGAGTTTTTTATTGTTGAATTTAGCTACACTTTTTAGCTACAAAGTGAACATTTTAGCTATTTTTAGCTATTTTTTCCCTCAAATCTAGCTACAATGGCTGGAAAAAAGTTGGCAACACTGTTCAGGAATCCAGACAGAGCCGGCTCTTTTGATCGGTTTTCCCTTCTCTTAAATTCTATACCGCCGCAACACATGAAGAGAGTTTTAGTGAATGACGTAAAAGAGTGAATCTGATTCCGTTAGGTGTGCAACAGACTTTATTTTTCGAAGAAGAAAGTCGAGCGCGAGGGCCACAGAAATCCTACAAGGAAATCGGTAGCAGACGACTGTCTGTAAACAAAGTGGTAATCGAAAATAATTGTTCGCAGAGCAAGTAATGAGAGGTAACGTAATTCCAACATTTCGGTGATTTCTTTTGCTGCAGATCCGATTGAATTGATTGCTCGCAGGTTTTTTGTTTATATTTATGTCACGACCGGGCAGACTTTTTTCTGCAATCGGTCACAATTTTACTGTCGCGTACATTAATTGTTCGAGGAAAATCAAGACGGAATCATTTAAGTTATGCTTACGTTATTGAACATTTATTTACGTTCAAGTAGAAGTCCGGACGAGTATTTAAGCTTTGGTATATCGAAACTTCACAAGTTACCAGGAGCGTACGGAGCGAACACGCATTCAGTGAAAGTATAAAGTCTACGTACTAAGTTTCCGATGGGGAAGAATATTTCGCGAAAACCTTATAATTTCTTGATTGTCTTTTTACATCATAAAATTATTATAGACCTAAAACATAGCACTTTATTCAAAAGCAGCAATAAAAAAATTCGGTAGTGGAGAAAAGTTCCAAGAAAAATAGATTTTCGCTGTAAGACGGGTCGAAAGTCTTCGTACGGTTGCACTTTCTTGCACGAAGTCCCGTGACTTTTTGAAATATTTATCAAAGAATTGAGCAACTAGTCCGTTAATAGAAAGATGCGATCTGATTTTGATGTTTTGAGTGCTGCTGTTAATAATAATTAGTAATAATGAGCCAAAGTGAGACTAAAACGTCAGCAAGCTAGCGAAGAAGAGAAGAAAATTATTATTCGACTACATAACTAGTGCTAATCATGAGGGCAAATTGCTAATACCGCTGGAAGTCCCGTATTAACAGAACAAACACGTGACGACATCAGGAAAGAAGCATGAGGTTAAGGTTGGCAATTCAAATATGTTGGGGCGTATTGAACATGCTGGCAATTTTGAAAATCTCACGGGCTAGTAGAAAAAACCATAGAAGCTTGAGAAAACTCAGGACAGTCTAGAAAAATACTGTAATACTGCACTTGAAAAATATCACCGGATTGTAGGAAAAATTCGATTAGCTTGAGCTAGTTATCAGGGCGGTATGGAAAAAATTCTGCAAGTCTTGAAAAAACCACAGGATTGTAGCAAAAATCCTGCATGTCTTGAAAAAAATCACAGAATTGTAGAAAAAGTCATAGGAGCTTAAGCTGAACATCAGAACAGGCTATCAAAAAAAATCCTGCAAGCTTATAAAAAAATGAAATGATTGTAGGAAAAATCAAAACAGCGCCTGAAAACTCAGGGCAGTCTAGAAAAAATACTGCAAGTCTTCAAAAGTATCACAGGATTATAAAAAAAATTGTAGGAGTTTGAGAAAAATTTTTTTCATGCAACCAACACCCCTCTATTTGCTTTGACAATCGGATCGTTCCAATCGGAGTGTCTACTGTTGAAATTGCCTAAAAAAAAAATGTGCGTACAATCACTAGGAATGTTTTGCGCCTGGAAAGGTTTGCTCTGAAATCAACGACACTGGCAGTGCACGGAACATAAATAGCGCATTAAAGGATGCGTGCTTCGTCCTGTAGTACAAGCTTACTGGCGCACAGATTAAATTCATTTTCTGTAGGGGAGTTGAAATCTTGAGCTTTTATGAGCCTGACGAAGCCATGAAAGAATTATTTGGGTTAAACAAAGACGAATGGAAAAACAGGAATAGATGGGAGGCTCAAATGTTCAAACAATGTACATGGCTCAAGACGTTTTTCAGAATGTAAAGAATGAAAGAAAGAATGCAAGAAAGTAAAATTCAAAAGCATAGTTTAGTAATAATATTTCAGTTTATGCTAACTGTACAATGGCACAGCAAATTTTGTTGCGACAATCTTTATTGGGTGGCATGGGTGCAGACATAGGAGCGGAAGCAGCACAACAACAGCAGCCTACTAGAGCTCTTGTTATAGACCCTCTAAAGTATGCGGAAAGGCTTACTACCCAACGGGAAAAATAATGCTTACGGATATATTCTGTAAGCATTACGCGTAATGCGTGTAAGCATTACCGGACCATTACGCGTTGTTTCTTTTTAACATTGCATGTCCTAGGCTGGGAAGATTTATACAAGGGGAAACTCATGCTTTTAGCTCTATAGCTTTATGTCTAAGAGCTTTTTGGAAAGCAGGACATCGTATTCTTGCATTTATACGCCTCAATATGAATTAAAGCTTTGGCCGGCGGCCGATCGTATCTCTGCATGTGTGGTTTTTGCATGCTGACGCTCATTGGTAATTCCAATAGCGCATGCTCTTTGCTACTAGGGGAAACCGTCTTCATACATTTTACTTACCCGTGCGTGATGATTTGAAATGCTTCGAAATTTTCATCTTTCCGCTTTATATAGCAGACTACCCATAACCGATGTATGCTCGCAAGTTCTTTTCCCCTTGTTTGTGCGAATGATGTTGATTGGCCAATCTTGGACTTATAACATATGAGCTTTCTCCCTTGCATCATTCCCGATGCTCCAAGTCATTTATACGAGTATATCTTATAATTGCTGGAAAATAGCTGTGGAAATCGGAAATTGACATTACTAGCATTGTTTGATTCATGCATTACGCCGACATACATTACCGCGATTCCCGTTGGGTAGTTACGATGGTGCGCCCGAATCCTTAAAACAATTTATTAACAGTGCTGAAATCCTGATGGCAACAATGAATGGATTTGATCAGATTTCGAATCTTATCATAATAAACTTGCTGAAATCGAAGCTTACAGGTAAGGCACAACAAGTTATTAATATACGCTACGACGTACATACATGGCCTGGTATACGGGAACTTCTTGTGTCGAACTTTGGTGATCAAAAAAGCTGTTTGCAGCTTTTGGATGATTTACGTTCAACTGAATTCGAAACTACCGTGTTGGATTTCTATAATAATATTATCAGCAAATTGCATCGTCTGGATTTAAAAGTAGAGCTAGAAAATCGCGTTAATGAAGTTGAAAGTAACAGGCGGATAGCGCTAGATGTTTTTAAAAATAAATTAATAGAGCCTGTGCGTAGCATCATTTTTAGCAGAAACCCGTCTACATAAGAACAAGCTCTAACAATTC
This sequence comes from Nemotelus nigrinus, assembly GCA_947369275.1. Lineage (NCBI taxonomy): Eukaryota > Metazoa > Arthropoda > Insecta > Diptera > Stratiomyidae > Nemotelus > Nemotelus nigrinus. The sequence goes on along the minus strand of OX376376.1, from coordinate 12,189,828 downwards.
TGTCAGAAGGAAATTACTTACACTACTTTAGACGAAATCCAAACAAGCAAAAGTTTTCTAGCCGTAATGATAGTTTAAATAATAGCGTATTTAATGATTCGAAGAATTTAGATAGTTTTAAGCCTAACAAATCTGTTCAATCGAATTTCAATAAAAATCATTTTCAAACTCAAGGTAACAAAAATTTTTCAAACAATACTACAACCCATCAAAATTTTTCAAACAATAGATATAGCAATTCACTGCAATCTCGAATAAGACGCTACGGACAACCAAAACCAATGGACGTTGACGAAACATCCCGTTGTGTACATACTCATGCTATTGAAAATTTTCCGGAACCCGCCTCGGATCCACCTCCAAACTTCCTTATATCCGAATAGAATCTTACGGTACGCCACTGAGATTTCTTATAGACACTCGAGCCTCTTTAAGTATTATACGACCAAACATATGCGATAAAAAGTTACGCATTCCTATTACAAAAACGAGAATTTTTCCTCTTAATTCAGTTCTTGAATATGATTATATCGTTTCAATAAAACCCTTCAAAGAATTCGGTGATTTAAATTTAAAGCATAAATTTAACTTCATTGAAGTTAAATTTGTGATTTAAATTTAAAGCATAAATTTAACTTCATTGAAGTTAAATTTAGCGATCAGTTCGATGGACTCCTTGGAAATGATATTTTGTCTATGTTCAAAACTAAAATAGACTTATCTCAAAAGACGCTTCAAGTCAATAATCAAATGATTCCACTATTGTTTCATTCAAGCGAAGAAATCAATTATGATCCTTCAGAAAAGCAAGCATCTTCAATGATTGCGAATGTTGCTGATTTTGAAAACAACATGCAGGTCTCTTATGATTACATCCTGGCTTTTGTCGATGAAAGGAAACCCATGGAGGATATTGTGAAAGAGTTGCGTACAGAGCACTTAAACTCGGAAGAAAAATTAAAACTGTTGAGTTTACTAAAAATGTATAAAAGCATATTCTATCAAGAAGGACAGAACTCAACTTTTACAAATTACATTAAGCATGAAATAAAAACAAAGCACAATGCACCTGTTTATAGCAAAACTTATAGATATCCAGAAGCATATAAGGGAATAGTAGAGGAACAGATTCAGGATATGTTAAACCAAGGGATAATTAGGCATAGCTCCTCCCCATATTCATCACCCATTTGGGTTTTTCCTAAAAAGTTAGACGCCTCAGGTACACCCAAGTGGAGGATCGTAGTCGATTACAGAAAACTTAATCAAATAACAATAGATGACAAATTCCCTATCCCAAACATAGACGAAACTTTAGAAAAACTTGGTAGATCTATGTATTTCTCCACAATTGATCTAGCGAAAGGCTTCTACCAGATCGAAATAAAAGAACAAGATATCGCGAAAACAACCTTTTCAACAAATCTGGGACATTTTGAATTTACTCGAATGCCGTTTGGCCTTAAAAATGCACCGGCAACTTTCCAAAGACTTATGAGCTCAATTTTAAAAGAATTCATTGGAAAGATTTGCTTTGTTTATATGGATGACATTATTATTTTTAGCATTTCGCTTCAAGAGCACGTAGACTCCCTAAATAAAATTTTTAACAGACTAAAAGACACAAATTTAAAAATTCAAATAGATAAGTCCGAATTCCTCAAACACGAGACTGAATTTCTGGGTGACGTGATTACATCTTAAGGCATAAAACCAAATCCAAAAAAAATCGAGGCCATATCTAAAGTTGAAATTCCAAAAACTCAGAAGCAGATTAAACGATTCCTTGGCATGGTTGGTTTTTACCGTAAATTTATTCAAGACTTCTCAAAAATAGCAAAACCTTTAACTTTACGCTTAAAGAAAAATACGGAAATTGATGCAACTGATCCGGATTATGTAGAAAGTTTCGAGCAATTGAAGCTTCTGGTAATGAGTGACCCAATCTTAACCTATCCAGATTTTACCAAAAAGTTCACAGTTACAACAGACGCTTCAAATTATGCACTTGGTGCCGTTCTGTCCCAAGATGGAAAACCAATTTGTTTCGCTAGTATAACTCTTAACGCACATGAGATCAGGTACTCAACTATCGAAAAAGAACTCCTCGCAATCGTTTGGGCTTTAAAGTACTTCCGGCCATATTTGTACGGAAGACGATTCACGATCAGAACGGATCACAAACCACTTACTTGGCTTGCAGGTTTGAAAGAACCAAATCTAAAATTACAACGCTGGAAAATTCAATTAGAAGAATACAACTATGACATTGAATATATAAAAGGAAAAGAAGATGTCGTTGCAGATTCCTTTTCTAGACCAGTGATCAACATGATTAGTGTGAGCACCTCTGATCACGACTCCCTGCATGCAACTTGCCATAGTGCTGAAGAAGATAATCAAAAATATATTTCAATTCGTGAGAAACCTCTAAATGTTTTCAAAACGCAGATAATCACCAAAAAAGGAAGCGAGAGTTCAACTACAATTGAGAAACACTTCAATAAAATCAGAAAAATATTTACGTCAAAAGAGCCAGATGAGAAATGATTCGCATATATTATTAAAAATCATTTACCTCCAAAAGCTCTCGTCGGGTTATATATTTCAGACGAGGGACTTTTTAGCAGATTCCAAAATACATACTTAAATCTAAATTCCCCCCACAATCCAGTCAAAATTCTAAAAACTCCATACATTTTATTCGAATGCGATAGCCGAAGTGAAATCCACGAAGAAATCCTCCGAGAGCATTTAAGTAACAACCATCGAGGTATAGAGGTAGTTTATCAAAACTTGAAAAACAAATATTATTTTCCTAATTTAAAAGAAGAAATCCAAAAACCTATCAACAATTATGAAATTTGTAACATTGCCAAATACGACAGAGGACCTCCTAAACCACCTTTTCAAAAAACCAAAATTCCTAGTAGGCCGAACGAAATAGTACATATGGACATATGGTTTAGGGACAAAAACACTAAATATATCACATTTATTGACAAATTCACTAAGATTGCCCAACTCGTACAAATTAAAAGCAACACGTGGCCAGAACTTCGAAGGGGATTAAATACTTATTTTTCAACTAACGACAAACCAGATTTGTTAGTCACCGATAGCGAAGTTGCTTTCCAAAATAATCTTCAGTATTTTTTGATAGAAGGCACTGCAATTGATTTCTGCACTCCTGGACTCAAAACAGGTAATAGTGATATTGAACGATTCCATAACTCACTAAACGAGCACTTGAGAATAATGATTGAAGCAAATAAACGAGATAAGACTAGAATAATTTGTAGCCAAGAAGCAACCAAATTCTATAGCCAAACTACCCATAGTACTACCAAAGAAAAACCTATTGACTTTAAGAATGGAGCTATTCCACCACAGAGATATCCTGAAATCAAACAAAGAATTCTAGACGCCCAAGAAAAACGACTCAAATACCACAATAAGAACAGACAAGACTGTGAATATGACCCGAAATTAGTAAAAAAACATTCACGCCAACTCAAAATTACAGCCCAAATTTAAGAAGAACAATTCTAAAAGACCAATTTATAAAAAACTATTGAAGCGTGGCAAAAAATTTCAATACAACAATATATCGTTCCAGGGTCCATCGTATTCCTCGCCTTATTATTTACCTTCATCACTGGACAAAACATAGAAGTCAATGAAATTCCCCACGGAAACGGTTTTACTCTAATAAATTTAAAACAGATCAATATGATCGCAAACTTCGAAAAACTCGTTCACATTATAGATCTGGAAGAATTCGAGAGAATGACCAAACTTATAGACGACACTGTTCCACCAAACTTTTACCAAAATCATCATTCGCACTATTTAATTAGACAAAAAATTCAAGAAAAACTTTATGAATTGCAGCCACACCATGTCAATAGAATAAAAAGAGGTTTAGTAAATCTTTATGGGAATTTTTTGCATTGGTTGGGTGGAACAATGGACGATAACGACAGACAGGACATAGAAGCACACTTTGATGTTGTTGACAAAAATTTAGATAGAATCGCAAAGAATATAAACAAGCAAATTTCAATCAATAACCACATAAACAGTGAACTGCAAAATATGACATTTCATATTAACAGAAATCAAAACTTAATTTTGGAAAAACTCAATAATCTATCATCAAAATCAAATAATCTAGAAAAAACATTATTAGAATATAAATACGAACAAGAAATAAAAGAAAACCTAAGGTACATATTAGACTCTATTGTTGAAATTCAAGATATAATTTTACTTTTACAGACTAGAAATTTTAAGCAGAAATACGAAAATATAATATAAATACATTGAAATTACAAAACCTAAGAATTGCTGTGGCCCAACACGAAAAAACAATTCTAATCATTATTCAAATACCTACATTTGCCAAAATTCCTTATTATCAGACGCAAATTGTACCAATTCCAAACAAAAACAACTTGGAGCTCCACACCGAATATGTTACTGTAATCACATCTCAAAATGCAATATACATGGACTCCAAAGAAAATATCCAAAAAAACTTAATTCCTGTCAAAAACAGTTGTATTTCAAACTTGCTTAACGATTCTATTAATTGCATTATGAAAACAAATAAATCTGAAATAGTTGAAAGAGTTACTGAGGGCATACTCATTACTAAAAATCTAAGACCATCAGCCCTAATTCAAAATTGTAGCCAACAAAACCGTGTTATTAAACAACACAACATTATAAAATTTAGCAATTGCAAAATTTCAATTCTTAACGTACAGTATATCAATAAATTAGAGTATCATAACCAGAATATAATCTTCCCAAATATTATTCGAAATATCACATACCAAGAAAAATCAAATGTGACATTAGAATATCTTTACAGACAAAATTTGGAAAGTTTGGAAAACATTAAGCTAATCAAATGTGAGCAAAAGAATCAGTCTTGGTGGAGTATGTCCGCAAATATCTTTATTTTTATTGTTATCTCAATTATTATTGTACTTGCCTGCATCTATTCCAGAAGCTTAAAGAAAAAACAAAATTTAAAATTTATTATCACATCAAATCGCGAGGATGCGATCCCACTTAGGGATGGGCATGTAACATCAGCAATGTCACATGATCCAAAACAAAAGGATCATGATGGCAATTATTCAGAAAATAAGATATTACAAAGTTGCACATTGTCGCCAGCCATCCAGTCCATGCTGAGAACCATGGACTGTAAACATTAAAATTAACATTCATCGTTCGTATGAGATAAGCAAATCTTATGAGACTGCTTATCTTATGCGAACTGAAATATGCTTATGCGAATTTAAATATGCCGATATGAAAAATTGGAATAGATGGAGGTAACTTTAGTTAGAGTTAGTTATGCAGTAATCGTCAAAGAATAAAGGTCATAATTTTGGTTATAATAAAAGCGAGTTTGATTGATAAAAAATTAATAAAAGATTTATTACAGGGATCAATTCTTGGACCAGTATTATTCATTCTATATGTGAATTGCATTCAACATCTCCAGCTGTCTGGAAAATTAGTCCTTTTTGCTGATGACACGCTTCTTTTGTATTCTGACAAGGATGAACCATCTCTTGAGTATAAAATTAACAGAGATTTAGAAAGATATCAAGTATGGCTCAGGCATAGCAAACTGCTTATAAACGTTAACAAAACCAAGTATATCATTTTCCAGCAAAAAAATAAATATCCTATAAACCCCCTTATTCAGATAAACGGCATTCGTCTAGAAAAAGCTGAATCAATAAAATATCTTGGCTTAATCCTAGATGAGAAAATGTCATTGTTACAACACATTAACACCACATCAGACATAAAGTAGGACCAATGATTGCAGTCTTAAGAAAATTTGAGTTCTTGGAAATATAGAACAAAATTAATAATGTTTAATGCTTATATACTTTCAACTATCACATACGGAACTATTTTATGGAGTCAGACATCAAAGCAAAACATCCAGTTAATTGGAAGACTTATTTCGAAAGCAATTTAAATTTTATTTAGAATGCCGACGCGTAACACCAACATTTACTGTGTACACTCGAACAAGATTACTAAATATACAACAAATAATCAATTTTGAAAGGGAAAAATTAATTTTTAACATCCTGAACAACAATCTGAAGTGGCTTAACACCCCCCGCACTGTGTTAGAAATAACTAACCGAGAAACCAGAACTGCTAGAAATCTATCTCTTGCAATTCCAATAACGGATAGATTAAGAATGGATCCAGTACAGCAGGCTATCGCCTATTACAATTCATTACCGAACTCGGTTAAGTTAACATAAAATAGTTCAAGACATGCTTGAAAGCTCACATCAAAAATACAAATCCTTAATGAAGAAGATACCAGAGTTTTTTGTAGTCTTTTCTCTGGACACATGTCCTATATCATCAAAACATCAACGATTTTATATTGTCTGGCAAGTACTTAGACGATATGTTTTGAAAATAGGCTGTTCATGAAAATCATACGATTATTTCGTGTGTGATAATTATAGCTAAAGGACGCATACCTGTAATGGCGTTATCGATCGGGGCATCAGCACCTTTTGCAATTGGATGGGAGCCTCGTGGTGCTTTTGGGCCTGTGGAATTGAAACTGTACAGGTCTCGAGAATAGCAACCGAAAGTTCTGGGACCGATGGTTGCAGCGTATCCTGCAGCTAAGAACAATTCAACATATAAATTCAAGGCATCTGCACTTCACAAAATGAAATTATCGCTCACCTGCACGGGCCCACTCGTCGGTTTTGGTGCAGCACGTGGCGCAAATGTATCGCGGTCCTGTGCTTTCTGGCGGAGCTTTCCGTGTTTGCGTCGAGCTGGCATCACGTTAATGTAGCTAATTCCGCGAAGATTCACGAACGATTCAATAAATTATTACCGGAAACAAACGCAACACAAATTTTTAAATGGGCAGTGAATCCCCAATTAAATATTACTCGTTCGAAAATTAACGACCGAATGGTTCTACAGCGTCGACTTGCACTATTGCGTCAAAACACCAACTCTGACACACGCTCGAATTGGTGGAATTCAACAAACAAAACCCGAAGCCAAAATGCTCATGTGCGTTGACATGCAATAACTACCGGTCAAATTCAAAACAAACTTCTTATTAGAATGGTTGATTTCGCGGAATTTCAACGAATCGAGTACAGTCGTCTTTCTATACCTCGTGTGTACTAGGCACAAACTAACTGAGCTCTTCGCCGCACAACCTCTATGTTCTAAGCGCACAACAAACCGGCACGAGCTCGAAATAGGTCCAACTAGTGATGAGTCTGCGCCCGTACGTTGACGTATGCGCCGAGGTAAACCACGCAAAGCATATAGGTTCAACTAGTGATGAGTCTGCGCCCGTACGTTGACGTATGCGCCGAGGTAAACCACGCAAAGCATATGTTGCACCCAAACATAACTTACCGAACAGCCAGAAAAGTGGCATGCTCCTTAAGCAACCTTTTGCTCAATTTTTACTATGAGCTGTCCGTACGTAAAGTGGTAATGAGATACGACTTGACATACGTTCGCTTATGCGTTGTATGGGCACTTAAATTCACTCATGTTTGCGTACGTCAAAAAGTGCCTTTTTTGCTCTAAAACCGGTCGGTTTTGAGTGACGATTACGGCCGCAGACATCTTTGGTCAGGGCTAATATTGAATGTGCGATTCGTAGCCGCAGACGTTTCTGCTCCAGTGGCGTTCCACTCGCTTGAACGAAAATCCGTTTTTCGTTAAGTTCGGTCATTGCGGGTAAAAGTGGACGGTAAAACTTGGGGTAAAACTGGACTTGATGCCCCACACAGCTGTTACATGATATTCGCCGATAGATGTCGGGCTAATATGTTTGTGTTTTTGTGGTTGTGCGTTTGCTTTTGGGGCTTCTTTTCTTTCTTTTTTTCTTTTTCTTAATTGTTTTATCTTCTTTTTTATTTTTATGTATAATTTTGTCTGTTTTTCTTAATTTTTTCAGCCCTTCTACCACCTTTTCGCCCTCTGGTGGTGGGATTTCCCGCGTGTGGGGCATCAAGTCCAGTTTACCCAAACTTGGAAACTTGTGCCCATGGTTGCGAAAACCCACCACCAGAGGGAGAATTGGCGGTAGATTGAGTAAATTCAGTGGCTCTCAAACGGCTGTTTATGCTGTCAATTTCGGCGTTTATTTATTTATTAATTTACCCGCAAAACTCACATTAAACTTTAAAAAAAATGCCTGCAATGAATGATATGTTACTTCTATAGTAATGTTTAACAAAAAAAAAACGTCGTGCGTTGCGTAATGAGAACATATTTCGGAAATCTCATACGGTGCCCACAGCTTGAAACGCATATGCTGGTGGTATTGATGGGTGATGAAAAGTTTAGCTCAGATATTTACCTTGCAAAATCAATAGCTGTGGGCACATCTATCCAAAATCTCTCTGCATATGAAATGCAACCAATATAATTTTAACAATGTCTTTTATTTAAATGTGGGTTATATGTTAAATTATTGCGTACAATCAACAATTGAAATGTGTATATCATGTGCAGTACTTTGGATTCGGTGTTAAGTTCGCTTTTTACGGTAATTAACACGAACATTTGCATGCAATTAGAAACGGAAAAGTAATTAGATCACAAATATTGATATTGTAATGTTGTTCAATGCTCGCTCTGTCCGAATATCTTTTATATTTTTATTGATATGTGAAGAAATATGTTGGTACGCACGGATGGGTGAATAGAAACTGAGTAAATTTAAAGTGATAATGTAATGCTGGAAGGTATGAATGTTATATGTAAAGGTCTGGCGAATCACAGAAATTAATGAAAATAAGTATTTGAATATCGTAACGCAATTTCGAATTAAAAATGGTGCCAGACTAAATTAAAAAATAATTAAGAGTAAAACTGGTGTCACATGAAATAATTCAACATCTGTTTTTACTGATTTTCGAAGATAGTATTAAATTTACCTGGTCCTTTCTTTATATGTGTATATAAATCAGAAAAAAGATTAAGTGAGATTATTTAATGTGCGTAACGCAATCGAGCTGAAATTTTAGGTAGGTCCATGTCAAGTTAAAATGAAATTTTTACACTTTGGCAGCAGTGACCATTTTAGTGATTTTTTTCTATATGTCTATGTAAAGACAATTATAGTGAAAAGTTAGTATGGGATATGAAAATTGATAAGGTTTAATGATTGGCTGTGATAACGGTTTGGTAATTTTTAATTCTATGTGGGCGCTGATTGCTTAAAAGTAGACAAGGAAATTTTTAAAAGATTTTATTTGTCATAGCTTCTGAGAGAAACATCGGCTCATAACGAAATTACAGGACGAGTTTATGCCTATAAAAAATATACATTTCTGATTTATAATGAATTAGTGGGCACCGCTATAGCTAGAGCAGGGACGTGAAATTCTTTTCAAAAAATTGATCCTCCGTGTGTTTTAAATGGCCACACATAAGCAATCTTGAAATTGAAAAAGGTTATCTCTCTGTGGGAAAATCTACGAGAAAAAATTATGGAAGTCATAATATCTGAACACATTGCGACCAACATTTGCAAAACCTTAAAACCGTTTTTTTTTATTTGAAAACTTGAATTTTCGGGACATTTTAAACATATAGAGAGGGACATGAAAACATCAAATGTGAAATATATTCGAATATGCGAAGACCAGGTTTTGAGAGGCCCACAACCAGGGGATGAGAGATCGTTGGCTCTACTCGCTAAGGCGTCAGCTCGCTGAGTAGCGATCTACTGCCTGTGGTTTCGAATCCCGCTGTATGCTCATGGCTGTATTTGTTCGTCTTGTGTTGTTCTAATAGCCACCGACTGGGCATGGTGCCAGCACTGCATTAATTGCCATATCATAGTTTTAGTGGCGACTGGGCATAGCTCCAGAGCTTCAGAAAACAAGAAATAATGTGGCACATTAAAAGAGATTAATGGAATAATTGATATAGATATCTCTCATTTGTGTTCCCTTGCCGCCATAGCTAAGCATTTGCTTCAAATGGTAATCCCCTAAGCTTTGGCATTATCATAGAAAAATATTTAAAATATTTTTTAAATTGGCGATTGAGTAGTAAAAATGTATATTTCCCTAACCATGTATATGATTAGCAAAAATGTATTTCCTTTTTAATATTTAGTCATGTTCTTGCCTGAGAATTTGAACTATTGACGGTTTGTGCCAGAACAGCCCGCTAAATACAAACAAAAAACGTGAGTAATCAGAGACATTGTTCACATTCTTCATTTGCTTGGGAATTTCGCTAGAGCATCCAAAAACCTCCACTCAAAAAACATGTGCAAGGAAGATTGGTTGTTTTAGTTTAATGCTCGAAGGTGAAAAGGTTGTATAAACATCGTATCGAATATTAATACTACATTATTATTCCAAATTCACTTAGTTTCTATTCATTCATACGTGTGAGCGCGCATATTTAGTGTGCATGCACCATCGAGTCAACGTCATTTATAATAGCCTATCCCGATCTTGTAAAATTTAATACCCAGTTGCAACTTTTTCATTGGCCTTAAAGTAGTCATTTGTCTGCAAGCCTACATAATGGGAAATTGCAAGCAGGGTGCAACATTATAAAATCAATATGTATTCAAAGTCCAACTAATAAGGTATCTTAATACATTTCCACTTCGAACAGCATGCATATGTACGTGCTAATTAACGTAAAAAGCGAAATACTCGGACGCAAAGTACTGCACATGATGTACACATTTTCATTTATTATTGTACTCATAAATCTTTTATTCATTCCACATTGAATGCCCAAAAATATATAAGTTGCAGTTCATATGAACGGAGATCTTGGATAGATGTGCCCACACAGATTTTGTATCGGAAGTCAAGACTTGCTACAGTTTGAGGGCCGCTGAGTTGACTTTTTATCAATTGCTTTTGATAACTTTTTATCAATTGCTTCCATCAAATGTACGTAAGTAAAGAGCTAATTCAGTAAAATTCAGTTACTGAAAGAACGGGAACAGTCCTATAATAACGATTCCGATCGAATTTGCTTGCTTCATTGCAATTCATTGCGATTAATCGCAATTAATCGTAGTACGGGAACATATCTTATGTTGGCCCCCAAATTAAAATTTCTTTTGTAAAATCTCACCAGCTCTTTACTTACGTACATTTGATGGAAGCAATTGATAAAAAGTTATACGAAACTAGTGCCACTTGTCTCAAAGTTGTGTTAGAGTCTAGCTAATATTTTGCGTGATTCTTACTTAATTTGCAATGCAGAGCAAACTGTCCTACAGATGTGCATGTGAAATCAGAACAAATTATACTTTTGTCTGTTATTGTGAAGAAAAGCATTTATTAAGAATTATGTTTCAATGCATGCACTTATAATGAATTATATTTTCGTCCATATTAGTATTATTCTATTTGATTCTTCGGGATACTCTTGCAACAGTTAGGCTTAGCGCTTAATCTAACCCATACTACCAAAAATATGACTGAAATTTTCGTCAGTCCAACAATTTAAATTTCAAATCAAACTGAACTAAATTTAATGTATGCATTTTGAGCCCGATGAAAGGTAAAATATAATATATGCAATGAAGAAAAAAGCTGAGTGCCATGTGCCGGAATTGAGCTGTAGACTGATGGCGAGAATCCTGATCATGTGCCCTAAACCTATACACACGCTGCATAAGTCAGCAGAATATTCATTCAATCATCATTTAATCATTTAAAATGATTTGTGTAATTGAACGGTACAATATTTTCCCAATGTAACTTAAGCTACATACAGTATTAATAACTACAAAGGTGGGTCATTAAGTTCGCGAATTGAGCAGGTAGATCATTAATGGGGGTAGTTTAATGAAACATTATGGCTTCAGAGACGTATTATAAGTATCAATTGCAAGTTTTATTTTCATCGAGCCATTAGTTTTTGAACCTTCGTCAACCAAGCAACTCAATCTGGAAGAAAGTGTAAAATATAATCGAGTACAACACTGTTATAAAGATCCTTGCCAAACAAGGAAAGTAGGCTCAAATCATAATGGAAAAGATGGCATCCTTTCCAATTTGTCTTTTTAAATCAAAAAAGAAGACGACCCACGAGCAGGACGGCCAATCTAAGTGACCACTCCGAATTTTGCCTAAAAAGTCGAAAAGTGATAGATGCAATACTCAAAAAGAAACAGCTCGCAGAAATGCTTGCAGTGCCAGATACAACCATTTGATGAAATATTATACAAATCATCCTGGCATGAATAAGATGTAGTGCAAGGTGTAGTAAAGACGAGGGTGGAGTATTGAGTCGAATCCAGTGGCGGCTCGTGTCTTTAAGACTCGGGGAAGCAGATATATTTTTCCATATTTTTCAAGAATAAACAAGTAGAAACTTCAGCGCAGCAAATTTATCAAAAGTTTCATTCGATTTCCAATTGTATGATTCAGTGACTTTTCTACTCACTATGATCACCATCAATCTCATTAATGTTTAAATGGTGCAAGATTACAAATTACAATCCAAGACATTTCAAATTAGAACAAATTTTTTTTAAATAAAAACTGAAATTAGTGTTCCTGGTCACGACGAATCTATTAAGTACCTTTGCCTCCTCAAATAGTCTAAGAGAAAAATATACCGCAGTAGATTTTCTAAAATGAAATTCAATTTTCAAGACAAAATGAATTAAACCTACAATGTGAAAATAATTCTTCACCCATACAAGGTGGGGTTAGATTTACCCCATAAGACATTGTATCTATTCTGTGCATACATATATTAATAGAGCATACTCAAATATTTCTTTTATTCTATGTATTAACAAGCTAATAATAAAACACACAAATATACCATTATTAAGCATTTGTTATAAAAATACGTTCATACCTCTTCCATAAAATCAGCTTCATATCTCTAAGATTTGGGTTTTAAAAAACCTCACGTTGTATGCCGAACATTAGCACTAAACTATCTTTCTTTAATCATTCCAATACTAACATACGCACTTTCAGCACAAACAAGCAAACAGACAAATCAAAAGAATTTCAATCTGCAGCAACCATTTAACTCTTGAACTCAGTAATAAATCCATTACAGAAACGAAACATACAAATAACATCCAATGCTAACCAATGCATCCATTACAGTATAGATACATACAAATAACATCCTAAACTCACTTGCCCAAAGCAAACCAGCACCAAGCTCTATAGCGAAACAGAAACCAAGCAGAGAACGCTGCAAATCGTGCTGCGTCCATTCACAAATATGTCTCGGCCATTTAGCGGCCGAATTAGCAAGGGGTTTTTTGATTTTCTCTACCCAAGAAGACGCGGTGAGCTAAGCAGCGTCCGCGCTGCTATTCGGGAACATTCATGGCAAAGTGTTTACGACCATCGATTGCGTGATGCTTGCTGTGGGATGTATGCACACATCATGGTACGTGCATTGAGGTAAGATTGCTTTAGTGGCATATTTCAATACGCTGCAATGAACTGAGCGTTCTGGCTTACAATGGTACGAGATGCTTGAGGTTTTCACTCAAACGCAAGATATCTCGTCGCGTTGCTGTAAAGCTACTTTTAAAGCACTTTGACTGTTAGAGCAATCTCGTGTATGAGATGAATGTTTTGTGTTTTGTAAATTTTTTTATTGATGTTGTATATTTGTTTTGATTTGTTTTGATTTGTTGAATATTTGATTTGTTTTGTATTTCAATATGTATTGTTAAGTTAATTTTCTTGAGTAGGGAGTATTTAGCAAGGGAAGCACTGCTTCCTTTGCGTACAACGACGAGCCGCCCCTGGTCGAATCGCTACTGGAGACAAAACTTGGATTGATCATTACAATCCTGAGTATATGCAGTGACACAAATACGCACACTACCCCCGAAGAAATTCAAGGTGTCACCATCTGCTGGAAAAGTCATGGCAGATGACTCAGAAGGGATACTGTTGATAGAACTCACAGGGGATGCTTTTGATAGATTTTAAAAACAAAGTTGTCTCCACAACTATAGAATACTACGCTTCAATTCTACAATAGTTGAAAGAAGCCATCAAAGAAAAAAGAAAATTGACCAAAGCATAAAATTTACCAGCCGTGGAGCGAGTGAAATGTTCTAAATGTGACGATATACTAATTTCAGATGTAGAAGACGACGATGAAAAAAACATAGGCTGTGACAAGTGTATTAGATGGTATCATCTGAAATGCACGCGATTCGCAGGATTACGTTATTTAGAGGCCAAAGATAAGTCTTTTGAATGTGACCTGTGTTATTTATTGAAATCCTAAGGCTACAATACTGATTACTGTTTATTCTTAAAGTTGCAATCATTATTAGCCTACTACTTACCTAATTTTAAATTCAACTAATGTTGAGAAGAATTATTTTTATTTTTTGAATAATAATGTTGATTTTTAATATTTATATTCTTAAATAAAGAAATTGTTAAAATACAATCCTTCTTTACAAATTCTTAAAAATATCACCCCTATATTCCTTTTCTAAGCTGCTGGACGCTAAATGGTCCACGGGCGGACGCAATTTAGATTTTGTGGACGCAAAGTGGGTAAAACGCCTAATTCTGAAGTTTATCTATTTAAAAAGAAAACACAAGATGTTTCTAATAAAACTGAAAGTTAATCTTAAAATAGACTATGTAATGAATTCATCACATACATTTTTCATAGAAATTAGTGCTGGGGCATTTTTATTATCGCCGTCAAACTTGCCAACTGCACTAAATGGACGCGAACAGGCGAAATTACCCTATCACAAGTCAATCGCTTCAAAGTTGAGCAAAACACATCAATATGACAAAAACTGAGGTGGTACAAATCAAACTAGTCTCGCGTACATACATTTTCCATTGAGTATTACAATCGATGCGACTCAAAAGTCTCAAGTCAATCGCTTCGAAATTAACCAAAGCACCTCAATATGACAAAAAATTAAAAATGGTACAAATCAAACTAGTCGCGCGTACATACATTTTCCATTGAGTATTACAATCGCTGCGCCTCAAGTCAATCGCTTCACCTCAATATGACAAAAAAAATGAGGTGGTACAAATTTGAAGCTTGAGGTGATGTGACATTTTGTAGATGTGAATGGGACATTTGTCATGCATCTTTTATGAGTAACACAACACTAGTCTCTAAAGCTTATCAAAGCAGAGAATAATTGATACGGGAAACTCGATCGTTTTGCGGAATAAGCCTCCGAAGCAGAATCAAATTGGAATTGTTTTTGCGGGATGATTAAAATTGAAAAATTTTTTATTAACTTGAAAATTTTATTTGTCAAATAAAATTTTCAAGTTAATAAAAATTTTTTCAATTTTAATCATCCCGCAAAAACAATTCCAATTTGATTCTACTTCGGAGGCTTATTCCGCAAAACGATCGAGTTTCCCGTATCAATTATTCTCTGCTTTGATAAGCTTTAGAGACGATATACGTTGTCTATGCGATTATAGGCAAGAAGGGAACCGTGATCACAAATCAATAACCTTTATGAAAAAAATCCTGCTTATGTGCATGATTTTGTTGTTGTATTCAATATACTTAGGAAAATTAGATTTGAATTTCAGCATACCTAACAAAAATTGATCTGCTCGGTTAGGCAAAAAAACGCACCAATTATAAGAAAAAACAAACGATCACAATTTAATACCTCTATACCATATTCAGTTTTTTAGGTTTTTGATGTTAGTTTGCTGTAAAATTTGATATCGTTTCCGATTACTTATCATAACAATTCATTGATGAGATAGAGTATCCGAAAGTAATGTGAAAGATATAGGTAAAAAGTGATAAGGATAAAGTGAAGAAACATTTTCGCTAAAAATGAGGTAATAAGAAGTCATGGATTAACTTGTAAATCAACATAATGATTGTGTATAAAGCAGATTTCTTAATTAAAAACTTGAATGAATAAAATACTAAAAATTTATTTGTATTCTAGCTTATTGCAGTTGTCTAAGTAAAAGTATATAAAATATTTATGTTTGCATTGAAACTTTCCCCCGAAGAGTTCCTTTACGTGATTCTAGGCCGATGTCTATGTTTCTGTGTAAACCATAATGTTCAGTTCTTTGTTTCTAGGTCGGCAGCTCTGATGATCAAAATTCAATGTTTGAAAAAAAATCTATAATTCATAATAAAGTCAATTCCGGAATTATGTTGATAAATTGTGCTCATGTAAATGAAAAACTTATGCACCTGTATAAGCTATCCATTTGCAGGAGCATGTTTGTTCGAAGTAATACTTTCATTTAAAAACTACAGCCACAAATAATTCCGAACCAGTGGGTAAACTTCATATACCTACGTACATAGTTCATCATTTGATTAGCATTGCTAGCCTATTACTTGATACCCACTTACGAACAGAAACTTCAACAGAAATATTCCTGAACAGAAATCACAATCCTCTACAGGGAAGAAAATAAAATGATTTAAAAAAAATAGCAGTTGCTTGCAAAAATGTAGGAACAACATTTACCTGGCTATCATCGCAAAAACTTTTATGATTTGGAAGTTCACCTCATGAAAATGTGTGTTTAGAAATACTCGTATTTCTCAAAGAAGTTCGTGCAGATCCATTTAACATTGGATACAATTATCCATGTAATAAAATAACATTTTTAAGATAAGATACAATTAAAAGCTATTAAAGTTTATTAAAAAAAATTACAAATTATAACATGCTATTATATTCATATTTCCAATGAACATGTAGCATTAGCTGGTAGACTGTTACGAAATGCAGCATTGACTATCAAAAGAGCTTCTGGAGCTGCCAGTGCTAGTAAAATGCAAATGATAAATCTATTGGATTTCATACAAATTATTCTGAATAGCTCACCGGAAGGGAGGAAGAGGGCTAAAGACTATTTGAAACTTGCCTCGGTTTGCATGAATGAAAGTTACTTTACTTTCAGGGGGAAATACTTCAAAGCTATGAAAGGTGTTGCCATGGGAAATCCTTTATCCCCACTAATGAGCGAGATATTTATGGACAGACTGGAGAAGAAACTTCATGAAGAAGGTTCCCTTCCTAGTGTCTGGATTAGATATGTGGACGACATTCTAGCTATTGTAAAAAAGAATGCTTTGGCAGAAACTTTGAAGAAGTTGAACCAAGCACATAAAGATATCCAATTTACAATAGAAGTCGAAAACAATGGGAAACTACCATTCTTGGATTTAATGGTTATACGGAAAGAAGGTTTTCTTAGGTTTAATATCTACCGGAAGCCCACACACACCCAGAGAACAACACCTAACACGTCTGATCATTGGCATTCCCAAAAAATGGCGCCCTACAACTCGATGATCCACCGACTATTAACAGTACCCATGGATCAGGAAAGTTTTCACTCAGAAGTGGAATATATTAACGAGAAAAAATGAATTTGACGAGAAAATAATTGGAAACCTTGTCAAAAAGAAGAAGGACAAAATACAGCGTGATCTGTTAACGACGCTCTTTATACAAGAAAAACAAAAACCAGCCATAAAAGTTCCAATCATTTTTACGTCAATATTCAAGCAAATTCAGGAACTTTTTGAACGCTTTGACATTAAAGCAGTGCCAACCAGTAGGGTAAAAAAATTAAGTACAAAATTATGTCACGTGAAAGACAAAAAAGATAAAAAGGAAAAATGTGGAATATACAGAATTACTTGCCCAGAATGCGACAAAATATACATTGGACAAACGAAACGGTTAGTTGGTGTTAGACTAACCGAACATAAGCGGGAAGCAGCCTCAGCAAGGAAAAGGAACACAACGGTAGTACGATCAGCAGTAGCAAAACACATCCTGGAGGAGGAGCACAGCATAACGTGGGACAACGTGGAGGTGATTAAGGAAGTACAGCAGGTACGAAAACTGGATGCATACGAAAGCCTGAACATATGGAAAACCCCGATGGATAAGCGACTAAATACAGACCAAGGAAACTGTGTATCACCATTGTTCAGGCTAATTTAAACAGATATTTTATGATGATAATGTAATTAATATAGTTAGTAAAAAGTACGTAAGTATATAATTAATAGTCAATTAGCCGGTAATTAGCAGGTAATTAGTATTAGTCAATACTTTAAAAGTAAGCACCTTAAATAAACTGCCTAAGTTATTTTAAGATTAGATCAATAGACACTGAAGAAGAGGGCAGATTACCCTCGAAATATCGATATATGTCGAATAAAATAAATAAATCTAGCTTCAAAAAGGAAAAAATTGATTTAAATTAAAATAAGTTAGTGTTTCTCGTGAGATTTGCTAATTTTGTCAAAGCTTCATATCAACAGAAATGGAGATGATGGGACCTACATGCACTCCACTACCACCTATCCATACCACCCTGCGCATCCAATTATATTTTCGACTGGTATTGAATTTTTCCAAAATATGAATGACTAAATTGAAAATCGATTTTGCACTGAATTCTTCTAAAATACTTAGTGTTCAAAATATACCTTTAACTCATCTACGAACAAAACCGAAGTAACATGTTTTGAAACATTTTACTTCTCTTATATCAGTCGATTTATTCATTAAAAACGATTTTTTTTTAATTTTGAAACATTTTTGCATTACGTAACTTGGCACTGTTAATTGTTCATATTGCTTTTGTTTTCCCCAGTCTCATTTTGTTCGCTATTTTAGAAGCAAATTAGTTGATTACAAACATAACAATTCTGGGCTCTGAAATTTGAAACAAATCATAGCTCCTACAGCAATAATTTTGTTTAAATGCTCAAACTTTTTAAATTTTTTTTTTTACATAATTTGACCCTTTTGTGAAGACCCTGGAGCAATGATCAAAAAAGGTTGGCGCTTACCTCCCATATTCAATTTTTTTTCGAAATTCTTCACTCAAACTTGCTAGCAGTTTCATATAGAAGTAAACAGAGAGCAGAGTAGCAAAGACTAACAAGTAGCAAATTTTGTAAAATGCAATTGATGAAACTCAAATGCAATGTTGCAATAAATATCGAACAGATATATTGCAATTGCAATTAAACGACAGCACTGATGCCACACTTTAAGGACCTTTTAGTTGAGACCCAAATTATTATTTTAAAAATTGGTTCATTTGCGTTACAATAACAACACCGCCACAAACGGATAAATAGGATGATTGTCTCAAAAGTCGGCCATCTACACGGCAATTTATGAATATGTTTCGCATTGCGATCCTTAGTTTTATTATTTTTGCAGAAGTTAAAGTCCAAAAAATATTCGTTCTGTTTGTGAAAAATGCGTAGAGGTTGTTATCGCATATGTCACGTGACTTAAGTCTGCAATGACGAATGATGAAATTAATATAAAGTACCAGCAATCCTCTTTGGACATTTGAGCCTCAAAATCATAAGCACCATACACAATATTTTTAAACATCAAATATTCAAATATCACGCTTAGATCTTTACATTTTCAAATTTATTGATAGGCTCCAACTTTTTAGTACGAAAACTGGGCCGGAAGATTGTCAGTTCAATCTACTGTAGCTTTTGGCATAGACTTATTTATTTAGCAAAGTTATATTACATATTAATCATGTCACATTTACATTTTCCACTTGCACTGTAAAGAGCATGCTCTACCATTTTGAAAGAACTCTCGTATATTTCACAAAACACTACTTTCACCAAAAGCTCGATCTTATACACTGTAACTTATAAGTATTCAGTATACTGCAAATAATAAAATTTTCCAAAATTAAGTCCGCTTTTATTGATAAATTGTAATTATAAATTATAATATTTTATTATCTGGCTTATCCGATGTGGCTACAAGTTATTTCCTGCATCCCAAGGAGTTCCTCTGCGGGCGACAGTTCGTTCAACATCTGTGTTTCTGCATGAACCAAAATGTTAACTTCTTTGTTTCTAGCTTGGATGGTGAATAATCTGAAAAATGATATATTCAAATTAAGGTACATATCTATTCAGTCGAACAATAATATTCGGTTTGCCAAAATTACTAAGGAATTGTTACTAAGATATTGTAACTATAAATTATAATATTTTATTTATCAACCGGCTCATGCGGTGTGGAAGCAAGTTATTTGCTTGTTACTTGCAACCCATTATTTTACTATATTTTCAATCAATAACAACACCTCTCACATAAACACTCTCGCTTAAATCGCATAACTTGCACTTTACTCAACAAATTTTTAACATTTATCGTTTTTTTAAACCTGTCAGCATATTCCCACTCTTCTCTTCTACTCATTTTCATTCAACTATTCACCTGCATACCTTTTATCGCATTTACATTATTCGTCACATACATAACCGTTTCTCTACCCAGCAAAAAATTTTTATAAGTCATATAAGGCTAAGGTATCAATAAGGAATCTATACCCAACAAAAAAAAATACACCTTATGATTGCCTTATTACGAAACCTATATAAGCCTTACTAAATTATAGTAATGGGTAAAGAATAAGTGATTGACCTGTCTCTGATGCGCATTCATATTTTCCGTGAAACGTACCGGTTGCAGTCGCCTTTAATCGATGCGCAGAGAAAGTGTTTATTTACAAAAGTATCGTTTGTTGTATCTGTTGTGCGTTGATTGCATCGCGAGTGTTATTAGTGCGTAATAAATATTGAAGCTGGTAAGTTAAAATATATTTTTATGCATTAGATGCTTCACAGAGGCATGATATTCCTGGGATTTTGAAAGTACAGGATCGTGTCTTGAAAAATATAATCAATGTCATCGTTGAATGAACATTATGAACGGCTCTGTGCATTAACAAAATTTTTATAAAACTCTAAAATTGCTTTGAAGCTTGTGCTTATTGCTAGAATTAAATTTTTCAAATTAAAGGAAAGCAAAAAGGAATTTAATGTATTTTATATACTGATTTGCATGATTTGCACGTGACGATCAAACTTAACGGAACATGAGCATAAAAATTGAACCATTTTACATTTTCCACATTTTGTCGTAAAAATTCTATTCACGATGCAAACGAATTTTTTGAAATGAAGATTTTTTCTGCTCATTCGCAGCATAAATAGAATTTCTACGGCAAAATGTGGAGAATGTAAAATGAATCAATTTTTGTAGCTTTATGATTATGCTCATGTTCTTTTAAGTTTGATGGTCTCCTCGCTTAAACTCTTATGCTATATTTCGAAAGAATTTTGCTTGTGAAGGTGGTATAATACACCGCAATTAATTACAACGTTTTAACTTCATTTTATAATTTTACCATTAAGTGAGAAAGACGAAGTCAACTTATTGCCTAAAAAATACCTTTTGACGCACTTATTGGCGAAATATTATATGTGAAAAACAGGTAATTATCCTAATAATGGATCCACCACCAGGTAACGCATTGAAAATACATTTAAAAAAGAATGAAAAAATTAATACTGGTTTTTAGAAATAAATTTAAACTACGGACAAGTATTTGGAAACGAGCCGTTCATGATTATGCTTCCTCCAGATGAAGCCGTGGAAAATCAGCCACCATCACCTTCATCAATTGCGTCAACTACGTTAAATACTCAGAATGACGCGCGAATAATGGGCGAGCTTCAAGGTATAATTTCATTAGATATCATTGCACATATTTTTTAATGAGCTCTCCTTAGATGTTAAACAGGCAATTTGTTTGATGCAAAAAACACTTGAGCAGCAAACCAAGGCTCTTGCAGAGCAATCAGTAAAATTAAATACAATTTTTGATAAAATATTTGGTAAGCCAGTGCAAGAAGTGTTCAAATTTCCAATAGCAACACTTGAAGGCCTAAATATGTTAGATTCCAGATTATTATCGGAATCAGATTTTGAAGCCAATATTGTAAGTTTGAATTTAAGTTAAACTTATGAATTCAAATATAAATAATATTTTATTTAGAAACTATTGATTGCAAGTAAAATAAGAGGCAAAGTTTCTGCGAATATTAGCATGATAATATCGGACGAGCTTCTTCCCAAAATCAATTGGAACGGACGAAAAACAATGCAGCAGATAGGCCAATTCAGATTTTTTCAGTCCACGTTATATGGTTTGTTAAAAAACTTTAATTTAAATTTTATTACATCATCTTTTTGATCAGATTGTACACATCAGCATTACAATAGCTTTGAAGAGTACGAAGCGGACGTGAAAATTGGGATAAAGAAAGGAAAAAACCGTCTTGATCAGCGCCGTCATGTTTCCAAAAACAAAAAACATAATATAAATAATGAAATATAAAAATTAATATAAAAATATATAAATAATTTTACTTTCAAACAAACCGAATATCATTAGTGTTTAATGTTTTTTTCTTTTGTTAACTTCTTGATAAATGAAGTTGAAATATTTATACCATTTTCGAATTAATAAAGCGTTTGTTTAATATTTGAAGAGCAATTCTGTTATTATATCGATGTCTTTGAATAAAAAGAACAATATCTACCATTTAATTATTAAGGTGTGTAAATGATTCGTAAAATTTTTTAAATTATTTCATTTATTCTTATTGTCGAAGAATTTGATTTTATTGACTTGCTAATGCTTCTAAAGAGATGCTTCTAAAAGAATAGCTACATGGTTTATTAATGCTTTTAAAAGAATAAATACATGATTTTAAAACGGGGGAACAAAATTTACACTGTTGCGCCATCCTTATCTTTACCCTGACAATAAAGCTTACAAAAGCATGTTCCGCAAGCATTATATAATGTTTATTATAATCCTTATTTTAATGCTGATAATAAGCTGAATATCAGGGGAATGTACTGTAAACCTTATGCCCAATGACATGGCCTGTGCTTTGCTCAGGAATAATATAAGGTATGTTACTTTGAACTTTGAATTCCTTAGCAAAAAGCAACGCTTATGACTAAGGAATATTTATCATTACATTAATCCTTATATAACCCTTATATTTTTTGCTGGGTATTGCTCGCCACCAATACCACCTCAAATTTTCCTCCATTCCTCCTACCCCTCTCCATTCCGTCATTTTAGTCCACACAACGCACAGTTTGAGTGCTTTAAAAGTGTTGCGAAATTCACCTTACTTATCGGTGTGCCCCTTGCGGTGGGCGACTACACTAATTCATGGGCACAAGTATCCAAGTTCACCCGGGCACAAGTATCCAAGTTCACCCGCTCAGACCATACTGAAATTTACTGAAGGAGGGGAAATTTTCAGTTTTCAGTAAAACGGAGTACGGGAACAGCTTCATTGCAATTAATCGCGATTAATCACAATTAATCGTAGTACGGGAACAGACCTATTGTTTTGTGCCTTCCGACACCAGCATTTTATCTATATTTCGCCAAATTAACGGTTAAAAATTGCCTGTGGCATGACATAATCACGTTGAAATTTATTTATTTTATTTATTTTATTCATTCACCAAGCAAGGTACAAAATCACATATTAAAAAAAAAAAAAAGGACATCAAATTAAAATAAAAAATGGAAAAGTAAAGTAAAGGAAAAAGTAAAAACAAACAAGTTAAATAAGTAAAAAACAAACAAATTAAAAAAGAGTAACAAATAAATTAATAAATAGCAATCAATAAATAAACATTGACATAAAAGCTATAGCTTAAGGTTAAGGGTACGGATGGCATGGAAAAGAGAGGACTTGAAGGATGATTTGGAAATCGTAGGGGAATATAAATTGCTTATTCTATTGAATACTCTGCAGCATCTGTTTACTGGCTCATTAGCTCCATATGTGGTCGAATGAGAATATTCTTTTAGGAAACGATTGGACCTGGTGTTCCTCACAGGGATATTTATCAATATTTTGTTATTCAGGAATTCTACATTAATAGCGCCTCTAATGACGTCGAATGTGAAGCAGGCCGATATCACCATTCTTCTGGAGGCTAGTGTCGATAGGTTTAAATGACCCAGTCGAAACTCATAAGGCGGTAGGCTATTAAAGTCATAAGGGTTGTATAGCTCTCGCAAGGCGAAAAGTAAAAATTGCTTTTGTATTGACTCGAGTCTGTCACTGTGGGTTTCAAAAGCAGGATTCCAGCTAATGCAAGCGTATTCGAGAATAGGACGTACGAGTGAAGTGTATAACGATCTTATGACCCACAGACTACGAAATTCTTTGGCTCGTCTTTTGATGAAGCCAAGTTGTTTGTTTGCACGAGAAAGTATTTTATCGTAGTGTAAAGTGAAGCGGAGTTTTTCATCTAAGATAACACCGAGGTCAACAATGTTATCTACTCGAGTTAGCACATTATTACCGAGGAAGTACGTATTGTGTGTGACCGTGTATTTTCTGGAAAAACTAATAACCTGGCATTTATTAATGTTGAGAGAGAGCTTGTTTACATTGCACCAATGATCAAGGGAATCAAGTTTCGATTGGAGAAAGAGGGCATCCGATTTGGATTCAATGGTCAGATAAAGTTTGAGGTCGTCTGCATAGAGTAAATGAGGTATGCCTGCTAGGACGTCAGATAGGTCGGAAATAAATATATTGAAGAGAAGTGGACCAAGATGGCTACCTTGGGGTACACCAGAGGTAGCACTAACGTTTTTCGATAAAAATCCTTGAAATTTTATACATTGTGTTCGATCGCAAAGGTAGGAAGTCAGCCAGCTGAGTAGAGACCCGGTAATACCGAATTTCTGTAGCTTAAGAATTAAGGTAGAATGGTCAACTCTGTCAAATGCCTTACTGAAGTCTGTGTAGACTGCGTCAATTTGGTAACCTTTTTCCATTTTGCATAGGACGTCTGAGATTAGGATTGTCAAATTCGTGGTGGTTGAGCGACCTTTTCTAAAGCCATGTTGTTGCTCGTTCAGACGGGAATCAACTAGCGGAGACAATTTGTCGTATACTATCTTTTCGAAAAGTTTTGGAATAGAAGACAAAATGGCAATGCCCCTATAATTTTCAATACAACATCGGTCACTATTCTTGAATATGGGTGTGACATAAGAAAGCTTCCAACTGGATGGAAAAACTCCTGACGAAAGTGATCTATTAAAAAAAATATGCAAAGGAGTTATAAGCTGCTCTACACACTTGCATAAAAAGATCGGAGGAAGAAGATCGGGCCCAGGACCTTTGTTGCAGTTGAGTTCCAAAATAGTTTTACGTATTTCATCGCGGGAGATTTCTAAATGGTTGACAAAAGCCGTTTGAGTTGAATCGGAGGAAGAAAGGTGTGAGTTTGTTAGGTCTGGTGCACTAAAAACTTTTTGGAAACTATCTGCGAATAGGTCACATATCTCTTTAGGGGAAGAAGACGTTGTGTTATTCAGAAACATTGACGATGGATAGCCAGTAGTTTTTCGCTTCACATTAACAAAATCGAAGAATTTTTTCGGGTCACGGACAATATTTTCGCCGGTTGACCTAATGTAAGTATCATAAGCCTCACGAGACTTTGCTGAAAATTGCTTAGCGACTTGATTATACTCTTCCTGAATAGCAGAACTAACGTCAGTATTTTCTCTAATCCGCTTAAATAGTTTGTTTCTATGATTTCGCAAATGCCTAAGGTCTCTATCAAGCCATGGCTCAGACAATTTATTTTTTTTTTATCTTTGGTACATATCTTTCAACGGCGTCAAAAATTTTATTGTAAAAAGAGGAAATGGCTGTCTCAAGATCCTGAGTTGAAAGAATATTCGTCCAATCAATAGTATCAAGAGCGTGTTTAATGCTTTCATAATCAGCATTACGGAAGTCAAATACAATTGAATTATTGTAAGTTTTTAAGTAGGTGGAATTAGAAGTGGAAAGTTCTACTGACAGTGCTGTATGGTGTATACTGTTGCGAAAAAGATGCTCAGCGTCATTAGTTGGACTAACCACTACTTCGTCATAAGCATTCGTGAAGACTAGATCTAACCAATTTCCATTTTGGTTGGGGATGTGGGAAACCTGCTGTAAATCATTACCATAAAAGGCACTCGCAAGATTGAAATCGTTGGTGTCTACCAGGTTTACGGGGAGAAGGTAAGAGTCATTTTCATCCGGAACAAAGCAAAGATTCGGACGATTGAAATCACCCAAAACTATTATTTTATCTTTTTCGCTAAGTGATGTTGCTAATGAAGATATTGTGTCACAAAAATTGCTGTAGATGGATTCTTCAGATCTAGGGGGGATGTAGACAGCAGCGATGTAAATTGAGTTGTTATTAGAGGAGATCCGAACAATTATACATTGGAAAAAAGCATTTGGGGTGGTATCAACGAGCTCACTTGAAAATGTGTTGCTAACAGCAAGTAAGACACCACCTCCTCGCGACTGACCCGTAGAACAATAATCCCGGTCGCTTCTGTAAATGGTCCAAGTACTATCAAGAATCTCCTCATTTTTATGAGAGGCATTAAGCCAAGTTTCCGTGATGGCGAGTAAATTAAAATGGCATGATATGGCGTCAAGGTATAATTTACTTAGCTTGCCTCTCATACCACCA
Organism: Nemotelus nigrinus; assembly: GCA_947369275.1. NCBI lineage: Eukaryota > Metazoa > Arthropoda > Insecta > Diptera > Stratiomyidae > Nemotelus > Nemotelus nigrinus. The sequence goes on along the minus strand of OX376376.1, from coordinate 12,163,364 downwards.
CAGTTGTGGTAAAAAAGTTTGAGGCTTGTCTGAGTTTGGTTAGGAAAAATGCCTAACAGGGTTGACTGATCTTCGAAGAGATTCAGATGTCATATTACTACCTATATACCTATTTAAGCGCCTGAGAAACATTATTTGAGCATCCACACAAAACTTTCCTTAAAGCAACGCCAAATTCGCAATCATGTGTCTTTTTCGAACACTTCAAACTCTACTTTATAATCCTCACCTGCAATCACAGCCAAAAACCGATCTCGTTGCTCGAGTGTCTCTTGCATTATGTCATGATACAATGTATTGGCGAGCTTCACTATTGTCTCCAAATATTCTTCGCAGTTTTTTCGCTCAAATGTCTGATACCAAATCGTAGATAACTTGTCGATATAGTTCACGGTCAATTGTTGAATTGTTTCAATCACTTCTTCTTTAAAATCACGATATTACATTGCAAACTTCATACACTGAAAGCAATTGTTTAGACTTTTTATCTAAATACGAGTAGATGATTTGAATGTAGAATATTCTACCAAAAAATCTAAATGAAACAGAAATTTTTCTAGTAAAATGAAGTCTCCAGAATGTATGATAAAACAAATTCAAAATAGATAATTGTACTTTATTCGAAAGTAGTCAATCCTTTAACGAAATTAGCTGATTCAAGACACTTATTGCTTGAAAAATCTGTTTTCATCCGAAGGATTTTCTAATCAAGAAGCAAGTTTGTCTACTTTGAAACAACTAAACTATTTTAAAAAACCATCTATTTCAGATTAGTAAAATTGACTATTCAGTACACTGAAATCGTAAAATTGTCCATTCATTGTAGACAAATGTTCCAATGTACTATATTTCTGCGTAATTGGTCAGTCAGTAGTTGCATAGTGACACGGTCATCGAGTGTAATTTCAAAGTGAATTAAAGTGCGTAGAAACCGATAGTGCTGTTATTTTGTTGGAATATTTTCATGTAATAATGGAGAACGAGTTCATTTTTGAGGTACAAAACGAAGTAAGCGACTTTAACCCTGTTTTGGAGCTGCTTTCTTCTTGGGGACTCACATCGCTTATCATAGATTTGGCAAGTAATAAAACTATTTCACGCATTACTGGAATTGAAAAAATAATGAATATTTTTGTTGAAGACAAATGCATAGATATTGAGGCAATGAAATATTTGTCAAACGCTGATATTGACAATCTCATTCCAGTAGACAAATTAGGGCTCAAATGTCGATTCCGACAAAAATTGTTTGAGTGGAGAAGAGAGAATGTAATGTGTATAATTTTTGTTATGTGAATTGGTTAATACAGTAGTTTTATAGGGTTTTTGCACACCGCTAGCAGATACCGTATTAAACTCCAGTTCTGTTAGTACCTGGCTAGCGAGCACTCCTTCAACATCAGCAAGCGTAAATATTCTGGATGAAAGTAGTTCCGCAAGTTTGGTAAGTAGGCAACTTTTCCCATAACTTTTTTCAAATATTGTTGCTTCGTATTAGAACACTTATTGTATTTGTTAATTTTATAATATCCACTTTAAATTAATTTATTAAAAGCGTTACTGAGATTCAATTAAATGTTATGGCTTTTAGCTTTCAAACATACAATTGTTCAATTTGATGTCCTACTTTCGATGCACGTTGTATTTTTGTTCAACGTTTTCATATAATAGGGAATCTACAGTAAACTTTTCTTTAAGGATATAAGGCAGCTACTTTCATCAAATATATCTGGGAAAACTGGCCTACATCAATTTGAAGAAAATGGTGTGCTAAGCAAAAAAAGCCGACAACATTTATTAAAAATTATTTGCTAGCATTGGATAAGTACAGGTCGTCAAGTCAAAGAAAACGACTACAAAGCAGCTGCGGATGAAATATTCAAAATTTTTCCAGAAGAAAACAAGGTTCATTCTCTGTCTAAACCTAAGTAACTATAATTATTTCAAAAATGAATCTTCAGGAATTTTATTTAAATACTAACGGTCAACGAGGAAAGTTGGCTGAAAAGTATTATTCTTTGTGCAAAAAATATCAAGGGCACGGTTTACTGAAGAGTCGTTATAATTTGAAACGTAAACGTACTACGGAATCGAAGACATCGGAATCAGAGACAGAGACAAACAAATTGAAACTAGGTTCGTCATAAATACAATATTATGCTGATGTGCATTCTGTTTGGTGCATATTTAGTTTACTGCAGCATTATTCGCTTAGTTCAAGTATAAAACTGAAACTGAATTGCATATTATTTTGATTTAGATCTTGACAAAGATGTCTGTGAGGAAAATCTTCAAACTCACATGTGGCTGAAACATAATTCAGGACCAGAAAAAATAGTATTTGAAAAATGGCAAAAATCCGTTTCATTGCGAAGAAAGCACGTATTCGATAAATCGAAAAATATTTTTGAGGAGTGGCCATAATTAAAAAAGCCCATTGGAAAACAGTTGGTAAGTACCGAGTGATAAGTTTAAAATAAGATCAGAAATTTTTATAACGCTTCCGTAGATTGAATTGGACAAATATAACAAATATATCCTCAGAAAAACTTATTCTTTGCTAAATGGGAAATTTTCACAAAAAAAATTGCTCCTATTTTCAAAAGAGACGTGAAAGATATCCAAGGTCTGAAACTGTTAAATAAATTAGAAAATGACCAGACACTTAATGATGGTAAGTGCTATTCAATTTTTTAGCGCATAAATAAAATATTTATTTCATTCTTATAGATTCAAGAAACTTTATAGTAATAAAACTTTTGAGTTGTGTATTGACACCAACTATTGTGCGATGTAGGAAAAAAAACTCCTGGAAACCTTCAATACTGGATTCCCAAAAGGCTCTTATTATTGATATTCCTGTAAGTGAAGCAAATGATATAAAATTGCTCAAATTGCTTTAATTTTCATTTATATTTCCAGAACAGAGATAGCATTCCGGCAGCTGTAAACGAAAGAAAAGTGTTTTGTGTGCAGAAAGGCATAAACGTGCAACCACTTATAGTAGTTGTTGGAAATGTGGACCAATTTAGAGAGTTCTTCGTTTGTTTTAAGGCAACGTAGCACCTCCAAATTTTTAAAAAATCGATTTTTGTTTTTTGATTGAATATGTTAGAATGAAGGTTTTAAAACATGATTTTAATAATATAAAAGTGAAATTCTAAAACAAAAAAATTTTATGAGTATATATAGCGAAGCGCCCCAAGATAATTTTTTCTATGATTTTCGTTCACTTCGCTATATCGCTACATCGACTTAAGCAAAAGTGTAGACAAAGATAAATGAGTCATCTCCTTTAAAAGAAGCAAAAAATAAGCTAGCCTTGGCAAAAAAAATAAAAAAATAGCTGTAAAAGATGTTTCTAAAAAAAGTGTAGAATCTCCAAAAAAAAGGTCCGAAAAAAGTTCACCTGACACTAAAATTAATGAAAAATTTAGCCACGCATTATGGCTTAACAATACGACGAAATCCTGATTCAGTTGATAATATGCGCAAGGAAATTTGGGCAGCATATTACCACACAATTTCAACTGATGAGAACCCTCAACACTGTTATTGTCCTATTGGAGAAACGACTTGAAACGACTTGAAACGACTCAAAATGGCGCAAGGCGGAGGCAGCGGGTGATAATGCATTAAACAATTTCAAGCATCCTCCACCTTTAGATGATGAGGTACAAGAAATTTTAAAGCCTATTTATGATGACTTATCATCAGAAGATTTATTAAAGCGTTGCTTGGGCAATTTTGCGCAGAATAATAACGAAAGCTATAATTCTTGTGTTTGGAATTTGGCCCCCAAATATACTTTTTGTGGGAAAAACGTACTAAATATGGCTGCAAATATTTCTGTATGTACATTTAGTGAAGGATTTATGGCTATCTTGAAAAAAATGCAAGTCATGGGAATTACAATTGGCCAATGTGCGCTGGAACATGCAGAGCATAGAGATGCTGCAAGAATTAACCAGGCGGAAAAACACTCGACTGAGGCATCTAAAGAGGCTAGAACTGCTCGAAGGGAGCAAAAATCTTTAGAAGAGGAGGAGTATGAGCAAGAAGAAGGTGTATTGTATGGTCCAAGCATCGCAGATTAATTTTCGATAAGATTTATTGCAAAAAATATTGAATTTTAACTTTAAACGCGATTTTCTCGAAACAACGTTTTTCAAGTTGGCGTGCATGATTAAGAAAAACAATATTATCCAATCGTTTTGAAATTTTAACACGATAATCTGCACATGTTAATGCTCAGAATGAACCTCGGATGAAAAAATCGGCATTAAACTTTTTTAGTTTTAGCCGATTTTTGAGGGAAAAAAAAACTCGATTTTCGAAAAAACGCCGCCATTTTGTTATTTTTCAACCAAATTTTTTTTTTTAGTTCATTCCAAGGCCGCTTTGATGCTGGTCAAAACCCCGTTTTTGTTTTTTTTTCAGACTTTCCTGAGGGCAGTTATCATGCACGCCAGGTTTTTTTGGTGTATTTTCCAAAAAATTATAACAGGCGACAGGGGGCCACAAAACATTTTTAACAATTTTGTTTATGTAGTCTAAAACATATAAAGTATGTGTAAAAAGTTTCATTAAGATATGTCTTTTTATTCAATTAAAAACAAGCCTTTGAAAATAACATTTTTTTTTCAATTTGAAGGTGCTATGTCGCCTTAATGATATTTTATATCAGGTAGAAACGCTTTTAAATGCGTTATCTATAACATTTCAAACTTTTCATGTTCTCAACTTAGAATATCCCCCAAAATGCTCACTCATTTGGTATATTTTTGAAAACTACTTCTTTGAAATTCCACTGTCTTCTAAATTAACATTCAACTTGGCAAATTTCCTATAAAAAATCAAAAAATAGTTTGAACCATGTATTCTTGCTTTTTGTGCAAGTTATGTTTTCCCATTTTGATGCAATATATTAACCATTTAAAATTATTTCATAAACTTTCATCATCATCGAATTTCAAATGCTCTCAATGTTTGCAGGCTTTTCAATCTATTTATTCCTTTAAACGTCATATTCTAGCACATAATAATAACTTAATCATTAAAAAAGACTTAACGAGAACCGTCAGTTCAGCACAAGGAGCTAGTTCTAGCGCTAGGGCTTCGACAGACGATAATCAGAAAGACAATATAAATGCCAGTATATTCCAAGAGCATATAGCAAATACCCCACCAGTAAATTCCACTTTGTGTTGCTATAAAGAAAAATTAGTCGAGTTTTTTTTGAAACTTTATGCCAAGAGATTGAGATTGAGTAGAAAAATCGTTAGCGAAATTATTAACGAAACATTTAAATCTATTGTGGAAGTACTTTATAACCAAATTCACATAAGTCTAAACAATGAACGAACCGCAGAAGGGTCCTTGAAAAATTTATTACAGTTTTTAAATGAGTTTAAAGCATTTTTTAGTAACTTCACTTCAGAGCATAAGATTCAAGCTTTCTTAAAAGAAAAGAAAATATACTTTGAACCAAAAGAGTTTCTTATCGATGATATTTGTACAGTAGATACTATTTCGCGGCAGGATAGCAAAGGTGCTCTAATATCCTTAAAAGAAAACATAACAAAATACTTGGAGTTGCCTAACGTTCTTGCAGCTATGATTCAAGAGAAAGAAAGATTGTGTAGCTGTGAATCAATTTGTAACATTGTTCAAGGTTCTGTTTGGACCTCAAAATCTCGAGAATTTGAAGGCAAGCTTACAATTCCATACATACTGTACCAAGATGAATTCGAAGTCAATAACCCACTGGGGTCAAAGAGGGGTGTTGATAACTGTCTGTTTTTTATCTTTCATTCCCATCGCTAAAAAGCTATGAGATTTCCAAGCTTAACAGTATATTTCCATGTTGCCAAAAAGTTCCAGTATGTCAGCTGGACTGTCAGCAAATTTTAGTGCGCTTTGTGTTGAACTAAAAACTTTAGAGGATGGTATTTCCATCAGCACAAATAGTGGTACAGTTGTCGTCCATTTGATACTTGCGAGTATAATTGGGGACAATTTAGGATTAAATACGATATTGGGATTTTGCAGATCTTTTTCTGCTAACAAATATTGCAGAATATGCAGAGCTTCAAAAGATGTGCTAAAAATTCAAACCTTTGAAGACAAAAGTTCACTAAGAAATGAACAAAATTATTGGGATGATTTACTAGTTAACGATAGCTCAATATCGGGAATAAGGAATATGTGCATTTTCAACAATTTGAATTATTCCAGAGTAACAGATTCTGTAAGCGTGGACATTATGCATGATTTCCTAGAAGGTATTTGTCACATAGAGCTAGGCAGGATTCTCTATTATTTTATTATTGATCAGCAGTTTTTAACGCTGGATATGTTGAATTATAGAAAAAAATATTTCGACTACGGTAATGATAAATCAAATACATCAACAGATATTAAGATTAATCACATCAAAGATAAACGACTCAAAATGTCTGCATCAGAAATGCATACATTTATACATTATTTGTCCTTGATGATCGGTGATTTGATACCGAAAAATAATAAAGTGCATAATTTCATGTCGATATTAGTTGATATATTGGACGCTTGTTTAGCAACAAAGTTTAATGAAGAAAGTATCTCGTCCGAAATGAAATACGGAATGTACGTCAACGCAACAATAGTCTCGGAATGTTGAAAAATATATGTATGTAATATCTGCACACACTTGTTTTATCCAATATTCCACGAGCGATTAACGTTAGCTTAATGAGGGACAGGTTACTGTTGCGCGAAATGAAATTGGAAATTCTTACCATTCCGATGAAAATTAAATGTCTCTGTTGAAAATAAAAACCAACAAAAGAATGCAAACTGCACGGATCAATCCTGAGAATGTTCCGCAATCACTATAAATCCGTTATGTAGAAACAATGGTAAACTTTTATCCGCGAAACAATGGTACGCTTTCAAACGCGAAACAATCGTAAACTTAATTGCAAAACAAAGAATGACTTTCGGTAATTTTTTTTATGAAATAGGAATGAACGGAATATAGCAAAAGCTAACGATATCTACGCTAACACTTTTTCTAAACTCACACGACGACTGTTAAATTCAAACTAACTCGCTTCGCAAAACCAACGATCTCCGAAGCAATACTAAAAACGCATTCAATGAACCGTTAGCCATCCATTTGATGTGCGGCACCAATCGCAACGAAAAAAATCTTGTTTACCGTTTCAAAAACACGTCTGCTTGAATTTGATTGCATTTTGGTGTAAACACATAACAGCGGATCCGGGATCCGGATCCCGGGATATCGGGAATAAGGAATATGTGCATTTTCAACAATTTGAATTATTTCAGAGTAACAGATTCTGTAAGCGTGGACATTATGCATGATTTCCTAGAAGGTATTTGTCACATAGAGCTAGGCAGGATTCTCTATTATTTTATTATTGATCAGCAGTTTTTAACGCTGGATATGTTGAATTATAGAAAAAAATATTTCGACTACGGTAATGATAAATCAAATACATCAACAGATATTAAGATTAATCACATCAAAGATAAACGACTCAAAATGTCTGCATCAGAAATGCATACATTTATACATTATTTGTCCTTGATGATCGGTGATTTGATACCGAAAAATAATAAAGTGTATAATTTCATGTCGATATTAGTTGATATATTGGACGCTTGTTTAGCAACAAAGTTTAATGAAGAAAGTATCTCGTCCGAAATGAAATACGGAATGTACGTCAACGCAACAATAGTCTCGGAATGTTGAAAAATATATGTATGTAATATCTGCACACACTTGTTTTATCCAATATTCCACGAGCGATTAACGTTAGCTTAATGAGGGACAGGTTACTGTTGCGCGAAATGAAATTGGAAATTCTTACCATTCCGATGAAAATTAAATGTCTCTGTTGAAAATAAAAACCAACAAAAGAATGCAAACTGCACGGATCAATCCTGAGAATGTTCCGCAATCACTATAAATCCGTTATGTAGAAACAATGGTAAACTTTTATCCGCGAAACAATGGTACGCTTTCAAACGCGAAACAATCGTTAACTTAATTGCAAAACAAAGAATGACTTTCGGTAATTTTTTTTATGAAATAGGAATGAACGGAATATAGCAAAAGCTAACGATATCTACGCTAACACTTTTTCTAAACTCACACGACGACTGTTAAATTCAAACTAACTCGCTTCGCAAAACCAACGATCTCCGAAGCAATACTAAAAACGCATTCAATGAACCGTTAGCCATCCATTTGATGTGCGGCACCAATCGCAACGAAAAAAATCTTGTTTACCGTTTCAAAAACACGTCTGCTTGAATTTGATTGCATTTTGGTGTAAACACATAACAGCGGATCCGGGATCCGGATCCCGGGATATCGGGAATAAGGAATATGTGCATTTTCAACAATTTGAATTATTTCAGAGTAACAGATTCTGTAAGCGTGGACATTATGCATGATTTCCTAGAAGGTATTTGTCACATAGAGCTAGGCAGGATTCTCTATTATTTTATTATTGATCAGCAGTTTTTAACGCTGGATATGTTGAATTGTAGAAAAAATATTTCGACTACGGTAATGATAAATCAAATACATCAACAGATATTAAGATTAATCACATCAAAGATAAACGATTCAAAATGTCTGCATCAGAAATGCATACATTTATACATTATTTGTCCTTGATGATCGGTGATTTGATACCGAAAAATAATAAAGTGTATAATTTCATGTCGATATTAGTTGATATATTGGACGCTTGTTTAGCAACAAAGTTTAATGAAGAAAGTATCTCGTCCGAAATGAAATACGGAATGTACGTCAACGCAACAATAGTCTCGGAATGTTGAAAAATATATGTATGTAATATCTGCACACACTTGTTTTATCCAATATTCCACGAGCGATTAACGTTAGCTTAATGAGGGACAGGTTACTGTTGCGCGAAATGAAATTGGAAATTCTTACCATTCCGATGAAAATTAAATGTCTCTGTTGAAAATAAAAACCAACAAAAGAATGCAAACTGCACGGATCAATCCTGAGAATGTTCCGCAATCACTATAAATCCGTTATGTAGAAACAATGGTAAACTTTTATCCGCGAAACAATGGTACGCTTTCAAACGCGAAACAATCGTAAACTTAATTGCAAAACAAAGAATGACTTTCGGTAATTTTTTTTATGAAATAGGAATGAACGGAATATAGCAAAAGCTAACGATATCTACGCTAACACTTTTTCTAAACTCACAAGACGACTGTTAAATTCAAACTAACTCGCTTCGCAAAACCAACGATCTCCGAAGCAATACTAAAAACGCATTCAATGAACCGTTAGCCATCCATTTGATGTGCGGCACCAATCGCAACGAAAAAAATCTTGTTTACCGTTTCAAAAACACGTCTGCTTGAATTTGATTGCATTTTGGTGTAAACACATAACAGCGGATCCGGGATCCGGATCCCGGGATATCGGGAATAAGGAATATGTGCATTTTCAACAATTTGAATTATTTCAGAGTAACAGATTCTGTAAGCGTGGACATTATGCATGATTTCCTAGAAGGTATTTGTCACATAGAGCTAGGCAGGATTCTCTATTATTTTATTATTGATCAGCAGTTTTTAACGCTGGATATGTTGAATTATAGAAAAAAATATTTCGACTACGGTAATGATAAACCAAATAAATCAACAGATATTAAGATTAATCACATCAAAGATAAACGATTCAAAATGTCTGCATCAGAAATGCATACATTTATACATTATTTGTCCTTGATGATCGGTGATTTGATACCGAAAAATAATAAAGTGTATAATTTCATGTCGATATTAGTTGATATATTGGACGCTTGTTTAGCAACAAAGTTTAATGAAGAAAGTATCTCGTCCGAAATGAAATACGGAATGTACGTCAACGCAACAATAGTCTCGGAATGTTGAAAAATATATGTATGTAATATCTGCACACACTTGTTTTATCCAATATTCCACGAGCGATTAACGTTAGCTTAATGAGGGACAGGTTACTGTTGCGCGAAATGAAATTGGAAATTCTTACCATTCCGATGAAAATTAAATGTCTCTGTTGAAAATAAAAACCAACAAAAGAATGCAAACTGCACGGATCAATCCTGAGAATGTTCCGCAATCACTATAAATCCGTTATGTAGAAACAATGGTAAACTTTTATCCGCGAAACAATGGTACGCTTTCAAACGCGAAACAATCGTTAACTTAATTGCAAAACAAAGAATGACTTTCGGTAATTTTTTTTATGAAATAGGAATGAACGGAATATAGCAAAAGCTAACGATATCTACGCTAACACTTTTTCTAAACTCACACGACGACTGTTAAATTCAAACTAACTCGCTTCGCAAAACCAACGATCTCCGAAGCAATACTAAAAACGCATTCAATGAACCGTTAGCCATCCATTTGATGTGCGGCACCAATCGCAACGAAAAAAATCTTGTTTACCGTTTCAAAAACACGTCTGCTTGAATTTGATTGCATTTTGGTGTAAACACATAACAGCGGATCCGGGATCCGGATCCCGGGATATCGGGAATAAGGAATATGTGCATTTTCAACAATTTGAATTATTTCAGAGTAACAGATTCTGTAAGCGTGGACATTATGCATGATTTCCTAGAAGGTATTTGTCACATAGAGCTAGGCAGGATTCTCTATTATTTTATTATTGATCAGCAGTTTTTAACGCTGGATATGTTGAATTATAGAAAAAAATATTTCGACTACGGTAATGATAAATCAAATACATCAACAGATATTAAGATTAATCACATCAAAGATAAACGACTCAAAATGTCTGCATCAGAAATGCATACATTTATACATTATTTGTCCTTGATGATCGGTGATTTGATACCGAAAAATAATAAAGTGTATAATTTCATGTCGATATTAGTTGATATATTGGACGCTTGTTTAGCAACAAAGTTTAATGAAGAAAGTATCTCGTCCGAAATGAAATACGGAATGTACGTCAACGCAACAATAGTCTCGGAATGTTGAAAAATATATGTATGTAATATCTGCACACACTTGTTTTATCCAATATTCCACGAGCGATTAACGTTAGCTTAATGAGGGACAGGTTACTGTTGCGCGAAATGAAATTGGAAATTCTTACCATTCCGATGAAAATTAAATGTCTCTGTTGAAAATAAAAACCAACAAAAGAATGCAAACTGCACGGATCAATCCTGAGAATGTTCCGCAATCACTATAAATCCGTTATGTAGAAACAATGGTAAACTTTTATCCGCGAAACAATGGTACGCTTTCAAACGCGAAACAATCGTTAACTTAATTGCAAAACAAAGAATGACTTTCGGTAATTTTTTTTATGAAATAGGAATGAACGGAATATAGCAAAAGCTGACGATATCTACGCTAACACTTTTTCTAAACTCACACGACGACTGTTAAATTCAAACTAACTCGCTTCGCAAAACCAACGATCTCCGAAGCAATACTAAAAACGCATTCAATGAACCGTTAGCCATCCATTTGATGTGCGGCACCAATCGCAACGAAAAAAATCTTGTTTACCGTTTCAAAAACACGTCTGCTTGAATTTGATTGCATTTTGGTGTAAACACATAACAGCGGATCCGGGATCCGGATCCCGGGATATCGGGAATAAGGAATATGTGCATTTTCAACAATTTGAATTATTTCAGAGTAACAGATTCTGTAAGCGTGGACATTATGCATGATTTCCTAGAAGGTATTCGTCACATAGAGCTAGGCAGGATTCTCTATTATTTTATTATTGATCAGCAGTTTTTAACGCTGGATATGTTGAATTATAGAAAAAAATATTTCGACTACGGTAATGATAAATCAAATACATCAACAGATATTAAGATTAATCACATCAAAGATAAACGATTCAAAATGTCTGCATCAGAAATGCATACATTTATACATTATTTGTCCTTGATGATCGGTGATTTGATACCGAAAAATAATAAAGTGTATAATTTCATGTCGATATTAGTTGATATATTGGACGCTTGTTTAGCAACAAAGTTTAATGAAGAAAGTATCTCGTCCGAAATGAAATACGGAATGTACGTCAACGCAACAATAGTCTCGGAATGTTGAAAAATATATGTATGTAATATCTGCACACACTTGTTTTATCCAATATTCCACGAGCGATTAACGTTAGCTTAATGAGGGACAGGTTACTGTTGCGCGAAATGAAATTGGAAATTCTTACCATTCCGATGAAAATTAAATGTCTCTGTTGAAAATAAAAACCAACAAAAGAATGCAAACTGCACGGATCAATCGTGAGAATGTTCCGCAATCACTATAAATCCGTTATGTAGAAACAATGGTAAACTTTTATCCGCGAAACAATGGTACGCTTTCAAACGCGAAACAATCGTAAACTTAATTGCAAAACAAAGAATGACTTTCGGTAATTTTTTTTATGAAATAGGAATGAACGGAATATAGCAAAAGCTAACGATATCTACGCTAACACTTTTTCTAAACTCACACGACGACTGTTAAATTCAAACTAACTCGCTTCGCAAAACCAACGATCTCCGAAGCAATACTAAAAACGCATTCAATGAACCGTTAGCCATCCATTTGATGTGCGGCACCAATCGCAACGAAAAAAATCTTGTTTACCGTTTCAAAAACACGTCTGCTTGAATTTGATTGCATTTTGGTGTAAACACATAACAGCGGCAATGTCGCAGCGGCGCCGCAGGGGGAGGCATGAATGCAGCAGTTGAATTTGGTGGACAACAATGCAGCGACAATGTCGCTGTCAATGGTAGAATATACAGCGCACTTTTAATGCCGTAGCTACGTTTGGTCTCGAGCTTAGTAAATAGAGGGTTATTTAAAGTTAGTAAAAGTTATAAAAATGACAGAAAGTAAAATGTTCAGAAGAGCTCGTGTCTACATGTAGCGACATGTTTTCTAAATATAAAAAAATAACGTGGCGGATATCTTCAATGGTTTTCATAAGGTCTTACCACTCAGTTGGAAAAACACGATTTTTCGGAAAACTCCATGAAATATTTACATTGAAATAAGACGTGATTGATAAGACTCACGATTAATTCTGTATAGCGGGCCTTTAAAGTTTACTTTCATTTTCCCGGAGATAATCACGCTGCGCCACTTGCTTCTCCTTTTGTGAAAGTGGCGAAGGGAGGAAGTTTTGGAAGTTCAAGCTAATGATAGTATAATTGCGACATACAGATCTTTGTCGAAAGTTTAAGAAAAATATACCTGATTTCAAAAGGAAGGTGAGGAAGTAACAAAACTTCCGAAAGAAAATACAAAACGATCTGTACGAGATGTTCGACCGTAGCTGTTTAAATTCTCAAAAATACAGCAATGAGCTGGGCTCGATTTTAAAACCAACGACAGTCGAGTTGGAGTCAAAAAAGGAAATTCGAAGACAAAAACTGGAAAATGAAAAGCAAAGCAAATACCCGATTTAAAGAAATACTTTGATGTCAGTTGTGTAGTTCAGAAGATCGCATTGATTTTGGAGAGAACAGACAGATTTAGATCCCGGTTTTTGGTGTTCAGATCATTAATACACAAATTAATGTTATTCTAAGAAACCACAATATATTTTATAATTTGAGACACACGCTGCAATTTATAGAATGATGAAGTCAATTGACGAAAAAGAGATATTTTCGAAATTTTAAAATGTTTTTGCGAATACGCTGAACCTTGTATAGAGACGAGTACAGGTCTCAAATAAACTAACAACAGGCAGGGAAGTCGGAAACTCTGACATTATATTTATGTTAAGATAGAAAATTGACCTCGAGATTTTGTTTCTGCGACTGGAAGAGTATGGGATTTGCAAAAAATTTATAGAGTATGGGATTTGCAAAAAAGTTATAATAGACAAAAAAATGTTTGTTTTTTTTTATCAAAAAAGAATTGAATAATTGAAGAAGGGTCCCTGAAAAATTCATTACAGTTTTTAAATGAGTTTAAAGCATTTTTTAGTAACTTCACTTCAGAGCATAAGATTCAAGCTTTCTTAAAAGAAAAGAAAATATAACGAGGCAAAAGAAGAAATCCGAAGTGGGCTATCGAAAATTATTCGCAAGACAGACGCAAGAAAACCAACAGTCGATCGGAAAATTACAACAATAGCCCGCCAACTAAGAGATAAGCCCGTTTATTACCTCAAAGCGGACAAAGGTAACAATGTAGTTATAATGGACAAAACCGACTACGACAACGCAGTGGCTACAAAACTTAATAATGGTAACTTCTTTGAATTGCGCAAGGACCCACTACCGGATTCCATAAAACGGGTGGATCGAGTCCTAAAAGAAGCCAGTACCATCTTCAAGGAAGTCACAAAACTAAGAATGCCGAACCCATCGCTACCAAGGATTAGATGTCAGCCGAAAATACATAAGGAGGGGAATGAAATGAGAGAGATAATCGCCGATTCCAATTCCCCAACATATAACATCGCGAAATGGTTAATTCAAGAATTTGCGGCCCTTGGAGACACATACGGAAAACACGCGGTTAGGAACACGAGCGAACTTATCAACAAATTACAGAACGGCGGAAACATCAACGACAACGAGGTACTTATATCCTTCGACGTTAAGGCGTTATTCCCCAACACACCTGTCAAACAAGCCATTTACCAACTAGAAGTTTGGCTCAACAAATTTGAAAACATGCCAGAATGGAGGAAGAAGGTGAGAGCCTATATAAAACTATCGTCACTTTGTATGAGCGAAGGCTACTTTACGTCCCGCGGAAAATTTTACAAAACGACATCAGGAGTTTCGATGGGCAACCCAATGTCACCACTGGTAACCGAAATGTTCATGGCCTACATTGAAACAATCATTGAGGAAAAAGGAGTAATGCCGAGAGTATGGCTAAGGTATGTCGACGATGTCTTCGCCATAGTTCAAAAGGATAAGGCCGAGAATATCCTGAAAGAGATTAACAACATTCACCCGAACATCCAATTTACAATGGAAATGGAAAAAGAGCACTCACTACCATTCTTAGATCTTCGGATAATAAACAACAGCGGGAAGCTCGAATATGAAGTATACCGAAAACCAACTGCGACTCAGAGGACGATAGTTCAAACCTCATCACATACCACAACACAAAAAATGGCGGCATATAACTCAATGGTACATCGGCTGTTCACATACCCCTTAACAAAAGCAGGTTTTCAAAAAGAAAGGGCATACATCCTCGATACAGCAACAAAGAACGGGTACTGCATCGAAGCAATTAAAAAACTAATGAGGAAGAAAGAAGACCAAATATGGAAAAACCAGCATACAACATTATTCGAACAAGCCAACGCCAGAGAAGAAACCAAATGGATTAGTATACCGATGTCCAGTAATTTCTACAAAATCAAATCATTTATCGAAAAGTTCAACATCAAAGTTGTCGGATCCAGTAGAGACGCTACGCTGAAAAGACGATTAGGAAGCGAGAAGGACCCACTAACGGACGGAGAAAAAGCGGTATATATCAAATAAGCTGCGGTGATTGCGATAAATATTACATTGGCCAGACGAAACGGCTCATCACGACGAGGTTCCAAGAGCACATAAAGGAAGTAGCAAGCGGGGAAAGACGAGGAATTAATTCGGTTCGATCAGCGGTGGCAATGCATATTATCGAAGAAAGACATTCTGTGACGAAAGAAAACCTGGAATTGTTACGACACGTAAACAAACCCTATACTTTGGACGCCTGGGAGAGTTTAGAAATATTGCGGAAGGGTGCGGAAAAGTTGATGAACACAGACCAAGGAAATTGTTCATCCAAATTAATAAAACTGCTCGCCAAAAGATGGACAAATCGCGTGTCACACTAATTACTTTTTAATGAGCATTTTACACTAATTACTTTTTAATGGGCGTGTTACCATAAGCGTGCCGTGGCCTAAAATCTGGCAGGGGCCAGGGACCGAAAGGTTCAAAACATGCGATGATTTTGTCTTCCGTAAGGTACATGTACTGCTCATACAACTTATATAATTTACTCATACATTATATGTTTGAAAACTTATTCTTTGTTATTTGCTAATGCATAATGCATTATCAAATAAACTTCGTGTCTGTGAATACGTATGAGCTACTACCTCATGAATATAATGTGAACAGTAAGTATGAACTACACATGAATTATCTATGACAGCTAAGACATGAACGCTTGTATGAATTATACGGGTATAGAATGGAAATAAGACTATTTTTCGTTTAGAAGCTAAATATATTTCAATTTATACTTGAAGAAGGGGATAGCTTCCTTTCCAAATATCTTTGAATATCTTTGGTTTGCAGAGATATCTTTGTAGCCCTAACAGCGTGTCCGAGGCTATATGAATTATCAAAACCTTTCAAACTAGTGCTTTTTGCTGTTTTCCGTTTTCGTGATCCTCTGGGAAATGTGAGATCCAGACAGTGCTTCTCTGCGAAGGATTTAATTTTTTCCCAAACTACATAAAAGTTTTCTCGCTCACTTAGTAGTGTTTTAACTGTCCAATTCACAAGATCCATCCCATCCCAAAGAGTTGCATCTTTAGTTTAGAAATATGTGCTTAACATGTTAATTATAGAAAGAACATAGAGAAAGATGAAAAGATTTACTGCAAACTTAGGGTTACTGATTGAATGAAAGATCCCCAATGCATAAACAGAGTCATTGTATTTTTCTTCATTAAAATCTTTTTCTAAAGCCTCTTTTATAGACCCACAGCTATCGATCACATATTTGCAATTGTGAGATCTCATTGACTAACGAGTCGAGCTTAAACTTCTCATTTCACGCCTTGTATTTAGACCACCTGCCACTTCAAGCTACTTCAACAATTGGTGTTGTGATGGCTTCGAAAAGTGTCAGGTGTAGCTAAAGAGATTCGATGGCATTAAAAAAGGGTGTACACGTTTCGATTGTGAAAACTGTGTCCATCACAACAAGGGTAATTTTATGAGCTAGACTGTGTACAAATGTGGCTGCAGGATGTTTCATCTTAATTTAGGTTTGTTCACCACTTTTTTGCCCTGATATGACACTAGCACCATTATAAGACTGACCAACAACAGGCAATTCACTAGTCCGTACCTGTCTAAAAGGCTCAAAACTATACCTGCTATAAACGAGGTATTTCTAGCTCCTGAACAGTCTACAAAGCTTAAGAACCTTTCTTCGACTGCTAGCTCTGTAGCAAATCTGTCAACCACGGAGAGTTGTTCCTTTTTGTGGACCCTGCTCCAACTGCCATAATGGATAAATCGTAACCCTTCACCGAATTATTTATATTTTTAGCACCTGGAACTTATGTTTACGGTATCTCGCGAAAGGATAAAATTCACAGGATATATTGGTCTTGAGTAGATACAGGTGACATGTCTGACAAAAGTTTAATGAATATGATAGGAAATATGTGGCGGTTGTGTCACCATGAAAAAACGCTCCGTGAAATTGAAGTGATATGCCTTTTAACTTCCGATGCAATTATCAAATTCTAATGAAATTCACACACATTTAACCTGAGTGTAAACCAAGTAGGTCAGAGTTTTGGTTGTAATGTTAAGTCCGCGATTCCAGCATCAACGATTTGATTCATTTTTGTCCTGGAAATCGGTACCATTAAATTCTCAAATAATAATGATTTTGTAGTGGAAATAAGCCGAAAATATATCAATTTTAAAAATTTTAACACATTCGCGGAAGATAACTTAAAACACCCATTTTTTTCTTATAACTTCCAATACTTTTAATGGATCAAAACCAAAGTTATGAGATAAGTTATTTTAACGGGATGCAAATTTGGCATAGTCTGTCAAAAGGTTTACATCAGCAATATTGGACTTTCCGAGCTATTCAGTATGGACTTTTTGAATCAAACCTAATAAGTATACTTTACTATACGCAAACGTCAGAGAAACATGCTCTCAAATATGGAATGAAACTGTGTTTGTTTTGCTTAATAAAAGGTATGAATGTGCTAATTGTATATGATCCCATCAAGAAAGAGTAAGCGCAAGAAAAATTGCTCGCAATAAACAACACTGTCTTGAATATATAGCATAAAAGTGGCAGGGATGCAATTTTTATTCTCCAAATGACTCCGAAAGTTGTATTCTACGTTAATTAATTTGTTGCTTACCATTTTAATACTAAGAAAAACATAATTGCATAAAACGCCAGTTTATAAAAGTGTTTTTATCTAAATACCTATATATTGCCTAGTAAGAATGAACAGATAATCTTAATAAAAAAAGGATGATTGACGAGGCTCTTTTCGTCTTTTTCTTAACATATAACTTGTCGAAATTAAATATTACCGTCCATTTCTCGAAATAAGTCCCATAACATAACAGCTTTGGAATAGGCTTACACTACTGCACTACACAACTCTTGCTGTAGCCACAGAAACCAAAGAGGCCAACACCTAAGTGTCTACTGTTGGAAATATTTATTTTTCTGGGAGGGGCCAACCTAGGGTCTGGGGGGGTCCCGGCCCCCCCCCTGGCCCCCCCTACGGCGCGCCTATGCGTGTTACACTAGCTACTTTTAATATTTCTCTAATTACTTTTACCAGAGTTACGTATCTTCCCACTTTTAATGTAACTTTTATAATTTTTACCTGTATCTTTGTACCGATTTTGTATTTAAGCCCATGTGACCTTGCAAATGATTTAGTAGCTAAAGTACTGAAGAAGGGAGTAAATAGCTCCCGAAATACGTATCTACGCAAATAAACAATTTTGTAGTAGGAGAAACTACGGATTTTTATTTTTATTATCAAAAAAATGTTTGTTTTTTTATCAAAAAAGAATTGAATAATTGAAGAAGGGTCCCTGAAAAATTCATTACAGTTTTTAAATGAGTTTAAAGCATTTTTTAGTAACTTCACTTCAGAGCATAAGATTCAAGCTTTCTTAAAAGAAAAGAAAATATACCTTGAACCAAAAGAGTTTCTTATCGATGATATTTGTACAGTAGATACTATTTCGCGGTAGGATAGCCAAGGTGCTCTAATATCCTTAAAAGAAAATGATGATATGATTCAAGAGAAAGAAAGATTGTGTAGCTGTGAATCAATTTGTAACATTGTTCAAGGTTCTGTTTGGACCTCAAAATCTCGAGAATTTGAAGGCAAGCTTACAATTCCATACATACTGTACCAAGATGAATTCGAAGTCAATAACCCACTGGGGTCAAAGAGGGGTGTTGATAACTGCCTGTTTTTTATCTTTCATTCCCATTGCTAAAAAGCTATGAGATTACCCAATACAGTTGGTACAATATGATCGAGGTTTAATTTTTGCATCACCTTTTCTCGGTACCCAAAAATGAATTGATTTACTTTTTAATTTTTTTCCTACAGAAAAGTATTTTTTTTGTTTTTGATATTTTTTTTTTATATCTAATCACTGTTTGGAAATATATTAATAGCAAGGAAAAAAAACCAACGGACTTTTTATTCACTACCTTTAACAATATGAAAAGGTTAACCCAAAGAATTTCTTAAATATGAGCTTTTGCATCACTTTTTCTCGGCACTGTATATATTTCAAATTAACCAAACATTTATTTATCACGCGGGTCACTAATTAAAATCATGAAATTTTGTAGGACTTGAGAAAACAACCGAACACATTTAAATTTTTGGGTTCATTTGTTTTTGACTATTCGTGAACGTACAAATCAAATCGCTTCAATACCAAACAAATGAACTCGAATTATTCCGCCAAAAAATCACGTTGTGAATACCAGGGTACAGCGTCAAGAGAGTAAATATTTTGCGGTTAAAGTATCTCCCCTCTTTGAGGTCGTGCCGACAAATGTTGTGCATTTGTTTGCCGGGTCGGACCTATTAGAAAAGTCATATTCTGGAGGTTTTCGCCCTTGATAGCTCCAAAACTACGCGTAATTCACTACCGATTCCAGGAAATTGAATCTTTCGGCATGAAGCTGCAACCCGTATATCGCTGGCACAACAAAATCACTCATCAATATTTTCCGTTAAAAGGTTCAATTACTTACAGATATGTAGGTACATTATAATTCAAAATATTTTACAATAATATAGCTTAGTTCACTGCACTTGTTTAGTAGGATTGATTATAAAATATTTAATGCTAAGCCGATTCAGTCAGGACAATGCTCACTCCACGAATATTAAGTTAAGAATGACTCCAACACACTTCAGGAACAGTGTTGCCAATTTAGCTATTTTGTAGCTAGATTTAGCTACAAAAAGAACCTGTTTAGCTACGTAATTTTTCATTTAGCTATTGGCTACAAATTTATAGATTATAGATAATTTAAATTTTTGCTTTGATTGCATTAACTTACACTAGTTTATTAATATTTAAAACACAGTGTTTAAAAATAATTTCCTCAAATTCTAAGGTAATCGCCAATGCTTTGGGTAGTACAATAATACTACTACTATGTACTATGTCTTTCTAGGCATAGAACAATAATAATCTTTTACGAACAGTTCTATTTCTTTTGTTCGGTGCGAAGAAAAACCGTGAGTTTTAACTCATTAGGAATAAACTAAAATAGGTAAGATAAACAAAATATGTTTAATATAGAATACACATTATCTGCCTAAATTTGAAGACAAGAACCAAAAAATTCAGGCGTAGACATAAAATTGAAATAAAACGTAGACAAAGTGTTCGCACAAAACTCTAGAAGACATTAGAAATCGTGCTCAGTAGTAAAATCAAACGTTAGAATTGTGCTAGCTATGTTTTTTTTTCTTCATTTTGTAGTTTTTCAACACAGCAAATATAAAGACTATATTTTCTGAGTTGGGGGCAGTTTGTTTCCATACTTCACATCGGATTTGAAGGCAGATTTTGATAACTGTATTTCCAGTATTTTAATTGACGGACATTTGAGTGATATTCAGCAAAACTTTATTACAATTTACTTGAAAGAGCTAGAAAGGGGAGCTGTTGAAAGTATTACTACTGCCATAAACACGTGCTTAGAAAACTACATCCTAAATATTACAAATATGACAGATGAAGCAAGCGTTATGGTCGGAGTCAATAACGGTGTATTTAAAAAATTAAGTCGCCAAAATCCTTTTTTAATATTAATAAGATGAGCTTGTCATTCCGTTCAGGTTTCAGTTTTTGCAGCTTGAGGATCGTTTCTTCCCCAAACCTTAAAGTTTTTACCTGCAGAAATTTATAATTGGTTCTCTAAATTCCTCTGAAGTTGAAACAGAGTTCGTAAACGAGATGGTTGTCAATAACGGGATCAGTATCAAGGATCATTAACCAATAACTATGGCTAAAACTCCACTTCAGCATAGTCCAAACATCAGAAGAATGTTATTTAGCAAAAATGATTTACAAGGAGTATAACAATCAAAAACCTTTTATATCTCCTATTTCTTCAACCCATTTTAAAGGATGAATAAAAAATAGAATAGAATTCTGTTGAACTTAATAAGCTCTTCAACGATTTTTATACTCTTTTATACTGTTAAATTAATAAACTACTCATAATACAATGTACATCCAATATTTTTCCATATCAATTATACACATTAGCTTAATAAAACTGTTTTCCAGAACCGTGAGTTTTTTATTGTTGAATTTAGCTACACTTTTTAGCTACAAAGTGAACATTTTAGCTATTTTTAGCTATTTTTTCCCTCAAATCTAGCTACAATGGCTGGAAAAAAGTTGGCAACACTGTTCAGGAATCCAGACAGAGCCGGCTCTTTTGATCGGTTTCCCTTCTCTTAAATTCTATACCGCCCCAACACATGAAGAGAGTTTTAGTGAATGACGTAAAAGAGTGAATCTGATTCCGTTATAGCCCGTCCAGACTACGGATACTTAAGTATCCGCATACATAAGTATCGTCCACACTTTCCATTGATTTTCATGGCAAGGTTAAAATGTATCTGCAGATGTCGCTGCAGTGAAGACAATACTTATGTATCCGGATACATAAGTATCCGTAGTCTGGACGGGCTATTAGGTGTGCAACAGACTTTATTTTTCGAAGAAGAAAGTCGAGCGCGAGGGCCACAGAAATCCTACAAGGAAATCGGTAACAGACGACTGTCTGTAAACAAAGTGGTAATCGAAAATAATTGTTCGCAGAGCAATTAATGAGAGGTAACGTAATTCCAACATTTCGGTGATTTCTTTTGCTGCAGATCCGATTGAATTGATTGCTCGCAGGTTTTTTGTTTATATTTATGTCACGACTGGACAGACTTTTTTCTGCAATCGGTCACAATTTTACTGTCGCGCACATTAATTGTTCGCGGAAAATCAAGACGGAATCATTTAAGTTATGCTTACGTTATTGAACATTTATTTACGTTCAAGTAGAAGTCCGGACGAGTATTTAAGCTTTGGTATATCGAAACTTCACAAGTTACCAGGAGCGTACGGAGCGAACACGCATTCAGTGAAAGTATAAAGTCTACGTACTAAGTTTCCGATGGGGAAGAATATTTCGCGAAAACCTTATAATTTCTTGATTGTCTTTTTACATCATAAAATTATTATAAACCTAAAACACAGCACTTTATTCAAAAGCAGCAATAAAAAAATTCGGTAGTGGAGAAAAGTTCCAAGAAAAATAGATTTTCGCTGTAAGAATGGTCGAAAGTCTTCGTACGGTTGCACTTTCTTGCACGAAGTCCCGTGACTTTTTGAAATATTTATCAAAGAATTGAGCAACTAGTCCGTTAATAGAAAGATGCGATCTGATTTTGATGTTTTGAGTGCTGCTGTTAATAATAATTAGTAATAATGAGCCAAAGTGAGACTAAAACGTCAGCAAGCTAGCGAAGAAGAGAAGAAAATTATTATTCGACTACATAACTAGTGCTAATCATGAGGGCAAATTGCTAATACCGCTGGAAGTCCCGTATTAACAGAACAAACACGTGACACGTCTGCTTGAATTTGATTGCATTTTGGTGTAAACACATAACAGCGGATCCGGGATCCGGATCCCGGGATATCGGGAATAAGGAATATGTGCATTTTCAACAATTTGAATTATTTCAGAGTAACAGATTCTGTAAGCGTGGACATTATGCATGATTTCCTAGAAGGTATTTGTCACATAGAGCTAGGCAGGATTCTCTATTATTTTATTATTGATCAGCAGTTTTTAACGCTGGATATGTTGAATTATAGAAAAAAATATTTCGACTACGGTAATGATAAATCAAATACATCAACAGATATTAAGATTAATCACATCAAAGATAAACGACTCAAAATGTCTGCATCAGAAATGCATACATTTATACATGATTTCCTAGAAGGTATTTGTCACATAGAGCTAGGCAGGATTCTCTATTATTTTATTATTGATCAGCAGTTTTTAACGCTGGATATGTTGAATTATAGAAAAAAATATTTCGACTACGGTAATGATAAATCAAATACATCAACAGATATTAAGATTAATCACATCAAAGATAAACGACTCAAAATGTCTGCATCAGAAATGCATACATTTATACATTATTTGTCCTTGATGATCGGTGATTTGATACCGGAAAATAATAAAGTGTATAATTTCATGTCGATATTAGTTGATATATTGGACGCTTGTTTAGCAACAAAGTTTAATGAAGAAAGTATCTCGTCCGAAATGAAATACGGAATGTACGTCAACGCAACAATAGTCTCGGAATGTTGAAAAATATATGTATGTAATATCTGCACACACTTGTTTTATCCAATATTCCACGAGCGATTAACGTTAGCTTAATGAGGGACAGGTTACTGTTGCGCGAAATGAAATTGGAAATTCATACCATGCCGATGAAAATTAAATGTCTCTGTTGAAAATAAAAACCAACAAAAGAATGCAAACTGCACGGATCAATCCTGAGAATGTTCCGCAATCACTATAAATCCGTTATGTAGAAACAATGGTAAACTTTTATCCGCGAAACAATGGTACGCTTTCAAACGCGAAACAATCGTAAACTTAATTGCAAAACAAAGAATGACTTTCGGTAATTTTTTTTATGAAATAGGAATGAACGGAATATAGCAAAAGCTAACGATATCTACGCTAACACTTTTTCTAAACTCACACGACGACTGTTAAATTCAAACTAACTCGCTTCGCAAAACCAACGATCTCCGAAGCAATACTAAAAACGCATTCAATGAACCGTTAGCCATCCATTTGATGTGCGGCACCAATCGCAACGAAAAAAATCTTGTTTACCGTTTCAAAAACACGTCTGCTTGAATTTGATTGCATTTTGGTGTAAACACATAACAGCGGATCCGGGATCCGGATCCCGGGATCCCGGCCAATTTCTAGTCCCGAAAATCCCGGGATTGATGATTTCAAATCTCGGGATTTTCGGGATCAGAAATTGGCTGGGATTTCAGGGCCGGGAGTCAAGCATTATCGGCAATCAAGTTACAGCATAGTTACGGAATTTGGTGTTTTAAGCGAAACATAATCAAATTTTAAAAGGAAAGATTTTTTCTTTGATCAGATTTCAACCAAAGAAATTATTTTAATAAATGAAAAACTGATAAACAAAAAGTTAATTATGCCATGCACCCTGCATGTTACCTGTAGGTCTCATAAAAATTGAACCAGTAAATAAAAATCCTTGAAACATGAATTTAAAGATGAAATAAAAACAAAAAACTGAAAGGAAGTACAGTCTACCAAAAGTTTCTAGTTGTTTATTGCAGTCTGGACAGCAAAGCACCTAGCCCAATGGTCCTGGAACTTGCATTTGAATCTTGATATAAATATTTTTTTTCCCCTCCTTCCTTCCACTCTCTCCATCACTCTATCAGCGTGCACAGTCCATGTGCACCATCTTTACCCTCCAGTAAGTTTTTCATAGTGCTTCCCAGACAACTAATTTGTTGGTATAAGGGACAGCATAATTCTTATCAATAAGATAGACTCACTTTTATTAACTTATTATTGTCTTCATTGACTTGTGTCCAGAGAAAAGTATAGAAAAAACTCTGGTGTTATTCGTCATTGTGCGTTGTTAATTTTTATGTGCAATTTTAAGTTTTCTTTGAATCTCATGATATTGGTTGAGTTCTTTAACGGATCTGGTAATGTATTGTAGAAAGCTATAGCCTGTTGTATCGGATCTAGCTTTAATCTATCCGTTCTTGGTTTACAAACTAAAAGGTTGCTGGCTGTTCTTGTTTCTCTGCTAGTCAACTCTCCAACAGTTCGAGGAATATCTGGCCATTTTAGTCCGTTGTTGATAATTTGGTAAATTATTTTGCCTCTTTCAAGATTAATAATCTGTTGGATGCTCAACAACCCTGATCGAGTGTACACATCGACCGTTGGTGTTAAGGTCGGCAACCTAAATATAACCTTTATCGCCTTAGTGACAAGTCTCCCAATTAGCTCGATGTTATGCTTAGATGTTTGACTCCACAAGACTGCTCCATATTTAACAGTAGATAAGATAAATGCATTTAAAATTAGAAGTTGAGTGCCTTTTTCCAGGAAATCATGTCTTCTTAGTGTTGCGATAAATGGTGCAATTTTTTTCCTGATGTAGTTGATCTGATGGGTCCAGGACATTTTTTCATCCAAAATCAATTCCAGGTATTTTATTGATTCGACCTTCTCCAGTTGAACTCCATCAATTTGAATGCATGGATTAATAGGACGTTTATTTTTTTGTTGGAACATAATGTATTTAGTTTTGTGGACATTTATAACGAGTTTGCTCTGGCGCAGCCATCTCAAGTATTTATCCAAATCCATATTTACTGTACTTTGGATGGCTGTCTCATCTTTTCCAGCATATAACAGGAGTGTATCATCAGCAAACAAAACTATCTTACCAGAAAGCCTGAGATCTTGAACGTTGTTCACATAAATAAGGAAAAGTAAAGGTCCTAAGATAGATCCCTGTGGAATACCCTTGTTTACAGAACATTCCTGACTGGTGAAGTTTCCTTGTTTTGTCACTATTCTTCTATCCAAAAGGTAGTTTTTAATAACAGCTTTAAATTTCATGCAAATCCCATACTCTTCCAGTCGCAGAAACAAAATCTCGTAGTCAATGGTATCAAAAGCCTTTTTTTAGGTCGACGAAAATTGCTGCCACGTAGTTACCTTTATCCAGCGATTGATTTATGAACTGAACCGCGTCAAGCGTAGCCGCAATAGTACTGCTGTGTTCCTGAAAACCATACTGCATTGGAGCCAAAATTGAAGTTTCTTTGATGTAATCAATTATTCGAGCATTTATGACTCTTTCAAACACTTTGCTTAGCACACTGGTGACTGCTATTGGACGATAATTTGAAGGATTGGTAGGGTCACCTCCTTTAAAAATTGGTGTTAATCTGTTGATGATTTTCACTAAAATCTTCGTTATTTGCTGCTTAAGCATTTTGATGTCTTCTGATGTTATGTTATCGATTCCTGGTGACACGCCGTTTTTTAAATTGTCGATTATTTCTGCCACTTCACTAGGTATTGTTGGTCTCAAATGTATGTTAGATGTTTGATTTGGGTTTGAAAAATGGTGTTGTTCAGGTATTTGAGGAAAATGTTGCGTAATATCTGACCCAATCGCTGCAAAATATTTATTTAAGTGATCCGCAATTGCCTCACTAGAGGAAATCAATGATCCATCCATCTGTAATTCCTTGATGCATGTTGCGGACCGAGAATTGGCTTTTTTGTGTTTTAGCCAGTTCATTTACTATTTTCCAGTATTTAGCGCTATTTCCGCATGAAGCTTCGAATCTTTTAGCGTAAAATTTCTTTTTCTCTTCCTTTACTAATCGATTTGACTGGTTTTTTAGATGCTGGTAGTTTTGTCGTTTCATCACACAGTTGGGATCTGCTTTCCACATTTTATAGGCTTTTCGTTTGAGTCTGGATACGTCAATAACGCTTTTAGAGATCCACGATTCATTGCGAACCCTTACCTGCTTCCTAGATGTTGCTTTGATTTTCGCTTCAGATAGGATTCTTATTAGTTCTTCAATATCTACATGCGGATTGCTGCTCAACTCTTGCGTCACATACTTCACGAATTCGATTTTGTTGACAGTGCTGATCGTTATTTTCTTCGGAGGCAACTTTTCTTTAAGGCAGGTCTTGATCAAGATATTCAGTACCTTATGGTCTAAGTCTGGCCATTCATCATCATTATAAGAAACTCGTTCCATCAGGTCCAAACTTCTTACAACAATATGGTCAAGTAAGGTTTTCGAGGTCTCAGTAACGCGCGTCGGCCTGATCGAATTTATTTGCACTGCATTGTTGGATGTTATGACATCTTCATAGGCTTTTTTAACATTTGACGAAGACAGAAGATCGATGTTTGTGTCGGCAATTGTTATAATCTTTTCATTTGATGAGTAAAGCTGATCGATGTAATTTAGGAAGCAGTTATTGTCCTCGAATGGGGGCTTTGTAGAAAGTGCAAATTTAAATTTTCTCCCGGTCCAGTTGAAGTTCCACTATGATTGTGTTGAACATTTCAGAAGATGTGATAAGTCTTGATCCTATGCTTGACTTTACAAATATTGCTGTACCTCCTCCACGGCCCACGTTTCTGCAGCAGAAATAGCTGGTATACCCGTTTGGTGTATATAAATGCTCTTCATTTGGATATATCCATATTTCATGAAGAATAACTACACTGATGTCATTTGTAGCTAGATAGACGTTTAGATCATCGGATTTGTTTCGAATGCTCCTTATATTGGCGTACAATATTTTTTTACTTTGATTCATTTTGAAGTGGATTAAAAACTATAATCTATTTTATGTTCTTTAATTGCGATCATTTTTTTGTATTCAGGGCATTCGTAACTATCCGCTCGATGTTTAATGTTGTTATTCCTTTTTTGGGAGCAGTTTATGCATTTTAATTCTGCAACCGTGCAAGCATTTGTTTGGTGGCTACCAGCACACTTAGCGCAGATGTCGTTTTTTTACCAATGTTCGAAGAACAATAGTATTAAACTCGTTTCGCCGAAAATTCATATTTCTTTATATATATATATATATATATATACATATATATATATATATATATATATATATATATATATATATATATATATATATATATATATATATATATATATATATATATATATATATATATATATATATATATATATATATATATATATATATATATATATATATATATATATATATATATATATATATATATATATATATATATATATATATATTCTCAAATTCAGATATTTTAAACCTTTTGGCGGCGGCGAGCGTTTTAGTGAATTTTGAGGTACTCCTATATTTCCAAGCAGTGTAAAGTTTTGTTAAAGAAAAGTATTGGAAATGAAAACTAATTATGTT
The DNA here is from genome assembly GCA_947369275.1 of Nemotelus nigrinus. Classification (NCBI taxonomy): domain Eukaryota; kingdom Metazoa; phylum Arthropoda; class Insecta; order Diptera; family Stratiomyidae; genus Nemotelus; species Nemotelus nigrinus. The sequence goes on along the minus strand of OX376376.1, from coordinate 12,134,939 downwards.
CTAAGCTCGTTTATGATAAAAAATTGGAAATTGTGAGCCGTGTGTGGGTGCAGGGTGCCTAAAAGTAGGCAAAGATTTTTTTTCAAATTTTGGTTTGTCATTACTTCTAAGAAAAACAATGGATCATCGTGAAATTTGCAGAGCGTATTAATGTTGACTAAAATTTATCACATGTGGATTTTTAGGATAGTGCTGGTAACCCTGTAGCTACGGCAGGCTCCTGAATAAAAAACCTTCAAATCATTGACCTTCCTGAAAAATTTTTGATTTTTGACAAAAAAATCAGATCCCTGATAAATTTTAACCTTTATCCATCATTTCAAATGAAAATTTTCAAAATTCGTATTTGCACAAGAACGGCAACCCATCACCAAATTACCTCTATTTTCAGCACTCGAAAGTTCTGTTCACGAGAACAGGCGACCGGATTACCCGATCATAGTGAAATTTACAGAACATGTTGGTATTAGCTAGGACCAAATCTGATAGAAGTGATTTTGAAATGCGGGCAACCCTGTGCCAGTGGTACCATCTTGAAAAATCGATGAGAAACGGTTTTTGGCCTATAACTTCCGATTCAGCCATCAGATTTTGACAAGATTCATCCAATACTTGGATCTTACTTTATGTAACATTTCATGAAAATTTGGCTGAAAAATTAGAATAGAGTTGCCAGCTATGGTGATTTTTGTCTCCTAAATCTAGCAAATTTGCTCAGCAAAATAAAGCTTTTTTCCCTATAACTTCCGGTCCAGTGTAAAAATCAGAACGAAGTTAACGCAGTAAATGGACTTTAATGTGAACCAAATGTCATAGAAATTTCGTACCAAAATCATGAAAGAGCTGCCAGCTATGACCATTTTTGTAATTTTGTTTAATTTCTTTACTGAGCGATTATGTCATTAGATTTCCAAATGGAAATGATCCTGCAATGAAAATTAACAATAAATATTTACGCTTTAAAAATTTGATAAGTTTTGAGGATAGTAATCCTAAAATTCTTTTCACCCGTATAACTTCCAGCGCAGTGATTCAATCGAAACGAAATTTACTGGTTGGGTTAAACTTAACGTGAAGCAGAATTGGTATGTATTATGCTTTGCTGTTGATACAGGCTAACCAGCATTAGCCATTTCCGTAAATATTGCAATAAAAGTAAGGAATTCTTTTTTAAATTTTTCGAGTATTGAACATTTTTCGGATGGCAGCCTCAAACAACGTTTAACCGCTGAAACCTTCGATGAAATCCTGCGAAGAGAACGAAATTCAAAGGATACGTTGATTTGAGTATGAGCTTGTTATGGTAAACTTATTGCTGCTTCGTTCGGAAAGTGCTGCCAGCACTGAATTATATGTGTTGAGTTTTGTTGCTTTGGATAAGGAATGGTTGATATGATTCTAAAAAACAGTGTATTACGTCTTTCCACACTTTTTTGTCACTCAAAGACAATTTCTTCGAAAATTAGTTTTCTAGCGGTTCAGGTGCGCTAGAGTTTTTTTTACAATTTGATGCTTTGTGATTAAATCCCTGGCATTTGTAGCATCTCATGATGTTATGGTCCTCGATGACAAAATGTGTCCCAAAATCAATATTGATGTACTGGTTAACTATTCGATCAAATTTCACTTCCCCCGACTTCAACAAATGCTATTCATTTACCAGATTTTTTTATTTGTCTCGTGTGCACAACCTCAAATACATCATCCAAATTAATTGAATGATTTAAGTTTTTTATCTCATCTTTAAGCTCGTCCGTTGTGTATTTTCTTTGAAGATCCTTGTTCACTAGTCGGGGAAGCTTCTTCTTAGTAATATCTGCACTGTATTTGTTTGACATTTTCTCGTTTATTTCTTTTAATAAAATTCCCGAATTCTCCAGTGAATTTGTTTTTATTATTATTCCCCCACTTCGGAGTGGCTTAGTATACTCAACCGGAGTTTTCAATGCGCATGGTTTTATTTTTTCTTTTAAATCCTGTATGGTTTTCCCAGGATCCTGCTCTTTCCTTGGTTTGATTACGATGCCTCTATTGAATTTTTTGGGCTTTGGCTCACTTGGTTGTCTTAGCATGTCCGCATATGATGGCTTTTTTGGTTCTTTAAAGGCATCAACCTGAATATTTTCAAGCTTTTCTTCTATTTTCTTTACTAGCCGGTGAGTTGATTCAATTTGTGAAATAATTTTATCTTCACGGCTTGTTTTTAAAGCAGCATTGCATTTACTGCAGAACCACTTTACCAAGTCACCCAATTGTGCGATGTTTTTATATTCCTGGGTGGAGATACCGATGCAGGTGATATGAAACCACCTATCGCCGCAAAAGCCCTCGCAAGCTATGCTTTGGTGGTCGTCCTTCACCACTCTTCGGCACTTGCCACAATTAGTGCCGCTGCTCATGATTGGCAGCACTCACTTTCGCTGTAGCTGAAAAACTATCGATAACTTATCGCAGACACACACCAATCAAACCGAAAAACACTCGTTCAAAAATGCACCAACAGTCATACAAGAAATTTTAACAGGAAGAAAAACAGTTAATGTTTACGAAATTTTTCAAGAACAAATTAACACTAAATGGAAAGATATCACCAAGGTCCAATATCCACAGGAACAGGAGAACCTCCTCCAAATCACACACGACAAATTCAAAATCGAAACGAAAAAACTGTTCAGTCTGCTTTTCAATCGGAAAGCAACAGCTGCTGGCCACAACGTCTACTCGCTTTGACAGTTAAACTGTCACTTCTGTCTGTCACTATATATTAAAGACTAAATGTCACTATATATTAAAGACTAAAACCATCTACAAAATATTAATTACTTAGACATAGCAATAATGAGGCACAATAAAAAACTATTTACAAGGTGGTACACTAAAGATAGTGCAGCCATCAGAATAATAAACTTCCATTCCAGCCATCCACAACATATGAGAAACAATACAGTCATTGAACACATTAGGAAAATGTTATTGGTCTCGAGCCCAATATTCTGGGACTGGATGTTAAAAATCGCCAGAAACATACTACTAACCAACTCTTACCCCAATGACTACATTAAAGGATACATAGTCTCAGCAATAAATAAAATTGAGAGAAATGACACAGGCTACAAAACTCGGAAACAGAAATATCTACAGGACCACCATTACCCAGATCCAAACAAAGAATGGATGCGAAACTCATTTACCAGATCCAAACAAAGAATGGATGAGAAACTCATTTACAAAATAATAAACAATAGTACAACACAAACACCACCCAGCACATCCCCAACGAACATCATCCCTAAGAAGCACAGCCGGGCAAAAACATCAAGAGAGACAGACACAAACTGGGTTTCTATACCATATATTGCATCCCACCACAAAATGATTAAAAAAAACACCTAACTTACAATAATAAAAAGAACATAAAGTACTGCTTTTATATCCCGAATAGCAGCAGAAATCTATTTTTCTCATCAGGGAAAGACAAAATCAAAAAACTGGACAAATGGGACAGTCATTGCACAATTAGATGCAAAAGCTGCAATCTTACAATAGTCACATATACAAACAAAGACCTTCCACTATATCTCGACTCCAATTCCATAATCAGAAAGCATCACAAAACAGGACACTTGCTAGACATGAAAAGAGCAACTGTTAGACGAAACACATCAGGCCACATTTTCAACAACATGAATTCAACAATAGGCATTAGATTAAGCATAGATCACCAAAATTCTGAAATTCTCAAAAAATCAAACATACATAGCAGTAGGATAAACTTAAATTTGAAAAAGAAAATATTCATGGAACTTGCAAAACAAGACCAATAATCAAAAACATCCAAAATACAGGAAACATTCAAAGATCATACTTTAAAAAAACATAAAATGGGAAATACCATTCGCACATCCTCACACCCCAGGTAGAATACAATAATCAATGCACTTTTCATTAAACAGTCCTTAGACACAGATATCATGGTAATAAAACCCTTCTCTAGAAAACAATTAGGTCAAAATCACAATCCCGTAGACAATTAACAAAAAAAGATATTCGCCCGAGCATGGTAAAAACCCATGAAACAATTAACAAAAAGAAAGGTAATAGCCACGCCTAATACGAAACAAAAGAGGATAAGAAATTCCACAAACATCCAGTCTTAGTTCGACATCTGATTCGGAAAGCACGCGGACATTGAATCGAATAACAATTCCAGACATTAAAGAAGGGAAATAATTACGGTTCGAAACATTCGGCAATTTAAAATTGTGTACGACAGACCCGCAAAGCCCTGAAGGGTGCACCCAGTATACCATACACCAAAGTGCGAAAAGACAATAGTATATAACTATACAAATTGTGAAGAACAACCGAAGGTGCAGTATCACAGTGCACACAAAAAACATATATTTCCCATGCTGGTAAGCGCCTGCACAATCTGCACAAATCCCCCAAAACATCCATACAACTATTGACATATATCCAGTGCTTAGTGCTATCGTGAAAACAGACCGCATGATATAACCAATCATAGGTTCCGGACACAAGCACAGCCAGGTGCAAGAGATTCGTAGCACATAGTGATACACTCTGAACAATAAACAAAGAGTTATACACCCTACCCATCCCCACAGTGCTCTTTGATTCCACCCTCAAGAGCTCCTAGTGTCCAGTGTTATGGTGAAACTGTGAATGAAAAGTAAAAAGACAGACATCGTGGAAGTTCTCCAAACCGCACGCACCAGAAATATAAACTCAGACGCCAGGAACAACCCACACGTACGAAGGCCCGCCTGGATATAAACATACAAGGCAGACGCACAACAGGCGAGAAATTGAAAAAGTGAGTACACACATTTCCTGACACATATATACATATATATTATCCTTTATATTGAAGAATTTTTACAAACAAATCATAAGTAAAAAAATTTTTTCTAAAAACAAAAAACACATTTCCTCATACACATTTATACATATATTATCCTTTTTATCAAAGAATTTTTCCAAACAAATACATATATATTATCCTTGTTATTGAAGAATTTTTACAAACAAATCATAACTAAAAAAAATTTTTTCTAAAAACAAAAAAACACATTTCCTCATACACATTTATACATATATTATCCTTTTTATCAAACAATTTTTCCAAACAAATTCACAAATCACTTAGAATTAAAAACCTCATAAACACACCCAAAACCAAGTTAGTCTGGTACCCACCCATCCACGGTCACATTGCTCATAATTTGGACATTAGCACAGGTAACCCTCGCTTCATAGGTATCTCATACCACAGCCATCCTAACATCTTCTAAAAACAGAGATTGTTTAATCTCCCTTCAAAAACATTATCAATCTCCTCTCAAAGGACCAAAACACCTATCATACACAATTAGTTCCCCAAGCTCTGAAGCAAAATTGCCGCAATCCCCAAATTAGCACTCGTCATAACATGAAATGTCTCCCCCAACAATCTATGAAAATTCCTTAGATCAACAAAACAACAACGCACAGTTAAAAACTAGCCCCTACAGTTCACCCAACCGTATCCCGCAATACAGCACTCGCCCAAAAACTGCGTCTCACATATCAGAAACAACTGGGGCCTCTTCTTTTTTTTTGTTCTTTTTCTTTCTTTTCCTCTTCCTTTTGTCACTCCCTTACAATTTAATTGCATACTCTCCACGAGGGGAAGATTTCACAACTCGTCAAGCATACGAATTTGTAGAAGCCCCATTCACTACTCCTGCACGGTGAAAAATATTCGGATAAAATTGATCTTCACAATGGTGTACTATTATGTATCCTAATATTCGTATAGATTATATGTTGACGTTGGATAAAATTGTTCTATCCTATTTTGGAACAACTTTTGTACGAGTTTCGTATAAACGGGTGGTTTATACGAAGATCGGATAATATTTATCATAAATTCATATTAAAAATTCATAAAAAATAAAACGAATTATTTAGAATTACTTTTGCGTCGCAAGTCGTAAAGTTCGTATTTAAAGTTTATAAGTGAACTGCATTGGACGTAAAAATTTACTCGGGAGTGTTTTCGTGGAACGGATTGTATAGAATTACTCGTGCAATTAGCATTTCGAGTTTGTAAGTGAAGTTAATTGGAAGTGTTTTTTAAAGTTATTTGTGAAAATTATTTGGTAGCCATAAGGAACAACTTTAATCACTACAGGAATATTGTAAAACTTTGATTTTGGTGAATAAAGTGTATATGAATAAAATCTATCAAGTTTCTTTTTTCAAATAATAAAACAAATAATCGTTATCCATCTCACAGTACATAATTGAATTTAATGCTCGAAAGTTTTACTTCGTGTACTATGTCAAGTGTTTTCACAACACCTACATCCCGCAAAAATAATTCCGATTTGATTCTGCTTTCGGAGGCTGGTTCTGCAAAACGATCGAGTTTCCCGTATCAATATTCTCGGCTTTGATAAGCTTTGATATACGTTGTCTATGCTGATTTATAGAGAAGAAGGGAACCATGATCACATTCAATAACCTTTACAAGTAAAATTATATCGAGATGTCGGAGATGTTAAAATTTGTCACAACTAGCGTAAATACAAATTAAATGATTTCCAACTGCAAGTGGTCACGCCAGTCAAGTATGCACTGTGTGCTGGTGTCTGATGAGATCAGTGCATACTTTCGAAACCACTTTGTCAAAATAGAATTTTCAATGTAGATTAAAATTTTTAATGTAAATAAAAAGTTGTTCAAATTTAATCATCCCGCAAAAATAATTCCAACCTACTTTTATCTTTGAATGCATAAATATTCAATTGTTTTCATTCTTTTTTCATCATAATGGATAATTGTTCCCAATATATATATTCATAATAGAAAGGAGGGAAAAAACCAGAATAAGATTTTGGGTTAAATGATTTTGGGTTTTTGAAAATGGGATAAATTTATCGTGTGACCTCGAAATTAGAATAATATATTTCTTATTCTAAACTAGGGGGCTTCGCCCCCTGCTCGCTTCGCTCACCAACCCCCAGACCATTTACGATTTTAAATTGTACATTTTACTGGACGTATGTACTAAAGCCGTGCGAAAATCATTAAAAGTTCACAGTCGCAGAGATCAGTTTTTTTGTTTACTTAGATCTGTAGAAAATGTTTCATCCAAACCTCGACAAATATTTCAACGTCGTTAACAAAAAAAAAAAAAAATGGATGATCATGTTCTGCGGGTCTCATTTTCCTTTCCTTCTCATAACGCTTCCTCAAAAACGATGTTCTTTATAATTTTCTCTTCCGTACGACATTCTAAAATAAAAATATAATCCGACCAAATTTCCAAAACTTTTTTTATTAATAGAGAGAGAGAGAGAGAGATGGTGTACATTTAATAAGAATGTGGTGTATTCATTTATATGCGATTCGAATACCGTTTATAAGAGCGTCTTATTCAATTTATATGAATAATTGGTATTGATTTTATCTTATCAGATAAAATTTATCTTATCAGATTAAAGTGTTTGATCTTAAACAAACTTATTGGATTGATACTAACTTTCGTTTGGACCTATATGCATTCCAAAATTTATCAAACTTATCCGAAAATTTCTAACCGTGTGACGTAGCACAGAACTCAACCTCTTTTAGCCACTGTATCACACGGAATTCAGGTTCCAATCGAAACAACATCTCTGACAATTGATTTATATTAACATCTCAATTATCATATTTCCAGTGCCAATTATTCAGGTTCCAAAGCTGCCACTTGATATCAACACTTTACAGTTATAAATCTACTTACATAGGACAACAAACATATGTCCTGTTCCGGGTTTTTTTTCCCCCTTACCGTCTCCATTTTTGGCTTTTTCTTTTTCTTTTTTCTTTTAAAATCTTCCTTTTTTTCTTCTTAACTTTTTCCAAAAAAAAATCTTAGCACACAGTCGGCATATAAACCTTAGTTATCGTACTCTCTCCATGAAATATCAATGTCATAACAATCAATAGGACGCAACTCCATAATAACTCCCCCACATATGCAATAGCTTAGAATACTGCCTCAATTCAGAACTTGAGAGTCATAACCCACATAATCCCATAACACCACATTCAAACATCTTAACTATACAACAACACGATATATATGTATATATTTTTGTAAAAATAGAAAAAACACACAATTGACTCAACAAGTAGCAGAAATGCTCACATAAGTTTTCCAAAAATCAAACCAAAAAACACACAAATTATCTCACAAGTAGCAGAAATGCTCGAAAAAATTGCCAAATAATTCAATATAGGGGTGTGGTTGTCTCCAATAATCATTAAAATTGGAAGAACATTACATGTCTTATATGCACATGTACAGACCAGTTAGATACTAGATAGATATTTTATTTTAATGAAGAACACTAGAACGTTAGTAACATTGTTCAAGAGCCCACTGATGAGTCCCCGTGGTGGGGGACGAAAATGCATTCTGGGCATACCAAGCATTTTCTTTTTTCAAATTAGGGAACCTCTTTCAATGTAGGTCATCCAGTGCCCCTCAAGGTACATTTAGACCAAATCTAAGCCTTTCACAAATATCAATAGTTTGCACATATTAGATTATTACAAACAATAAAACATGATGTCTTCAAATCTTTACATCATATTAAGCCATAACTCTCTTTTTCTGGACTCAACGTCCATACATATGACTGGCTTAGATAGGCATGTGTGTTGAATATATGGAATATGAAATATACTCAAACCGTAGGTAGAAGTAGATCAATTGAGGGAAACCATATATATTCACACACATCACTTATATTTGTATATATATGTATATATATATATATATATATATATATATATATATATATATATATATATATATATATATATATATATATATATATATATATATATATATATATATATATATATATATATATATATATATATATATATGTATGCATATGTGTATATATATATAGAAAAAGTTTAAAAGTTACTAAACCGTTAGTGATGTACAGTGTATTGAAACATATGTTGTACAGTTCTAATGGAAAATTATAACATTTCTGAACTGACTACATAAAAGAGTTACACAGGTTACTTAACCGTTGGTAATGTACAATATATTACAACATATGTATATTGAACAATCCTAATGGAAAATTAAAACATTTGAAGTCAACTATTAAAGAGTTACACAAGCTACTCAACCATTGGTAATGTACAGCGTGTTACAACATATGTTGAACAGTCCTAATGGAAAATTATACATACATAAAAATTGTAACCTTTTTAAGTTGACTATCGGACTCTTCTCACAAACAGCAAGTGGACATACAGCAATGTATAAACGCACTGAATATAATGTACTATCCAACCTCACTAATTCACATGGGCAAGATGCCTCGTGGAAATGTCAAATTTCCTAAACTCATGACGTCACGGCGAGAACGATTACGTACCCTGACGGCCCGTACTTCTAGAAGGCATTGGAAAAGGAGACATATAAAGTCGCTGAGATTTTTTGAACCGCAAAAACATGTAAAGTGTATATTTAAATTAGGAATAGTTTCAAACAGTGCCTGTATTTCTAAAATTCAAAGATTTCTGCAAAATACAGTTTATGTAATACTCTAAGTTTCTGTGTTAAGCCTTCAGAAATGAAGTTTATCACAATATATGATTGTGGACAGGTTTCTTTGACTTTTTAACTATTATCCTAGCAATCCAACAATATTGACTAAAGAAATTTGATTTAAATTCATCAAATTTATTATTTACATTAAATTGATTATATTGTTGCATGCATGAATGAAAAAATTCAACATCCCTGTTGCATCCAGTAGAAATCCATCCGCAATCTAATCGTTTATTTCATACATTGTAGAAAAACTCACTTTGTTCTCAGAAAACTGATTACATGTTAGTCATGGGATTAGGGCTTTGTTAACTTGGTCCTGTAGCGTTTGTTAGTACTTAGTTTTTGTTAACTGTTGTGTTATTCCGTGTGCAGTGTAAAAAATTTCTACGAAAAGAGTAACTTTCCAAATGATTCCCGCCGTTAGAACCCCTTTACGGAACAAAACCCATGAAAATATTAGGTCTGTTCCCGTACCACCATTAATTACAATTAATCGCGATTAATTGCAATGAAGCTGTTCCCGTACTCCTTTTTACTGAAAACTGAAAATTTCCCCTCTCTCAGTAAAATTCAGTAGGGTCTGAGCTACTGAAAAATACTGAAAAGTGTCAAATGGTGTGGTGCGAGTAAATAGTTTCAAATGTGCGCGGCAAGCAACATATTTTTTGCGTAATTTTGCTATGAAGGTCGAATATTTTTGTGGCGATAATTTATCACCGCTCAGGATAACCGTACAATCACTATTGTTCTTGCAAAAACCGAAAACTGACACTTCTGTTTGTCAATTTTCAGGAAATGCAATGAGAGCGTTCCCGTACTTTTCATGAATTTCATGAATTTCACATGATTCAGGAAAATTCAGTGACTGAAAGTCCGGGAACAGACCTATTATGGACGACAAGAGGCAGTTGGGTGCAGTAAGAAAGACCGGCTCAGCGTCGAAATCGAGACGTCAGCGGCGAAAAGTATGTGACTTGGGGCGGAATTTGTTGGATACAGAAGTATTAAATGGTAGGATACGAATTGCTATTTAATTTTTATAGAATTGATTTGACTATATTGTTTGTAGATGCTGAAGATGAGCCTTGTCGAATGGGTAGTAGTGATGATCCGATTTCAGAGCGTTGGACGGTAAGTTTATCATTTATTCGAAATAATTAGCCTCATTTTAAAGGAAGCTATTTAATAATTATAAATATAAATAATTATATTTATAATCGAATTCGTCGTCGACAATAAAACATATAAGTTATCAACGCACTGAATGAATCGTGTTATTGTATCCGGTCAACGGCAATGTTGATGATTTCTTTCGTCGACAAGTCCGGGTACTCCTTTCATTATATCATTATCTCATTATCTATCACCAACACTTTAGGCACTGTGAAGAAGTGTAGTACTTTAGTCATCTTGTCCCTCAAATGCAGTACTGACCTGTTTTTTATTCGAAAATATTTTGCAAATTTAGTAAACTTGTCGATGCATGTGATAAATTTCTCTCCTTGGTATTCCGTGATATCTAGATGCAAGATTTCTGAAGGATACCTGGGTATTGGTGTATTCTGTAGCTCCGGCCTGTTGGGATGACGGTCGTATTTATTGCAGTTGCAAATGTCGCAAGATTTGATGTACTTCTTTATTTCTTTAGTCATTTGAGGGAAGTAGAATTGTTCTAAAATTTGTTTCTTATTTTCGTCATGATTACGGTGAGCCCTTCTGTGCTCTTTATCTATGATTGCCATTTTGTTATCGGGGTTTGTAATGTCCTGCACAACTCGCTGTGTTATGCGGATTGGGAATATACAAAAATGTTCCCTAAACACTTCTTGCAGGAGCTGTATGTACGGTTCAGGAATTTTGAGCCCATTTATGACATTGGGATTTAAGTTTTCTTTTAGCGTTTTTATGAGAGCCTCTTTTGTTACCTTCGTGGGTTTAATATAATGCCTACGGTATCCCTTGTGAGGTTTTTCATATCCGTAAGTGTCCTTTCCTTCCGAGATTATAAGTTGGTTCTTAAATACGTTTATAGGTGCCTCGCAACAAGGAATGAGGTCGGTGCTGTCTTCGTCGGCACTATGTGCCGTCTGGGATGAATTAAATGTAAGAATGTTGGCTTCCATTTCTAACCTTGATAGTGCATCAGCAACGTTATTCGTTTTCCCAGGTTTGTATACGAGTTCGCAGTTGTATTCCTCTATGCGAGCCTTCCACCTTTTGAGCTTGGCATTGTTGTTACTATTGCTCAAGCTAAACGTCAATGGCTGATGGTCGGTGAGTATTTTCACCTTTTTTGCTCCATAGAGGTAGTTTCTTAGCTTGTCCAGGGCCCAGACAATGGCAAGCATTTCCTTCTCATTTGTTGCATACGCCTCCTCGGTTTTATCAAGGGATCGGGAAATGTATGTGATTGGCTTATCCTTTCCGATTTCGCCCTGAGAAAGCACTGCTCCAAGGGCCGTATTCGATGCGTCTGTGGTCAATATGAAATCCTTAGAGAAATCTGGAAAGGCTAGTATTTCGGGTGAGGCTAAAATTTCCTTCAATTCATTAAACGCTTTTAGCTCTATTTCTCCCATCTCGATTGGAATCTTTTTGGATTGGATTGACTTAACTTGCCCTTTTTCACCTCTTGTCATATAAGTCAACGGCTTGGCAATTTTAGCGAAATCCCTTATGAAACGGCGGTAATATGATGCCAGTCCCAGGAAACTTTTCAGATCTTTCAGATTAAAAGGTGGTTTAATGTTCTTTATTGCTGCTATCTTCTTGGCGTCTGGCCTGATCCCCTCACTGGAAATGATGTAACCTAGGAATTCCGTTTCCTTTTTTAGAAATTCGGTCTTGTTGAGATTGATTCGTAAATTAGCTTTTTCGATCTCCGAAAAGACTTTCTCTAAGTTTTCGAAATGTTCCGCCTCCGTTCTTCCGAATATGATTATGTCGTCAATGTAGACGTAACATATTCTGCCTATATATTCCCGGAGGACATCATCAATCATTCTTTGGAGTATTGCGGGAGCATTTCGCAATCCGAAGGGTAATCTTGTATATTCGAATTTTCCATTCATTGTTGAAAAAGCTGTCTTCGGTATATCGCGTTCGCTCATTTGGATTTGGTGAAAGCCTGAGGTCAAGTCCAACGTCGTGAAGTACTTCGCTTCACCAAGGCTGGCTATTGTGTTGGATATATCCGGGATGGCATATGTGTCCGGTATGGTCACCGCATTCAATTTTTTGAAGTCGATTACCATTCTGTATTTTCGAGATCCGGAAGAGTCAGTTTTTTTTGCGACTATCCAAACGGGAGCATTGTAAGGGCTCTTGGAAGGCCTAATGATTCCGTCCTTCAATAGTTTTTTTATTTGGCTGTCGACCTCCTCACGCATAGCAGAAGGATATGGATATGATTTTGCGTATATTGGTTCATCTGTTATTGTTCTGATCTCTGCCTTAATGTTTGTATCGATAATTTGGCTGTTCTGTTGTCCACCGGTCCGAAATTTTTTTGAAATTTCTGTATGATTCTTTTTAATTTCGCTTTTGTTTCAAGGTTCAGATGACTATCTCTGACTTCTATATTATTCACCTGAGTCGAGAACTTCTCTTTCAGCGGAATTACAATGTTTGGCTTGATTTCTAATACGTTATTTTTTCTATCGATTATCGCTTCGAGGTCTTTCAGGGTGTCATCTCCAATTATCCCATCGAAAGACTCAAGTCCCGGTAGAATGAAGAAATTTATTGTGGAATCGTTTCCAATGCTAGAGAAGAATTTTCCTGAAATTTGGTCCCTTATCACTATGTCAACTCCTGCTGATCGTATTTTAAATGGGCGTTTGATTGGTTTTCTGTTTGCGCCTAATTCGGGTCGTATAAAGTTCTTATTGGCACCCGTATCAACAAGGAATTTAAAGGTTCTGCCGTCTCTAGTTCTATATTCTAAGTATGGAATGCTAGAAAGGCTTGTGTCATAAAATTTACTTCCTGACACTCGTCCTGTTCATACTCGAGATGAAGATCTGCGATTTCATAGTAGTCTTCATGGAGTTGCTCCTGTTCTCCTCCGCACGGCTGTTCATCCAGTGTCTCCAGAACATTTATCCTTTGCTGTTTGCGAGGGTAATTGTCGGAGGTTCTATATCTTTTAGCAGGATCTTTATCGTCTTTCAGATTCAGGTAATCAATCTGTCTGGTTTGTATTGATGAATCTATCTCCATTGGAACCGGTGGTTTCGGGAATGACGGCCTTGCTGGTGGTTGTGGGCGTTGTTCATGCTGAATGTTGTAAGCCTCGTTCCTCTGGTAGGTAGGTAATGCTCTCGGTGTGGCTATTGGGAATGGTTTTGGAGGAATTTTGGGAAACGGCTTCCCTTGATGTTGAGCAAAAATTTGGTTAATAGGTGCTGTCACTGAGTTATTTACATTGGCCTTGTGGACGGATGTTGCACGGAAGTTCAAGTTTTGAACTTCGAGGCATGACGTATATGCCTCAGGTAGCGACTTGGGCCTTTGTATAACCAGCATCCTGGAAAGATCTCCGTTAGCCCCGCGTACAAATACATCTAGTGCTCGGTTCCTATAAGTTTCTATGAGCACGCTCACCGTTTCCGACGAATAGTCTTCCGTTTTAATCTTATTTACGATTAAGGAGAACTGGTGGTTAACGTTGGCGTAAAATTCATCCAAGGACATATTCCTCTGCCTCAAGAGGTTAAGCTGATATTCTAAGGTGCGAATATCCCTCTTGTCAGCGTAATGTAAAGATAAACACTTTTTTATTGATGACCAGTTGTCATCGAATATGTTGTATGAAATGAGCGCCGAATCTGCCGGCCCTCTAATTTTCTGGCGGATGCATTGTAAAATCGCCCTGAATAGTGGTTTGCCGCGAACAATTGCGAAATCATTTAATATGGTTTCCACATTGTGCACCCAGGAAATATATTCGGTAGGATTCCCCTCGAATATCGGTAAATGCCTGACACAATCTGGCAATTTACAAATTTCCTTGAGCTCTTCCTCTGTGGTGGGACCACGGAGAAGAGACTCGGCGGCTGAAGTTTGTGTAAGCCCGTTCTGGGCTTCCTCTAACTTCTGGAGTCTGAATACGATGCTCTTCGTTAATTCAATCTGAGCATTCACTGCCCCGGTTAATTGATGAATGGTCTCTTGCATCATTTCCATTTTAATAACCAAATATAGCTTTTCACTTTGTGGTTAATAATACACTCACTTCTCTGATCAATATAATTTGCTCACTTTGTCAAAATAATGGTAGATAAGGATATTCTGTGTACTCACATGAGGATAAAGACTATTGCATGGGTGCGCATGTCTTGGGCTCCCAGATTCCAGATAAATCCAATTAAGTGATGTTGTAATGTGTCCCTTTTGGTCACTGTTCCGGTATTTCTTCACAATAACCTACTCGTGGTACAACTTGACTGGTCTTGGGTTCCCCGGTTCGAGATAAATCCTTTCAAGTGATGTTGTAATGTGTCCCTTTTAGTCACTGTTCCGGTAATTCTTCACAATCACCTACTCGTGGTACAACTTCACTGTGGTGCTTCAATTGCGGACGCGGAAGGCACTAAGTAATTGAGTTTGAATAATTCTTATTACTCTGTTTTCTAATCCGCGTCACCAGAACCGTTTACAAATATTCGGATAAACTTTTTTTCAACTGATCAGATCCTTGCCAGCCTCTGCGAAGGATTTAAGGAACTTTTTGGCTTAATATGTTCCACTGATTGACTTTTTAATACTGCTCGGGCGCCAGTTATCAACGTGAGTACGTTGAAGAAAAATAAAACGTCTGTTCTGTTGAAGACTGAATTTTAATCTGACTGAAAATATTTCAATTATTTTTTCATTACACATTTTGCAAAGTTTACTTTAATACACAATTATCTTCTAACTCAAAGTAATTCAATGACATTTTAATACATTTGTTTTAATACACAATTCAATTATATAAAATGCAATTCTGCACAGGCGACAAAAGTAATGGTGTTCTGGCACGTTTGAGAATGGTGTTAACTTATATATGTAAATGTATAAATACACATATATATATTCGATTTCGTGACACACTTCTTCAGCTCAGCAAACTAGAATTTACTGAACTGAAGAAAATTTCACCATTTCAACATACTCATGCATGAAGGTTAGTACGCTACCGAGCCTGAATTCCGGCCACTCGGTTGTGCTATTTATTTCTACACGAAAAAATTTTCGTGTAGAGAAGTGTAGAATATTACAAAGTGACAGTTAATTGTGTAGATGTTTGGCACTTGTATTTTGAATTTTCAGCAAACAGAATAATGGGTAGTGGTTTCGTGAGTTTGCTGTTGATGTTCGGCGCATATTCTTGGGACGCGAAGTTAATGCCACATTCTGGTGCTCAAACTTTAATAAATTGTAGGTAGAAATTTTCTCCATAATATACTTATTGAAAATTTTAAATTGGTTGTGCGGCAGACTACAGGACCATATTAAACATCGCTGTAATTTTCTTTTCCGTGAAAAGTACAAGCCTCCAGCCCGCTTCACCTTTAAGTTGTTGCATAACAACGTTAACACCGCACTACGCTCAACTTTGGCGGCATGGGATTTAGAAATTAACTTTCTTTTCAAATAACCTTTACAATGTACCAACTGTATGCGAAATACTATATGTTACTATTCCATCAATGCTTATTTCAGCTCTTCAATTTTAAATTCATTCAAGTTTCCTGCCTGATCATACTGCTATATTATCAAGCAGATCGAAGCTTACGAAAGCAACCAAGCTGTAGTAGCAAATGTTCAAAACTAGTTTCACGTTAAATTCAGTTAGACTGAAAGAAAATAGGCGTAGTTTTTCTAAGTTAAACAATTATGTAATTGTTTTAATAATTTTTTATTTGATATATATTTCCTTTACACGAATACCTAATTTTCATCCATGCATGTCATATCGCGTACACATGCGGTGCTGAAAATTTTTTAATGTCGCACTAATTCAATTAAACAAACAGCTAATTAAAGTACATCCTAGTAAAACTATCTGCAAAAAAAAACCAAATGTGCTGGATAATCAATCATTCAAGTTCTGCACGAACTATCGTACGTATGAAATTTGTAAATTTGTCGACAGAAAGTGGCGACGTAACTATTGAATAAATTTCAAATTTTCAAACAAAATTCAAATTAAACGCGCGTTCAAATGGCCAAAATGATTGCTTTTCGTGACCAAATAAATAGCAGACCATAGGTCTGTTTCCGTACTTGAATCTATTATAATATATTATAATAGATTCGCAGCAAGTCGTTTCCGTACTTTTGCTGCAAATAAAATCTTGTTGACGTCATCGCTTCCCCTCTTTCAGCAAGTTGAAGAAAATTACAGCCGAACTGAGCTGAGGCATTTTGCTGCAGCTTGTCAAATCGACTACGATGGGCTTGGCGCGAGCCTTTGAAATGCATATATATTCAAATGAGCGCGCGAAGAAAAATCTTTTCTGTGCAATATTCCAATGAACACGGAATATATTTCTCGCACAACGTTTTTATTGCTATTACAAAATATCCAATGGTGGATATTTAGTGCATGGTGTGCACTTATTTGTATATGATCGACTTCGGTGGAGGCTAGGTTTTAATAAGGACAAAACTGATTTGTACTTTGAACTTGTTAGTCATTGCAACTGAAAATGAAATGTATTGTTGGCGGGAATATGCTGTTCTTTTATTTTGCAGGCATAATAATATAGATGAATTATAAATTTTGTTTCGCAGGCGGATCAATATTGATATGGGCTCCATTAATAGAGCCTGTTATATCTATTAATGGAACTCATAATTGCGCACGAGCAAAATATGATAATATTGTAGATGGAAAAGGATATGTTCACAAGGTGTTTCCAATGCATATGATGGCTTCATCTGGTGTGTGGGCTGTGATCATGACACCAATGTTTCTCACAATTGTTTTTTTTATTTTGCATACTACAAAATACATACTACAAAGATAAGGCTGATTTAAGGTCCGCAAGAACGTTTTTCGAAATTCAAATCAACGCAGCTGTCACTTTTAGTGTCTTCTTCTTACTTGCAGCAAGTTGCAGCAGCGCGTTTCTGTACTTTTCCAAATGTTCCCCCACCACAAAAATAATCAAGCTGTAAAATTCTGTTACTGCTGCATTTTGCTGAAAGTACGGAAACAGACCTCATTTAATTCCGGCACCTGGTGCCTGAAAAAACTCTCCACTTGTGCTGCAGAGCCACCTACGAGCAAAGAGCAACACTAAAATTCTGACACTTTTCAGGCAACGTTTCAGGACGGGCTGCGTACCCTGTGTACCGATTTTCTCGTGTCCTAAAAAAAAATTCAGGTGCCGAAATTCCGTCACTCTTTTCCCATGCATTTTAAAGGGGATCCGGAATTCAGGCTCGGCAGCGTACTAACCTTAACTATAGACAAGAAATGGGGTTAGTTTGAATTCCGCTGTTAGTAATAAATTGACCATTCCCAAGTAGGGAATGAAGGATCTGTAGAAGGGTCCGAACCACACTCTCATCGCAATTTTTTCTTTCTTTACAAAATGAGGATACATTAGGAGTGACATAAATGGCTAATTAGTTGTGGTATGGTCGTTAGTTTCTCACTTGTATTCACCAACACCCATAACAAAGTATTTCATATTGCATGCAATCGAATAACTTCATTTGTCACAAACTTTCCCCTCAGGCAGTGTCAAGCACTGGTATGAGAGAGGACAAGAATTCATAAATCAAACTATTCTTTGTAAAACTGTTTTAATTGAATCTTCCGCTATTTCAATTTGATTTTTGATGGTGTGAAAAGGAAATAAATACTAGCATGTATTAGTTAGAATTAATATATAAATAAGAGAAGAACTAAAGTTAGATAATAAAATAAAGAAAAAATATTTACATTCGCTTTTAAAATAGGTTTACAACATACTGCTTCAGCTTCCTTTTAGTAACGAAATACGAAAGGTTGTTTTTTAAATCATCAGGCATATCATTATACAACAATATAGTTGAAAGAATCGGATCATTAAGGGCTCTATTGGTTCTGACTGAAGGCAATCTATAAGAATTCGCGGATCTTGTTTCATAGTTATGTATTTCTCTGGTCGTTGTCAGAGAAATAGAAGATTTATTCTTTCCGTGGACAATTTTCCATGTTGTTATTAGCTTTTGAAATGCTAATAGTTGAAAAAAAGTCATCTTCCCAGTTATGAAATATAGCTGATTAGTGGGTGTCCGTGGACTCAGATTGTGAACTGCCTTAATTGCCTTATTTAGAGTTCTGCTCAGGATGGCCAGGTTTGTTGAAGAAGATTGGCTCCAGTTAAGCATGGCATAACTAATATATGGAATTATAAAAGCATGATAAATCATGTTTTTTAAAACAGTGTTCAAGTAGCATCGTCTTCTTAAGAAACCTACAATGGGACAAATCTTGGCTCTGATTTTTCTAATTTGATCCGACCATGACAATTTGTCATCAATTATTATTCCTAAATATTTAGTTTTTTCTAGTCTATCAATGGGTTGGTTGTTAATCAAGATGTTTAGTGATATGTCTTCCTTATTTTTCTGTTTGAAAATCAAGTAATGCGTTTTATTTACATTTATTTTTAATTTATTAGTAACTAGCCAATTGAAATATCTACCTAAATCATCATTGATCATCTGCTCTAGTTCAATAGGATCTCTATTTGAGTTTAATATAAGGGTGTCATCTGCATAAATAACATATTTAGATACTAAATTAAGATTATTCAGACTCTGGACATAAAGCAAATAAAGAGTTGGCCCCAAAATGGATCCTTGAGGAATGCCTATATTTATCACTCTCCTATCACTAGTTTCACCTTTGAACTGGGTACTTATGATCCTGTTGGATAAGTAATTTTTTATTAGGTCATTTCCCTTTCCTCGAACACCTAGTTCGTTTAAAATATGGCCTAAAATGGTATGATCAACTATGTCGAATGCTTTTTTAAGGTCAACAAATATGGCTGAAACATATAAACCCTTGTCTAGTTGGCTGTTAATATAATGTTGCGCATCTATGAGGGCTGCACTTGTATTGCTGCCATTAAGGAAACCATATTGATTTTGATCGAAGCCTATAGTGTTGTTAATAAAGTGAACTGGCCTAGAATTTATAACTCTCTCAAAAATTTTACTGAAGGCGCTTGCTAATGAAATTAGTCTATAGTTATTTGGATCATCAATATCACCACTCTTAAATATGGTGGTGATAAGAGAGTTTTTCAGAATATTAGGAAAGGTACCTTCATCGAAGTGCTTGTTAACAATAGAAGTAAGAAGTGGAGCAAGTAGATCCTTGATGCATTTTAAATCATCTGCCCTAATCAAGTCTATTCCAGGAGCTACATTTTTAAGGTTTGATATAATCTCCTTTATTTCTTCAATAGTAGTTGGTCTTGATTCTGTTGCTAATTCTTTCCGCAGAGTTTGCGCGAAATTCATCATTTATTCTACTGCCTATTAGCGAAAAGAAGTCATTAAGCTGCGTTGCTGTGAGGAGGGACACATTAGCCTTATTTTGATTTTGATTGTTCCCAGGATTCAATTCACTCCCAAGAATATTCCATAATTTTTTGTTGTTTCCATGGGCTTTCTCAACTCGTTTATTTAACGCAATTTCTTTGGCTTTACTTATTATATTGCTAGCCTTGTTTTTCAACCGCTTGTATTTTAAGAAATTTTCATTATTTGGACTCTTCCGGTAGGTGTTGTATGCAATTCTTTTTAACTTTATGATATTAAGGACATCACTATTTATCCAATCATTGCTTCTTGAGCGAATCTTTTTATAAGTGGTTGAAAGTGTTTTTGCATTACAAACTATGTCAATGATTTCTTCAAGTTCAATTTCCCGTGATTCCAGCATTAAAATATGAAACTTGTCACGGACTAAATTTGCAAACCTATTTTTATTTAGCACAGGTGTTTGAAAAACTTTCATTGGAGATTTAGGAATGAGAACACCCGTAATAGTGATGTTTTGAACCCTGTGGTCCAAATCAGGCATGTCATAAAAAGCAATACCAAACTCATACCTACGAAGGTTAACCGAACTGACAACATGATCAATAAGCGTCGCAGACTCATTTGTAACTCTAGTTGGTTGCTTCTCATGTTGTAAAGTCGCATTGTTAGCGTCTCCAGTTAGTTTCTGGTTAGATTATCATTACATTTAAGTATATCAATATTATTATCACCAATCATGATAATATTTTTATATTTATGGTAAATTTCATCAATATACTCGAGGTAATCCAAGCTATCTTGAGAAGGAGCTCTGTAATGAGTACCAAGTCTTAGAGGAGTGTTACAAACTATTAGTTCGACAATGATCATGTTATATTGTTTTTCGTTTACTAGGGTTTTGAAATTGATACTGTTCCTTATGTAAATCACTGTTCCACCTCCAACTGAATCTCGACAGTTGAACACTGCAGAGTACCCTGAGATGTTATAAAAAACTGCTGCATTTTCATAAAGCCAAGTTTCGCCTAAAATAATGATGTCAGAATCATTCAAAACTGTAGCTGTTACTTCCAATTCGTGAAACTTATTTCTAATACTTCTATTATTTGCATAAAATATTTTCAGAGGTTGCAGTGGCATCTGATTTACGAGGAATAGTAAGTTTTCATAATCAAAAATTGTACAGCTTTTATATATTCTGGGCAATTTTTACTATCTGCCCTATGATTAGGGTTGTTTTGATTCTTCGCGGCACAATTTACACATTTATGTATTTCAGAGGTACAATCCTGAGTTTTATGATCGCCAGCGCACCTGGCACAAACATCACTTGACCTAGTACAATATTTTGACGGGTGCCCGTATTTCTGGCATTTGAAACACCTTCTGACGTTGAGGTCTTCCTTACAAAAGTAACTACCAAAGTCTACGTTAACATTAACTAATTTGTGATATGTATCCCCCGGGGCCTCAATGAACGCAATATACTTGCCATTTTTGTAGCTTTTTTATAATATTTGACACGAATTCTTGGATCCGAACCCATGTCATAGTTCAAAGATGAAATTTGAAAATTCAGCTCTTCCTCCGAGTATTGTTTTTCTAAACCAAACAAAACTAAAATTGGAAGCCGCTGTTTCGTATTTTCAGCCGTATACTTTTGCCCAAGTTTCATGTTTAGGCTATCTATAATTATTTTATTGTTAGCCTCGTTGTTCGTTTTTATCAACACGCTCCCGTTTTTTAGCGGCTTATTAAAAACAATAGGTGTTTTTATTTGCCCAGGACTTATTATATATATATATATACTATTGATGAATATGAATGAATGATAGAAGCCCCAGGAACATAATCAGCATTCGTTTGCTGCGGAGGGGCTACTGTATATATATACACAAACAAAGTGAGTACACATAACAGCTTACGCGAAGAAGTACAACGTCTACGCGTAGTGTGTGATAAGCAGACTAGCGGAAAATAGTTCTGAAAAAAACGATTTTAGGCACCTAAAAAGTCCTAAAAATGGCCAAAATAGGCACGAAAAACAGTTTAATATCCACAAATAGGCACGAATTTAAATGCACACAAAATGCATCAATATTTATTTTCACGATTGCAAAGGACAATACAATGTTGCTTCAAATTTTCAAATAAGAAACATCGGCGTTTGTCAGTCAGTACATTTGCATACATTGAAAATGATCTTTCTACGTCAGCTGATGTTGTCGGGCAATGTTTGAATAAAGCTAATTCGTGTGGCAATAGATCCTTCACAAATTGTTCTATTGGCTGTTTACGCTCGTTCAAAACATTGTTGATGTCAAGAATAGTGTTATATCCAGGATTTCGATGAAGCACCGCTTCCATTTTATAGCCAAATTCTCTTTGACTTAATGCATTCAGCGATCTGCGAATGGATGTGATTGTATGAATGCTTTCACTCAATGTCAATCCTTGTGTTTCCAGTTTAATTGTTGCCGACACTAGGTGTGAAAAATGAGATTTGATGTATGCCAGATCAGTTTTTATACGATTATCGGCAAACAGCTCTTTGGCTGCTCGAATCGCTTCGGAATCGTTGCTGTCAAATGAATCAATGATAGATTTGATCTCTGCAAAATTATCGCAGTAGTATATTGCTGCCTTTAGCCACGTACACCAACGAGTTGTAACTGGTTCGGGGGGTAGAGCTAATTCTGGGCAAGCTGCTTTGAATTTTTTTTGACGAGACGGTGCCTGATTAAAATATAGTTTTATTTTACTACTTTAAAAAATCATAAAAATACTGTGATTGAAAAAATAAATGTAAATTTGTTTTGTAATATACCTTCACAAAAACAGCTTTAGATTTTGATATCAATCGATTAACATTCGGAAATCTTGTGCGAATGAACTCTGCAACCCGATGTAAACCATGTGAAAAGCATGTCAAGTGCACCATCTTTGGATACAAAATTCGCAGTGAGCCCATTGCTGCAATCATGTACGCAGCAGCATCAGTCAAAACAGCAAGCACCCTATTGTATTCAATTCCTAGTCCAAACAATGAAACTTCTGTACTTAAATTGTTTTCACATACTAAAATGATATGATTTACAATTTATTGTACAAACCATTTGGCCAAAGCAAAAGCAGTGAGTCATTGAAGAATGCGGCCATAGTGCTTGCATTGGCATTTTCTACAATACCCATATTCAATAGATAACACTTTTGATGCTCTGCACTATTTTCGACGTCATCCAAAATCCCAAAAATGAAATTGACAACTAGTCACTGGTCAACATCTGTCGTTTCATCAATGGATACCCAAACATGTTTGTTCTTTGCCTTTTCACGAAGCGTTTTCATGCAATCATTGTATAAAATTGGCACGTATTTTTCACGTAACGTAGTTTCACTTGGAAGTAATTTTTGCGTGTACTTTTCTAAGAAATTTACAACGGAAGGGTGGCTTATTTTTTTCAATGGGATGTTTGCTTCAACACACATTTTACACAGATCCATGTGGAATTGGTTGACTTTTTGTTCTGGACGCGGTTGTTGATGTTCTGTCAATAGACTTTGTTGGGCCGATGAGCGTGGCAGTGGATTTTTGAGTTCAATATTTTTTTTGTGTTTTTCAGTAGCAATGTGTTGTTTTACATGAGAAAGTTTTCGGCAGCTACTGACCACTCACAATATTTGCAAAATAATATCGAATTGTCTGTTCGAAATGTAGCTGGAAATTTTGTAGCCATTCGTACACAAAAGTTGCGATGAGTTTCCTTTGTTTTACCCATTTTTGCGTATATATACTGTCAACCACACTTAATGAAATTCGAAACACAACCCAGCAAACACAGCACTACTTCTAAAGTGCTGCAGAAGTCGTGAGTAGACCCGTGAATGCTTTTAATGCTAGAGATAGCATTTTACCCCAAAATTCACCTATTTACTTCATATTACCCGCGTACGTGTAATATGTTTTGTTTCATGGTTGATCGTTTCCATCCCACAAATAGGAAAAGGACAAACGATAGGAATAGAAGGAGTGCAAAAGCACTGCTATACTACTGCTGAAGTGGTGAAACATCAGCACGTAAAATGTACTGCTGTACTACTGCCTTAGAAGCAGAATAGCAGGACATTGATATGGCTGCCCAGCTATAATGTCACTAATAGTATATTCGCATTACTTTGCATTGATGCCATCACATTTGCATTACTTTGCATTCATTTCATCTTTAATTAGAGCAAAAAAGGCCGGTTTTAATTAAAAATTTCAAAATATTTCACGTATCACTTGCGAAGTATGACTGACGCTTGACGTATGGGGAAATCGATTTTATTTTTGGGAAACGATTTGAATTGCACCATCTGGTCACCAGTTTGGCAGTAGTGCAGCAGTACTTTATATTCATTGTAAATAGGGAACCGTAAATATATAAGAGATTCAGCAACGTGTCGGAAAACTACAACAACTAGACAGCCTGTTCAGGAGTTTAGCAGCAGTACAGCAGCATGTATAATCATTGAGGAATAGAAAAGATAAATACACATTAGAAAATGTATCAACACATGGAAAAGTTTTTAAAACTGTATGCGAAAGTGCTGAACGCAGGTTTGCTGGGAAATGGACAACACAAATCAATTTGATTTTGCTCAAACACATTCAATTAATGTGCCTGGTACAAACATGCTTGTGCACTACACAAAATACAGTTTAAATACTGCACACTGAATGGCTATCAATTTGAATATATATCGACAGTGACAGTCTCAGCTCGAAACGTTTATTTGTAGAATTGCAAAAAAAATACTCATTTCAGAAGAAACCGAATGTTTATAAAATAATAATGCATTGCTGCTGAAAAGAATTGTCGTACATATAACGTTAACAATCACTGTCTAAATACGTTCCTGCTTGTTTATTCATATTGAAAGAAAAAACAGTGTAACATATCGTCGCAAATAGTCGTCAATATTTGCTTGGTACAATTTTTCTCTGTTTCATCTTGTTTTTTATGTGTTTCAATTTATATGAAATTGATTGTGTACGCAAAATCGCTGTGTGCCAAAAAATTGTGAAGTTTGCATTTCTCATTAATTTATTTTTTCTCTTCATATAAAACGACTTTTAGCACGAAATATATTTTCTTGACAGTTAAAATAGCAGAAAAGGCCATTTTGAGTTTGAAACATCGAAATAGGCACGATGTGCAAAATTTGGCCAAAATAGGCAAATACCTAGGCTCTAGGCAAAAACCTATTTTCCGCTTCTCTAGTGATAAGCAAGCGAACGATCTGCATGGAACGGAAGAAAAACTCGAAATAGCCCGTGACAAGTTGGAAACGTTACAGCAAGAAATCTTTGAAATTAAGGCGAACGAAAGAAAATTGCTAGATGAAAAGAAAGCTTCCGAAGAACTGATGATTGACCTGGGCAAAGAGTTGGAACGGTTACGATCGGAACGAGGTCCTGCATTGCCTACTATTTCGCCGGAGAGTTTAAGACTTGAGGAACTGCATGAGGAATTGAACAAACTGCGAGCGAAGAATAAAATCTTAGAAGAACAAAATGAAGAATTGCATGCAACGGTCCTGTCGCGCGGCATTGAAGAAGGCAGGTACTTGCTGAATGGAACATTAAATGGTTTAGCACAAGAACTAGAAGAAATGTCGCAGGCACAGGATTCAGTCGATTCAGCCACATTAGCATCATTAAGTCAGCTTCAGCAAGCATGTCAGGACAAAAAGGAAGAAAATCAACGGCTCAAATACTACATCGATACCATACTACTAAACATCGTTGAAAACTATCCTCAATTATTGGAAGTGAAGCCATAAAAACCAGTCGAAAATAATACAATTTCTCACTAGCAACAATAACAAAATCATTTTGAAGTAGATAGATAATATTTGATTAAAACTATCCAACAAGAAATCACAATAGGATCTAAATTAAAATGATTTTACATGTTATTTATAACGATATTACTATGTATGCTTTTTTAAATGAAAACAAAACAAAACGGTGGTATTTTCCAATAATAAGAAAAAATATTAATTTGTCCGAAAAATGGATACATAAATTATATTATTCTTGTTCCGATTGGTTTTTAAATGTTTTTAGTGTATTGTTCATACGAAACTTATTTACTTTGAAGAATTAAACAAAAATCTACTCTCACGTCTAGAAAAGGTTGAGCAATTAAGTTTAAAAGTAAGACTATTGTAATGAAATTATAAGACTAATAAAATCGTGTATATTGAACCAATAGTGTTAACATGCATAATGTGAAAATATTTTGAAAGGAGAATAAAGTCACTTGTAAAATAGCACATGGCGCAGCCGGTACAGAATTTTGCGTGTCAGGATGAAAATGTTAAATTCTAATAAAAAGTTGTTTAAATAAAGTCAAATATGACAAAAAGTAAAAAGAAACACGACTCATCGGGTGCTGGTTTTGAACAAGTTTCAAGAATCGGGTTAAATAGTTCGTTTTGTGGAACAGAATGTCGATTAGAGGTGCTGCCTCCGAAACCGATGTTAACTAACGGATCTAACGGAGATTTGTACACCGCATGGCAGAAATTTCGAAGAAGCTTCGAATTGTATATTGAGGCGAGCGAAGGAGCTGGAATAAACCCCAAAAGAAAAGCTGCTCTATTCAAATATTCAATTGGTGAGGATGCTCTAGATATAATTAATAATCTAGACATTTCAGACTGTGAAATAAACAACTACGAAACACTGGTGCATTAATTTGATGCGTATTGCAAACCGTTCCAAAATGCAACATATTCACGAGTGTGTTTCAACAGCAGAATGTGGAGAGAAGGCGAAGACTCTCAACATTTTTAAGCCGATATTCGAAAATTAGCAGGTTTGTGCGAGTACAAACAACAAAAAGACGAATTGATTAGGGATAAAATCATGCTGGTTTACGTGCACATTTGATGAAATTGCATGCTCCAACTTTGGATCAAGTCGTCATATGCTGCAAGCGGAATGATCTTCAGAAAGAATGGGAGGCCATTAGCAACGATAAAAACAGATAGGTATTAGAAATAAAACAAGGTAAAAATTTATGTAACAGTTACACGAAAAGTACGAACAAACATATGCACTTAGACAATAGCAAACATGTAAAGAACAATTTTAAAAGCCGGTTAGAATACGATAAAAGTGTTAATTTTAATAGCAAACAAGTTTTTGAATGCCCAAAGTGCGGTCGTAGACATGAATCGAAAAATTGTCCAGCTTATGGTAAAATATCTTCCAAATGCAATAAGCCTAATCATTTTGCAGTTAAATGTAGAACGAAACGGGAAATTTTTACAATCGATAATTATTATCTTGACCGAATTGATAAACGGGTCACCAGTAATTGTAGTAGTTGGTTCGAAAATATAACTGTTTTAAACAAAATAGTAAAATTCAAAATTGATACAGGTAGCTCCTGTGATGTTATACTTTTTCACACAATAAACCGTTTAAGTTATTAAAAACGAGTTCCGATAAAAAAATCCGAAATTTCGCTTAAAGCTTTCGGTGGAAGTAACATTAATGCTTGTGGTGAACTAGAGACGGTTATATATATATATATATATATCATTTGGGGATAAGTACATTAAAACCAAGCTCATTGCAGTGAATTCAGGTAGAAATATCGTACCGATTCTTGGTTTGCCATCATGTAGAAAACTAGGCCTTGTTAACAATATTGATCAAATAGTGCAGCAATTGCCTAACGATAAAAAACAATTTATAAATAAATTTATTGAGCAATTCGATTCGTTCGGGACGTTTGAAAAGGAATACAAAATTAAAGTTAGGGAAGGTGCTGAGCCTTTTTGTAAACCTGCACGACGCGTTCCATTTGCATTACAAGAACCTTTAAAGCAAGAATTAAATTTTTTGGAAAGAAATGATATAATAGCAAAAGTAGAAGAGCCTGTTGAATGGGTTTCGAATTTAGTTGTCGTTGAAAAAAGAAGTAAAAAACTCAGACTATGTCTTGATCCGCGTGATCTAAATAATATGTTGATTCCCGAAAGTTATAATATTCCAACAATGGAAGATTTACTGATAGCGCTAACAGGAAAGTCGTACTTTACTGTATTAGATCTTCATAATGGCTTTTGGCATGTAAAATTAGATAGGTATTCGAGCAAAATATGCTCATTTTCCACTCCCTTTGGAGTGTATCGTTTTAAATGTCTACCTTTTGGACTAAAAACATCAGCACAAGTATTTCAAAGGTACAACATGGAGTGTTTCGGTGACATTCCAGGTGTTTTCATATACGTTGATGATTTATTGATTTCTGGTAGTGATAAAAATGAGCATGATGAAATTTTATTGAAAGTCATGAAAAGAGCTCAAGAAAGTAATGTGAAATTCAATAGTGAAAAACTACAATATAGAATGGAACAGGTATCATATTTAGGAAATATAATATCCAAAAATGGCATCGCACCTGATCCAGAGCGCGTAAAAGCAATTCAATCAATAAAAAATCCTTCAAACAGAAAAGAACTACAACATATCATGGGCGTTATAAATTATCTCCGTCCATTCATACCAAATCTAGCCAAAGAAACAGAACAGCTACGCGAATTAGTAAAGAAGACAAATGAATTTCGTTGGGAACATAACCATACAGATGTTTTGAACAAAATAAAAGAAATAATTCAAAATGTCACAAATCTTCAGACGTTTAATCCTTTAAAACCAATAACAACACAAACTGATGCATCGGAAAGTGGAATAGGTATATGTCTGCTTCAGGATAAACAACTAATATTTTGGGCTTCTAGAGCTTTATCTCAAACGGAAATAATGTACTCTCAAATAGAAAAGGATATGTTAGGAATAGTTTATGTGTGCCAGAAATTTCATAGATATATATATGGACGACAAATAACTGTTGAAACAGACCATAAACCTTTAATTAATCTTTTACAAAAAGAAATTCATAAAATCGCGTCCCCACGCCTACAAAAGATGAAGCTGAAGATGCTGTTATATGACATACACCCTATATATATTCCTGGGAAAAGTCTAGTTTTAGCTGATTACTTATCTCGCACGCATCCCGTACAATATGATTCAAAAGAGGGAACTCTTTTATGTGAAAATGTTCATACTATTAACATTAGTGAAACACGAAAAAAGGAGTTAGTGGAACAAACAGCAACTGACCCTGAGTTAAGTCAGATAAGTAAATATTGTCTAGAATGGCCATTATCAAAAAAGAAGCTACATCCATCTCTTAGAAAATATTGGAATATCCGAAGTGATGTATACTTTGTCGAAGGTCTGGTATACCTCAATGAAAAAGTATGGATACCCGCAACAGCACGCAAGTACATCCTGGAAGACCTACATAGGGCACACAATGGAATTGAGAAAACAAAAGAAAGAGCTAGAACTATGTTATATTGGCCTGGTCTATCTTCTGATGTAGAAAAATTTATATCAAGCTGCCGAATATGCTTGAAATATGCTAATAAAATTTCTAAAGAACCGCTTATAAATCTACCAATTCCTAAACGCCCTTGGGAGCGCATCGAAGTTGACATAGCAACATGTCGAAATAATGATTATTTGATTGTGGTTGATGCGTATTCCAATTGGATAGAGATACTTCCCCTTTCGCATAAAACTGCAACAGCAGTAATTAATAAATTAAAACAAATTTTCGCAGCACATGGAATACCTGATGAAATAGTAGCAGATAACAATCCATTCGGTTCAAGAGAATTTAATGAATTTGGGAAATCGTATAATTTTAAATTTTTATCTTCATCTCCAAGATGGCGAAGAAGTCACGGCCTAGTAGAAAAAGCTGTCGACATTGCTAAAAAGATAATAAAATACTCCAATCAAAGGTTTACAGCTCACTCCAGCAGAAATGCTGATGTCAAGAAAAATAATAACCACACTACCGGTTAATTTAAAATTGCTAGAGCCAAAAGTACAAAATAATATAACAACTAAAAAGGAGATGAATAATGAAAAAATGAAAAAATATTATGATCGTAATGCAAGACATAGGGAAGATTTCAAACCAAATGACAAAATAATGATCTTTTTGGAAAACAAAAAATGGGTTGAAGGCGAAATAGTAGGGCCCACGGGATATCCTCGGTCATACATGGTAATGTGTGAAGGCAAACTTCTCAGGAGAAATTCAAATCATCTACGAAAATATAAAAATACGTCATTATCGTTTCAAAAATAAAAATGATTACATTTGTAATAATAGTTTTGTTGATTAAAGCATTTTATAAATTTTTTTTCTCTCTTCATTCTTCTCTACGAAAGAATTCACAACCGCACATATGTGGAAACAATATAAATCTACAGTAAATAGTGAAACAAACCTAAGAAATAGAAATCAAAAATATATAATTGTTTCTAAACTATAACTTTGCAAAAAAAAGGAAAGAAAAAGAAGAAGATGATTGCAGTATTCATAACGTGCATCGAAGTCTATAATAATAGCGTTTATGATCTTTTGGAGGAAGGATCCATACAGAGGTGTGATCGGTTGTATCATTTTTAATAGCTAAAATATTAACTATTTAGCAGTTTATTTGCCATTATGTTCTATGAAGTAATTTCTCAGGCTAGTAATTGTAATTCTTTTTTTTTTCGAACTTTGCAAACAAAGATTATTCGAGAGGATTTGCAGCATAATATGTACGTTCATGGTGTTACGGAAAACGAAGTGAAATCTTTCGAAGAAGCAGTAGAAGTATTTCAATTGGGAGAAAGCACAAACGAATGGGTCATACTATATTAAATGCAGAATCAAGCAGAAGTCATTCCGTGTTCACTATACGTCTCGTACAAGCGCCCACCGATTTCAACGGAGAAAATGTTTTTCAAGACAGAAATATGATTCGTGTCAGCCAACTTTCGCTTGTGGACTTAGCGGGTAGCGAACGAAAGAACAGAACAAAAAATAGTGCCCAAAGACTTAGAGAAGCTGGTAACATTAACAATTCTCTAATGACTCTGAGAACATGTCTTGAATATCTAAGGGAAAATCAATTAACTGGCATGAAAAGAAAAATTCCTTATAGAGACTCCAAAATAACACATCTGTTTACCCCCTCAACGGTCCCGACCTTGCCGCGGTGAGGGGGCTCAGGGCAGTGGCTCATTAGCCAGATGAGTTGCTGCCTTGCTAAAGGGATCTTAGGGGAAGGAGACCCCGAACAGAAAACCAAACATGGACGAAGAAAAAGGAGGAAAACTTACGGTACAGGGGGTCGGATACCCAGTACCGGCGGCCGTCAGGGGTGAGCGAGCAGGCCCCGGGTCGTCGTCATCCATCGACTGCAATGCTGTGGAGGTTGACCACTTGGCCACCGTAGCAGATCCAATTACAAGTGGTCCTACACAACTCGAAGAGGTGGTGGAATCGGTTGCGGACCCTTTCAGGAGGAGTTCCAAACTACAACGATCCCCACCTCGAACAACAACCAATTCGATAGCTAGCACCTCCGCTGGCTGCCATTCAAGTCGCACGAAGCTAATGCGCTCGGGCGCCAGAGTACTCGAAGACTCGGACTCGGAGAGCATGGTTTCGACCGAAGCGGAGCAAGAGCTGCTCAAATCGCCTGAGCGAGGCAAAGGTGCTGGTCCCCACAAGAGGAACAAGACCAAGCCGAGCAAAGAGGGCAGGAAAGCACTGGCGGAGTACAAGTCGGCACTGCGCATCGTCGACAGGCTCAGCGACAAACCAACCCTCTCCGCGGAGGAGAAGGATCGGCTAAGTTGGGCTCGGACGGCGGTAGCAAAAGGCCGGGAGCACTTCGCTGGGAAGGAAAAGCTGGTTCTCAAGGACTCTGCTTTCCACAACAAAGTGGAGCAGAGCTTGTCCAAGAGACTGGCGGAGAAAAGGCAGAGGTCGACCGAGGATGAAAAACCGGCGTCCAAGAGGCCAAAGAGCGCGACAAGTCGGCAAGGGGTCCAACAACCCTCTAGCTCGAAGCCGAAGAAGACTATGAAGGCCAGCGATGTGGCTAAACAGCACCTCATCGTGGCTCTAATAGACCGCAGCAGTCCCTTGGGTCAATTGTCGCTTGAGAAGTGGAAGACCGTAGAGTCAGGCCTGCTCAATGCGATGATTGATCGCATGGAGAAGCACCCTGAGCTGGCTATGCCTTCGTTTGACGGGGCAGGCTGGTTCAGAGGTGTGAAGATCATCAAGTGCAACGACGAGCTCACGTTGCGCTGGTGTACTGCTGTAGTCCCGGAACTACCGGGTCCATGGGAAGGAGTTCGACTTGCAATCGTTGATAGAGGGAGCATCCCAACTCTACCTAGAGCGAAGGTGACAATACCGCGGGTAGTGGAACCGGAGGTGGCCCTAAAGTTACTTCAAAGACAGAATCCGGATGTTCCAACTCAAGATTGGAAGATCCTGGACGTCAAGAAGCCACAAGAACAAGACGGGGGGCAGGTCTGCATCCTCCAAATTAACAAGGAGGCTGACGACCTGCTCTATCCGCGCTTTGGCAAAATGGCTTGGGGCGTAGGCAGTGTTTACCTGCGCCTGAAAAAACGCCACCCGAAGGATGATAACACTAATACCCTGGAGGTCGGCGAGATCGAGAGGGATCTGAGCACTACTGACCTAGGGGGTACAACGGCCGATCCCAAACTGGACGATGCGCAGGATAAGGAGGATGCCGAGGCCAAGACTCAAACTACTGCAGATCAACCTGCACCGCAGTAAGTTGGCCTCGGCCGAGTTGCTGCTAACGCTCGAAGAAGATAAGTTTGACGTGGCACTGGTTCAGGAACCGTGGATCTCTGCAGAGAATCGGGTTGCGGGACTAGGGTCACAGCTTTTTAATCTATTCTTCCCCCCCACAGTAGCAAGAACTAGAACGGCTATACTGGTGAGGAAGAATATCCACGCTTACCTTCTTTCTAATTTGAGCACGGACGACATGACAGTGGTGGCATGCAAGCGGGACGAAGAGGAGCATGTACTCCTAGTATCCGCCTACATGGCTCACGACAGAGCAGCTCCGCCGGAGGAGGTCGTTAAACTTACCGCGGAGACACTCAAGAAGAACGAACTGCTGCTTGTGGGGGTGGATGCGAACGCGCACCACACAGTATGGGGCAGCAAGGATATCAATGAAAGAGGTGAGTCTCTACTCAGTTTTATTATAGACCATAATCTAGTCGTAGCGAACCGAGGAAACGTCCCTACCTATAGGGGACCTCGTAGTGAAAACGTGCTAGATATAACTCTGCACAATGACTCTAATGAGCAGTTAATAGAGAATTTGAGGGTTCTCGAAGGCCCATCGTTTTCTGATCACTGTTATATAAGTTACTCTTTAAAACTCAATGTTACTCGCAATTACCGTCCGTTTCGCAATCCCAGAAATACTGACTGGCTGAACTTCGAACGGGAGGTGAAAAATGGCCTTTGGCCCTCCTCCAAGGATTGGCGGTGTAGCCGACCTGGAGGCTGCGGTTAACGCACTTACGGGTAAACTCGTTAAAGCTTTTGCACGGTCCTGTCCCCAAGTCCGTCCGAGGCGCAAACCCAAGCCACCCTGGTGGAACAGGGACCTGGGTTGTCGCAGAGGACAAGTTCGTGAATTGTTCAAGTTAGCCAAAGCAGCTGACTGCAATGAATGCTGGGACGAATACAAGGACGTCCTTAAGCTCTATAAATCAGAAATCAGGAAAGCCCAATGGAGCTCCTGGAAAGACTTAGGAATCTGCTGGCTAAACGCCCTGTCACGCCTAGCCTGCTTTGTAAGCCGGATGGGGAGTGGACAAGCAGCGGCTCGGAAACGCTGAGGGTCCTCGTAGACACTCACTTCCCGGGCTGTCTGGATGAACCCGCCCCCTCCACTTGAAACAGCGTCCTATGAAACAGCGGCCCGTAAGAGACCCAAGTCACAGGATGATTCATCTGTCCAGGACTTCCCAGCGTCTTCAAGTCGTCCTCAGGTCGTTGCCTAATGTCCATTTTTTTGCCTAATTTTCATCTGTATTCCTATTGAGAAGGAACATGAGACCTGCGGTAGCAAGGTATCAAACCTGCTAGCTCATCGGCCTCACAGTTGACCTGAAAACCTCTATGTTCAGGTACCCAAATCAATTGTAGTGCCGAATGTCTCGATATCTCCCTAATATATGCACGGCATTCGCCAACAATCCATCCAGAAAAGCTAATCACATGACTTTTTACGATATTGAGAGGTAGGTTGTTCACACAGTACCAATGTTCCAATGAATTTAGTTTCAATTTGGCATCTGATGGTGACTTAATAGTATGATAAATGTTTAGGTCGTTTGCATAAAGTACACGAGATGCGTCATATAAAACCTCCGAAAAGTCTGTTATAAAAGTGTTAAAAAGCGAAAAGCCAAGATGGCTACCATGAGGTACACCTGAGCATGAATTTTTTTTTTGAGATGAAATCTTGGAATTTTACATGTAGTGAGTGGTTGTGAGGGTAAGAGCTAAGCCATTTTAGTAGAGATCCTGCAATTCAGAATGGAAATCAAAATAGAGTGGTCAAAACGATGGAAAAAAGGGTATAGTTTATCACATATGATTTTTTCAAACAGTTTACGAATGGTGGGTAAAATGGCGGTGTCTCTATAATTTTGAATTAATCTTCGATCACCATTTTTGAATGTTGGTGTAACACATTTAATAAGAAAAACTCTAGCGCACCTGAACCACTAGATAACTAATTTTCGAAGAAATTGTCTTTGAGTGACAAAAAAGTGTGGAAGACGTAATACACTGTTTTGTAGAATCATATCAACCATTCCTTATCCAAAGCAACAAAACTCAATTATAACACAAATGATGAAAATGTTCAGTGCTGGCAACACTTTCCCAACGAAGCAGCAATAAGTTTACCATAACAAGCTCATACTTAAATCGACTTATCCTTTGAATTTCGTTCTCATCGCAGGATTTCATCGAAAGTTTCAGCGGTTAAACGTTGTTTGAGTCTGCCATCCGAAAAATGTTCAAAACTAGGAAAATTTAAAAATTGGTTTCTTATTTTTATCGCAAATGCTTTGCATATGTGTATGTAATTTCAAGCATCTGTTGGTGCAATATTTACGAAAATGGCTAATGCTGGTTACTCTGTGTCAGCAGCAGAGCAAAATATATACCAAATCTGCTTCACGTTAAGTTAAACCCAACCACTAAATTTCGTTTCGATTGAATCACTGCGCTGGAAGCTTTACGGGTGAAAAGAATTTTAGGGCTGCCACCCTCAAACTTTTGAAATTTTTAAAACGTTGATATTTGTCGTTAATTTTCATTGCAGGATTATTCCCATTTGCAAATCTAATGACATAATCGCTCAGTAAAGAAATTCCACTAAATTACAAAAATGGTCATAGCTGGCAGCCCTTTCATGATTTTTGTACGAAATTCCTACGACATTTACTTCACATTGAGGTCCATTTACTGCATGAACTTCGTTTTGATTTCTGCACTGGACCGGAAGCTATAGGGAAAAAGCTTTATTTTGCTGAGCAAATTTGCAAGATTTATGAGACAACAATCACCATAGCTGGCAGCCCTATTCTAATTTTTCAACCAAATTTTCACGTAGTGTTACATAAAGTAAGAGTTTTGTTAAAATCTGATGGCTGAATCGGAAGTTATAGGCCAAAAAGCTGTTTTTTTTCTCAGTGATTTTTCAAGATGGTACCACTGCCACAGGGTTGTCCGCATCTCTATCAGACCTGGTCCTAGCTAATACCAACATGTTCTGTGAATTTCATTATGATCGGGTAATCCGGTCGTCAGTTCTCGTGAACAGAACTTTCGAGTGCTGAAAATAGAGGTAATTTGGTGATGGGTTGCCGTTCTTGTGCAAATCGGAATTTTCAAAATTTCAATTTGACATGATGGACAAAGGTCAAAATTTATCAATGATTTGAATTTTTTGTCAAAAATCAAAAATTTTTGAGGAGGGTCAGTGATTTGAAGGATTTTTTTCAGGAGCCTGCCGTAGCTACAGGGTTACCGGTACAACCTTGAAAACCCATATATGCTAAGTCCTAGTCAACATTAATACGCTCTGCAATTTTCAGGATGATCCAATGTTTTAATCACAAGTAAGGACAAATCAAAATTTGAAAAAAAATCCTTGCCTACTTTTAGGCACTTAGCATTTTTCAATTCTTTATCATACACAAGCTTAGAACATAATAAATTTTCATTCCCAATACTTTTTTTTAAACAAAAATTTACACTGCTTGGAAATATAGGAGTACATCAAAATTCACTAAAACGCTCGCCGCTGCCAAAAGGTTCAAGATATCTGAATTTGACCTACCTACTATATATATCTACGTTCTCCGAAAATTTCAGCTTAATCGAATCGGCCACTCCAGAGATTATCTCGGAAAATCATTTTGCTGATATATATATATATATATATATATATATATATATATATATATATATATATATATATATATATATATATATATATATATATATATATATATATAGGGTAAGATGGGGTAAAACCGCCAGTTTTAAACATTTGACGATGTCAAACAATCATGTATTTAATTATCAATGAACCAAACAATATTTCTAATAGTTTAATCCCTTGGCTCCATAATTCATTCAGAAAATTTTTATGTAGCTTTTATTGTAAAAAAGTTGTGATCGTTCAGAAGAAAAGTTTAAAACGGCGGTTTTACCCCACCCAGTGGGGTAAAAACGCCATTCTGGGATCAGTGTAGGTAGGTACCCAAATAATGTCAAAAACTTCTTATACCATTTTTTTATTTAACTCTAATGGATATTACATATTATTATGAATATATAATAGTGAAAAAAAATGGAAATTTAAAAAAAACTCTAGCGCACCTGAACCGCTAGAAACACTAATGTTCGAAGAACAGTAGAAGAATCGTGCAGGTTATGAGTGCATATTCCACCACATGAGCTGCTTATTACTGTTTCAAATGCCACGTTTTACTTTGGTCTCAAGAATGCATTATAACTCATATGTTGGAAGGTTTCAAATATTACCACTGGCATGAATTTCAACGTTTATGAGAGCAAAATACGGGTTAATTATATTCGTTATCAGTTGCTTATTTCACATAATTTTGAAAGCAGCATCTCATATAACATCAATGAAGAAAATGCTCAGTGCCTGCAGCACTGTAACTGAAGTTGGTGTTTGGAGCTGCGATCCGGAAAATTTGCAGAACTTTGGAAATTGAAACATCGGTTATTTATTTTCATTGTAAATGTTTCCGGTATGAATACTAACTGTAAGCATTTATTGATACAAAAGTAGCACAACCGACTCGTGCTGGCAACCTTCTGCCAGTATCAAAGCCAAGAATATATCACATCTACTTCACGTTGTTGTATTACATTCGAAGTTATAGGAGTATAAAGAAATTTAGGGTTACCAGCAGCGAGTTTTTTCAAATAATCGAAAACTTAATATTTGCTGTTTATTGTCACTACAATATCATTACCATTTGAAAATTCTACGATAAAGCCGCTTAATAAAAATATTGCAATGAAACACAAAACCAACAATAGCTGGCAACCCTATGGTGACTTTTCAACCAAATTTGGCCTGAATAATGTTTATAATAGGTTCCATTAATTGTATGAAATTCGTATTGTTTTAATGACTGCGCTGGAAGTTATAGGGCAAAAAGTTTTATTTTCCTGAGTGAATTTTCAAAACCAAAGACACAAAAACTACCATAGCTGGCAGCACCAATCAAATTTTTCAACCAAATTTTCAACCAAACAGAGATTAGAGTAAGGTTCAGTTACTGCGTCAATTTCATAAAAATCTGGTAACTTATTCACATTTCATAGGGCAAAAAGCAGTTTTTTTTCTTTGTAATTTTTCAACATGGCACCACTGGCACAGAGTTGCGCACAACTCAAAATCGCTTCTATCAAATCTGGTCCTACTTAAGTCCAATGCATTCTGTAAATTTCAGCTGTACCTGATTATTGGTTCGTGAGTTCCCGTGAACATAAGTTTTTGATGCTAAAAATATAGGTTAACTGGGAGAGGGTTACCGTTCTTGTCCGATATGAAATTTCCAAAGTTTTAACGTGTAGATAAAACATAAGATTTGTATACAGATTGGTTTTATTGTAAGAAACGGACATTTTTTGAATATTCGATGGTTTGAATGTTTTCACTTCCAATTTTTTTTTTCAAGTTTAAGACACCAAAATTATCATAGCTGGCAGTTCCAACCGAATTTTGCAACCAAATTTCTACCAAACGTGGCTTGAAGTAAGGTCCAGCTACTGAGTGAATTTCTTTGAAATCGAACGATTCAATCAGAATTTATAGGGCTAAAAGCATTTATCTTTTTTAGTGATTTTTCAAGATGGCACCACTGGCACAGAATCGCGCGCATTTCAAAATCACTTCTATCAGACCTGGTACTATTTAAGGCCAATACATTCTGCAAATTTTAATTTATTCTGCTCATTGGATCGTGAGTTTCCGTGAACAGAAGTTTTTGATGCTAAAAATATAGGTAAATTGGGCAAGGGTTACCAGGCGTGCCCGTAATACCACATCTTTTTTTTTTTTTTGGTTATGTAAACAAAGCACAAGATTTACATATGAATGGCTTTTTTTTGAAGAAACGGCATTTTTTCAAGAGAGACGATGATATGGAGGTTTTCACTTTCAGTGCCTGCCCTAGCTACAGAGTTGTCAGCACGTTCATTAAAAGCTACACAAATCTACAACTAAATAATATCAATATGTTCTGAAAATTTCGTAATGATTGAATAGCTTTGTCAAAAGTTATCGCAATTTAAAAATTTTCAATTTTTCCCGTTCTCTTTTTAGGCACCCAGCGCACACATAGGGTTAAAAAATTCCAAAGCATTATCCGAAATTTATTTATTAATTTATCAAAATTTATTTCGTCAACTTTATTTTTGCGAAAATTATTTGTGTACGAAATAATAGGTATATTAAAAATATCACTTAAATGGCCGCCGGCGCCAAAAGGTTAACAATAACTGACATTTAGTGAGACCTGGACCTATTCTGCATATACACCAATGTATCCTGAAAGTTTCAGCTCAATCGGATGGCGCGTTCCCGAGATTATCTCACTGAAATTTTTTGATGATATATATATATATATATATATATATATATATATATATATATATATATATATATATATATATATATATATATATATATATATATATATATATATATGTATGGAAATATGAATTTTTGGCCGAATCGATTTTAATACTATTGTTCTTCGAACATTAGTAAAAATAGCCAGAGACAATTAATTCTCACTGTCATTGCTGTCTTCAACGTAGTCGATTTTTTTTGGTCGACCACGCTTGGAACGTCGGCGAGAATTTTCAGTCTTTTTGTTCTCGCTTGCCTTTTCTGAAGCCTGTTTCAAAATTTTCTTTTCAGCTCGTGCAGCCGCAGCCGTCATTTGTTCTTTCTTTTTTCTCGCATTCATTTCTTGTTCGGTTCGCAGTGTTTTCATTTCATTGTCGTCGGTCAAAATCGCTGTTTTTCGGCGCTTTCGGCCGCGGTTTGTGGACTTCCGAGGTGCGGCCTTTTGGAAGGGGTGAATTTTTTTCAAAACTACGTCGCAATTGATTTCTCTGTCTTCCTCTTGCGGCTCTTCGACTGACTCGTTTGGGGTCCTCGGGCGTTGAGGCACATTTTCTGAGCGATCAGTGATTTGAGACGGCAAAAAATCGATTTCGGTGAAAATGTTCTCGTTCAGTGGACAAATTCCAGTGACTCTAAAGCCAGATTGGATGTTCGAAATCGAAGCGCCCTTCTGAATTGGTTCACGAGCCATGCCAGGTATGTCGTGCATGGTTATAGTTCTTGCAGCATTTTCTGGCAAACGCATTCAGTTGTCACATGCTGCATTAAAAAATTTCTTGATCGGCCCAAAAACAGTTCTGTCAAGCGGTTGTAATTTGTGGCTCGTATGCGGTGGGAGAGACAGAACAATAATTCCATTCTCTTTACAAAAATCCAAGCCTGCGATTGTCATATGTGACTCGTGGTTGTCCAAAATCAAAAGAGCTGGTGAGTCTAGTGTTGGGCGAGCGTATCTTTTGAAATGTGCCAAGTATTTCAAAAATTGCTCCCCTTTCATCCAACCAGATGGATTAGCTGCCCCGTCAGCTCCGATGCCAGCAGTAGCAAGGAAGTCATTCCTAAATTTCTTTCGTGGAAATACGTAAAAAGGTGGCATGCAGACTCCTCCGGCAGAAATGGCGAGAGCAAGCGTAACTAAAACACCACGTTCAGCAGATGTGATTGAACTTAAATTCCTTATACCGCGCTGTGCAACAACTGAGAAAGGTTTTTGTACAGTCGTCAAAGCACTTTCGTCCATGTTCCATATATTTTCGTGTTGGATTTTGAAGCGTTCAATCACGCTTTTTAAGCTGGAAAAGAACATGTTAACATTGTGTTCATTGAAAGCAGTGGTTCGACCGAGGCTTGTTGCTTGCGGTTTGCGTAAAGATAGCCCAGAATGACGGGTCATGAAGCCATGAAGCCAGTCTTTTGATGCCATACCTGCTTCTCCAGGCTTCGATCCATGCCAGTTTTGCGGAATTCTCCTATGCATTTGATTTCTGTCTTTCATTGTCGAAGCGAAGTCATAAGCAAGTCGTCGAACTGCTGTCCGCGAAAAACCATGAAACATAGCTGCTGCTCTTATGAGATGTTTCACAAGCGATGCCTCCTGGTCGTCAGTAAAAATCTGTAAAATATTAATTACGTGATGAAAATAGTTTCAAACTGGGAAGAAATGTCGCATTAACAAAGTGCTAAAAATGAAAATTGAAATTTTCATATTTAAAAGATAAAATCATTTTATATAAAACTTTCTTGCAATGAAATGTTCGAAAAGGAAAGTTGTAATTTTTCAATTGAATTTTTTAAATCAACTCAAAATTAAAGTCGAAAAGTTAATGAAATGACAAAAATTGAATTATAAAAAAACTTGTTTTTTTAACGAATCAAAGAATTGAAAAAAAAATAGGTAGATAAATTATCATGAAATATTTAAGTCTTGAATATTGATGATAAAAGGAAATCTCCAATTTCAAAATTTCCAATATGTGGATTCAAAAGTTTTTTAATCAAAAACCATACAAATTGAAAATTTGCAAAAATTTTTTATTTAACAATTTCAAAAATCAATTTTACAATAATTAAAGGCCTAGCGAATTTTAAAAGTGTTGGCTTCAATATTACGGAAAAGTGGAGTTTTAAAAATTAAAAATTCAAAACTAAAACTTTCGGATTCCTTCAATTTCACAAAAATTCATTATAAAATTGGATTTGTCAAAATCAATAACTTTACACATCGTTTAAATTGACAAAAATTGTGAATATATGCCACTATACCTGGTGATGATGGCCAAAATAATCGTTGTGCGCTTTGTTGACTCGGTCTCGCAAAGTCTCCCGGGGAATTCCATACTTTTCGGCGACAACTACCACCTTATCGCCCTTCTCAACTTCCTCAATTGCTCGTTGAAATATATTTTCATCAATTTTGACTTTTTTCCTTATGTAATTGCGAGGCATAATGCTGAAAAACATTCATTCTGGATTAAAATGAGTTTTCACGTTATCAAGTTGTGTGGCGTTTTTACCCCACCTTTTCGCGGCGTTTTTACCCCACGTGCCAATTTTTGGTCGAGAGTTCATAATTTGTACAATTTTGAAAATATTGGCTAGCTTGATACATGTACATCTGTATCAAGGTTCGTACTATAAGTGGACACTTACCTCGTTTTTTTCAAGTCCTTAATTTACACTTAATTGAGCGATGTTTATGACACAAATTTTTTTTCGTCGTCGAGCGAAACAAAGATGACGCAATAAAAATTGTCTCAACGAAGTTTCAGTTTTCCTACCAACTGCAAAAACTGCGGAATCAGAATCTAAATTATCAACGGTTGCTTATTTCGGCGCTTCATTTGAATTTGAAATCCAAATGGCGGTTTTACCCACCGGCGGTTATATATATATATATATATATATATATATATATATATATATATATATATATATATATATATATATATATATATATATATATATATATATATATATATATATATATATATATATATATATATAT
This sequence comes from Nemotelus nigrinus, assembly GCA_947369275.1. Lineage (NCBI taxonomy): Eukaryota > Metazoa > Arthropoda > Insecta > Diptera > Stratiomyidae > Nemotelus > Nemotelus nigrinus. Next base: position 12,092,577 of record OX376376.1, on the reverse strand, counting down.
ATATGTGTCAAACGGAGTAAATATTTTCAAATGTGCGCGGCAAGAAACATAATTTTTGCGTAATGTTGCTATGAAGGTCGAATATTTTTGTGGCGATAATTTATTACCGCTTAGGATAACTTTATAATCACTATTGTTCTCCCAAAAACCGAAAACAGACACTTTCGGTTGTCAATTTTCAGGAAACACAATGAGAGCGTTCCCGTACTTTTCATGAAATTTCCCACCACATGACTCAGGAAAATTCAGCAAAATTCAGTAAAATTCAGTTACTGAAAGTACGGGAACAGACCTTATGATAGGCGCAACGACCTAAAAGATATGGGTAAACTGGACTTGATGCCCCACACCCGGGAAATCCCAACAGCAGAGGGCGGAAAGGTGGTAGAAGGGGTGAAAAATTGAGGAAAAAGAGACAATTATACAAAAAAAATAAAAAAGAAGATAAAGCAATTAAAAAAAAAACAAAATAAAAAGACAGAAAAGAAGCCCCAAAAGCAAACGCACAACCACAAAAACACAAACATATTAGCCCGACATCTATCGGCGAAATTTATGTAACAGCTGTGTGGGGCATCAAGTCTACTTTTACCCGGAATTACCGAACTTAACGAAAAACGGGTTTTCGTTCAAGCGAGTTGAACGCCACTGGTGCAGAAACGTCTGCGGCTACGAGCTCAAAGATCCCACATTCAATATTTCGATCTCGTGCCGGTTTGTTGTGCGGCGAAGAGCTCAGTTAGTTTGTGCCTGATTTATGTCACTGATTTATTCGTGAATTCAAAAGAAAGACGACTGTACTGGATTCGTTTAAGGCAACGTAGCACCTCCAAATTTTTAAAAAATCGATTTTTGTTTTTTGATTGAATATGTTAGAATGAAGGTTTTAAAACATGATTTTAGTAATATAAAATTGAAATTCAAAAACAAAAAAATGTTATGAGTATATATAGCGAAGCGCCCCAAGATCATTGATTCTATGATTTTCGTTCACTTTGCTGTATCGCCACATCGAATTAAGCCAAAGTGTAGACAAAGATAAATGAGTCATCTCCTTTAAAAGAAGCAAAAAATAAGCTAGCCTTGGCAAAAAAAATAAAAAAATAGCTGTAAAAGATGTTTCTAAAAAAAGTGTAGAATCTCCAAAAAAAGGTCCGAAAAAAGTTCACCTGACACTAAAATTAATGGAAAATTTAGCCACGTATCATGGCCTAACTATACGACGAAATCCTGATTCAGTTGAAAATATGCGCAAGGAAATTTGGGCAGCATATTACCACAAAATTTCAACTGATGAGAGCCCTCAACACTGTTATTGTCCTGTTGGAGAAACGGCTTGGTGTAATTGGCGCAAGGCGGAGGCAGCGGGTGATAATGCATTAAACAATTTCAAGCATCCTCCACCTTTAGATGATGAGGTACAAGAAATTTTAAAGCCTATTTGTGATCACTTATCATCAGAAGATTTATTAAAGCGCTGCTTGGGCAATTTGGCGCAGAATAATAACGAAAGCTATAATTCTTGTGTTTGGAATTTGGCCCCCAAACATACTTTTTGTGGGAAAAACGTACTAAATATGGCTGCAAATATTTCTGTATGTACATTTAATGAAGGATTTATGGCTTTCTTGAAAATAATGCAAGTCATGGGAATTACAATTGGCCAATGTGCGCTGGAACATGCAGAGCATAGAGATGCTGCAAGAATTAACCAGGCGGAAAAACAGTCAACTGAGGCATCTAAAGAGGCCAGAACTGCTCGAAGGGAGCAAAAATCTTTAGAAGAGGAGAAATATGAGCAAGAAGAAGGTGTATTGTATGGTCCAAGCATCGCAGATTAATTTTCGATAAGATTTATTGCAAAAAATATTGAATTTTAACTTTAAACGCGATTTTCTCGAAACAACGTTTTTCAAGTTGGCGTGCATGATTAAGAAAAACAATATTATCCAATCGTTTTGAAATTTTAACACGTTAATCTGCACATGTTAATGCTCAGAATGAACTACGGATGAAAAAATCGGCATTAAACTTTTTTAGTTATAGCCGATTTTTGGGGAAAAAAAATCTCGAATTTCGAAAAAACGCCGCCATTTTGTTATTTTTCAACCAATTTTTTTTTTTTTAGTTCATTCCAAGGCCGCTTTGATGTTGGTCAAAACCCCGTTTTTGTTTTTTTTTCAGACTTTCCTGAGGGCAGTTATCATGCACGCCAGGTTTTTTTGGTGTATTTTCCAAAAAATTGTAACAGGCGACAGGGGGCCACAAAACATTTTTAACAATTTTGTTTATGTAGTATAAGACATATAAAGTATGTGTAAAAAGTTTCATTAAGATATGTTTTTTTATTCAATTAAAAACAAGCCAAGTTTGTTTTGAATTTAACCGGTAGTTATTGCATGTCAACGCACCTGAGCATTTTGGCTTCGGGTTTTGTTTGTTAAATTCCACCAATTCTAGCGTGTGTTAGAGTTGGGGTTTTGACGCAATAGTGCAAGTCGACGCTCTAGAACCTTTCGGTCGTTAGTTTTCGAACGAGTAATATTTAATTGGGAATTCACTGCCCATTTAAAAATTTATGTTGCGTTTGTTTCCGGTAATCATTTATTGAATACTTCGTGAATCTTTACGGAATTAGCTACATTAAACGTGATGCTAGCTCGACGCAAACACGGAAAGCTCCGCCAGAAAGCACAGGATCGCGATTCATTTGCGCCACGAGCTGCACCAAAACCGAAGAGCGGGCCCGTGCAGGTGAGCGATAATTTCGTTTTGTGAAGTGCAGATGCCTTGAATTTTTATGTTGAATTGTTCTTAGCTGCAGGATACGCTGCAACCATCGGTCCCAGAACTTTCGGTTGCTATTCTCGAGACCTGTACAGTTTCAATTTCACAGGCCCAAAAGCACCACGAGCCTCCCATCCAATTGCAAAAGGTGCTGATGCCCCGATCGATAACGCCATTACAGGTATGCGTCCTTTAGCTATAATTATCATATACGAAATAATCGTATGATTTTCATGAACAGCCTATTTTCAAAACATATCGTCTACGTACTTGCCAGACAATATAAAATCGTTGATGTTTTGATGATATAGGACATGTGTCCAGAGAAAAGACTACAAAAAACTCTGGTATCTTCTTCATTAAGGATTTGTATTTTTGATGTGAGTTTTCAAGCATGTCTTGAACTATTTTATGTTAACTTAACCGAGTTCGGTAATGAATTGTAGTATGCGATAGCCTACTGTACTGGATCCATTCTTAATCTATCCGTTATTGGAATTGCAAGAGATAGATTTCTAGCAGTTCTGGTTTCTCGGCTAGTTATTTCTAACACATTGCGGGGGGTGCTAAGCCACTTCAGATTATTGTTCAGGATGTTAAAAACTAATTTTCCCCTCTCAAAATTAATTAATTGTTGTATATTTAGTAATCCTGTTCGAGTGTATACAATAACTGTTGGTGTTAGAGTCGGCATTCTAAATATAATTTTAATTGCTTTCGAAATAAGTCTTCCAATTAATTCGATGTTATGTTTTGATGTCTGAAAATAGTTCCGTATGTGATAGTTGAAAGTATATAAGCATTAAATATTATTAATTTTGTTCTAGTTTCCAAGAACTCAAATTTTCTTAAGACTGCAGTCGTTAGTCCTACTCGATGTCTGATGTGGTTAATGTGGTGTAACCATGACATTTTCTCATCTACGATTAGGCCAAGATATTTTATTGATTCAGCCTTTTCTAGACGAATTCCGTTTATCTGAATAAAGGGGTTTATAGGATATTTATTTTTTTGCTGGAAAATGATATACTTGGTTTTGTTAACGTTTATAAGCAGTTTGCTATGCCTGAGCTATACTTGATATCTTTCTAAATATCTGTTAATTTTATACTCAAGAGATGGTTCATCCTTTTTAGAATCTAAAAGAAGCCTGTCATCAGCAAAAAGGACTAATTTGCCAGACAGCTGGAGATGCTGAATGCAATTCACATATATAATGAATAATACTGGTCCAAGAATTGAACTCTGTGGTATGCCTATATTGATGAAAGGTTCTTGACTGATGCATTGTATTTGGTTTGTCACAATCCGCCTATCCCATAAATAATCTTTTATTATCGAGTTAAACTTTTTAGTAATGCCATATTTTTCGAGACGTTGAAGCAAAATTTTGTGGTCAATAGTGTCAAAGGCCTTCTTGAGATCGACTTAAATGGCTATTACATAGTTACATTTATCTAATGAGCTGTTAATGAAGTGGACTGCGTCCAATGTGGCCGCTAATGTATTGCTGTGCTCTTGGAAACCGTACTGTATTGGAGCCGAAATTGCTGCTTCATTGATATGTTGTACTATACGCGAATTTAAGATTCTCTCAAATATTTTGCTCATTACACTGATAACGACAATTGGGCGAGAATTAGAAGAATCCGAAGGATCACCTCCCTTAAAGATTGGTGTAATTTGCGCCAACTTAAGGCAAGTAGGAAAAGAAACCGTCTTTAAATGACTATTAATAATTTTTGATAGAATTTCCGCTATTTCATTTTTAAGCATTTTGATGTCTTCGGATGTTAAATTGTCAATACCTGGAGAGATTTTGGTTTTTAAATTTTTCTATAATTTCTATTACTTCACTTTGCACTGTAGGTTTTAAATGGATATTGGCATAACTTTCAGGAATTGTATTATCATTTTGTTCTGAAGCATTGTCGAATTGTTGGTTGATATTCTTTCCAATCATTGCAAAATAACTGTTCAATTCCTCTGCGATAAATTCAGGATTTGAGATCAACAATCCATTTATGGATAATTCATTAATACATGTTGATTGTTGGTTTATGTTTTTACCTGTTTGCATTAATTCGTTGATAATTCTCCAGTATTTTGAACTATTTCCAGCCGATGCTTCGAACTTTTTTGAGTAAAATTCTCGTTTAGCTTCCTTTATCAGTCGATTCGACTCCCTTTTTAAGACTGTGTAACTTTGCTTCTTAATTGCGGAATTTATATCTGCCATGTATATTTTGTAAGCTTTGCGCTTCTTTTTCGAGACATCTATAATTTTTTTAGTGATCCATGATTCTTGGCGTACTCTTATATGTTTTGTAGTTGTTGTTTTGTTCTTGGCTTGAGTTAATATGTCAATCAGTTCTTCGAAATTTGTTACTATTTTGTTACGTAAATTTGCATGTATTATGAATGGCTATTTTTTTTGGAGGCAGTTTTATTTTAACATAACAATTTATTGACAAATTTATTATTCTATGATCTAAGTCTGGCCATTCATCATCTTCATATATGATTCGATCAGCTAAATAAGTATTTGCTACAACGACATGATCTATTAAGGTTTTCGATATTTGTGTTATTAGTTTCAATCATTAGACGATCGCAAACGAAAAAAAAAGAATTATTTTCCTTTTAACACCACTTTATTACTACCAGTTTACAGTTTTACTGTTAGTTAAAATCAAGGCCGCGTGCACGAAAAGTAAAAATATTCTACAATCAAAACTGAACTGTCGTAATAATGTAGTTTGTGGTGTACTACGTTAAAAAAAAAATACAACAGTTTCGTTCCACGGTTAAATCTTTATTTTTTAAGCGACTTCTACGTTAGCGTTACAACAACTGAACTTTCATCAGCCAATTTCTCTTTTATCGACTCGATATTGTTTCTAGTGTCAGCATTCTTACCTGACCCAGTTTAGTTGCAATTAATATTGTGAAAGAGAAATTGGCTGCTAACAGCATTTTTAGCAAATGGTGCAATGTTCGGTTCTGACCCAGTTGCATTGTTGGGTGAATGAACATTACCGTATGTTACTCCTCCTCGGTTTAACTGAAAATTCTCCTGAATCTCTACATTGAAATGGTTATCAGAGCCGTCTTTGCTCAATTTGGGGCCCTGGGCACTTTAAGACAAATGTGGCCCCTAAAACAGAGGGTTCTTAACAACAGGCAAAAGAAATCAACAGGAGCAGGTAGGAAGAATTCTAGATATATTTATCAGTTATTTATACATATATATATACATATTCAAAGTCACATTAAATCAATAGCTAAATATAATCTGGAAAAGTAATTCTTAAACCATTATACGCAGGTTAATAATTAAAAAGTTTATGTTGATTGAAGGGGTACTTTTCTAGATTTGAGACAAGCAAAATCATTAATTACTTCTTCAAAGTCAATCTCTTTGAGCACATCACATTCTATGGACATCAGCGACAAACTGGTCAATCTTTCTTGAAGCATTGTACTTCTTAATTCATTTTTTATTCCTTTCAATTTTGAAAAGGAGCGTTCCCCACTGCAGTTGGTTATCATCATGCTTAAAAAGATTCTCAAAGCAATTTCTACATTTGGAAACGTGTCCTCAATTTTGTCTTCTTTCAAAAGATGATATATACCTGAAACACTGTTAGTTTCTTTATTTTCACTAGTCTGATCACTTTTCAAGTATTCTGTTAGATGCAGACATTCCATTTCTAGCTCCTTCTCGCTAACGTCGTTATGATAGATTTTAGTGAATTCTTTGCAACTTTGTCTCAACTCCTCGGGACTCAAAGTTTTCAAGCGAGATAAAAAACCGAACCGGTGATTTATTTTCTTGTACGAATTCAATCGCTGTTTTAGATGAATGCTCAGGGTATCGATTATGGGAATAAAAGTTTCTACTTTGAATTTCTCTCTACCTTTTAGTTGGACTGATGGCGCAGAGCCATCAAATATTGCCTGACGTGAGCTTTTACCTCTTATTCTTTGAGATAGGTCCTTGTAGTCACACTCCGGATTTTTCTCTTTAGCGCACGATTCGAAGTCATCAAATTTGTCCCTGACGTTAATAACGAAATCTTCAAGTGAAGCTAACAAATTAGTTGCAACGTCTATTGTTATAGTTTTTTTCTGAAGATAAGTACTTGTTTTGTCTATTCTTTCCAATATGGTGTTCCAAATTTCTGTCCGAAAAATAAATTCCAGGTTTTCCATTTTTTTGGACAAACTAAGAGCCTGGTGCCTAGTTTCTTGTCGCTGCTCTGCATCCTCCGCGATCGACGTCAAGACTTCTATAATTTGTTTATGGCCTTGATGTAAGGCGCTTACTGCATCAGCTCGCGCAGACCATCTGGTTTCAGAAAGACTTTTAAGAACTTTTTTTGAACCTAAATATTCAGTCAATGTATTCTATCGATGAGTAGAATCCGAAAAAAAATTGTACAAATTCTGAACCATTTGAAAAAAACTTGTTGCCTCTCGTACACATCCAGCGGCATGAAGACCTACCAAGTTTAGAGAATGACCCGCACAAGGTACAAAGGTAGCAACATCACATTTCTCCCTGATTTTCGCCTGTAGACCAGCATACTTTCCTGACATATTTGAAGCATTGTCGTAGCTTTGCCCTCTGCAATCTTTGATTTGTATATCATGATTCTCTAAAAATTGCAGGATGGTTTCCGCTAAATATTTTGATTTATGCTCTTTGATAGGTATAAATTCCAAAAACCTTTCAATTGGAGCACGGTATTTTACGTATCGAATTATAAAAGTTAACTGGTCAGTATGAGAGAGATCGGGCGTGCTGTCAACGCTAATCGAAAAATATTTAGCTAATTTAGTTTCATTTATAATTTTTTTTAGGACCTGTTTTCCCATTACGTCAATAAACTCATTACAAACATTCGCTGATAAATAAGAAATGTGTCCCTTTCCAGGATTCCCAAATTTTTTTAGGTGATCTGCAAGAAACTCATCAAATGCACTTAATAACTCCACACATCCTAAATAATTTCCATTGTAGGGAGAACCAAGGATTTCATTGTCATTTCGAAACGGAAGCCCTCTCGATGCCAAAAATTTTACAACTGCAACAATTCGTTTAAGTACACTTTTCCAGTAATCCACTTCTTTTTGTTATTGGCATAGCAAGTCTGTATCTACTCTACCAACTGATTTACTTCGTGCCAAATAAGTCATCATAGATTGTTTATGGGCTGGGCTATTTTCATGATGTAACATTATGTGATTAATGTGTTTCCAATCATTACATCCGCCCGGAGAGCATAGGTTCATATCAGAAGGATTAAATAAACAGCAGGAAAAACAAAATACAGATTTTTTCGAAGGCGAATACAGCAACCATTTTCTTTCAACACTTTCTTTGTTTTTCAATTTACGATTAAATATAGCTTTATTGAAATACCTAATTACTGATTTGCCATCTTCTTTATCTCTGTAGGTTCTGGACGCTTCGGAAAAGTCGCAGTCTTTATTTTGAAAATATGTTGGCCCTTTCCGAAACCAAAATTCGTGGTTTTTTCCGGTAAAATTTTTGTTAAAATAATCGGCAGGGTCGTGTGAAATATTTTCTAGGTCGGATGACAGCTGTTGCTCAATTAAAACAGATGTAGGTGAAGTGATTGCATTTTTCCCGTAAGGATGGACGTCTTCTGTACAATATGGCTCAAAGATAGGACTTTGCGAAGAACAAGTAGATTGCGAAGTTCCCTGAGTTCCCGCAACCTGTTGGTGGTATGATTCATTTTGTGGATGGTATATTATTTGGTTACTACTCACAGAAGCTCCTGGTGTAAAATATGATGTTAGTTTTGGTAATTTATCAATTACTTCTTTCTGATGTGCAACTTTTTTCCTTTTTTCTGAGCCACTAAGATATGACCGTTTTGACATTTTGTATATATTATTTATCTGCAAAATGCACTGAATACAAAATGCACTGAATTATCTAATTCCACTGAATTATCTAATTCCACTGAATTATCTAATGGCACTGAAAACAATCGCGAATACAAAATAAAACACACCGTTACAAGTTCAATTTTTAGTGAAATGATTTTTTAGTCCGGAACAGAAATGCCGTCCCGACCGTGCTTTTCAAATAGGAACAGCAGAAATTAAAACGCCCTCCTCACACATTGATCGATTACACAGATCGATTTGTTTATGTTTATTCCAGCTATGCTCAAACTCACACAACCCAAAATGTGCAAGATGAATGTGGTGTTAAAAATATTGCTTGCTGAGTTATTGTGACGTCTGATTGTGATACGATACGCAAGAAATGCAACATGTGGATACCTACCTTAAGATTGATAAGACACTCGTTGCAAGTGGGGTCGTGTAAATATATAAATGCTTAAAAGCTTGTTTACCTGCGGTTATAGGTTTAAGCATCACTGGTTAATTCATTCGCAAATAATTTAGGGAAATCACCTACTAATAAGTAGATAGAGTTGCCAGTGTTAGGCCCCTGGTTCATGAGACTACTGTAAAAGCAGATAGATAATTATTATGTATAGTCAGGTAAATATAGTTTAATATCGGTTGGTGATCTGGAAATAAGGGGCCCCAAAGATCGCGGGGCCCTGGGCACTTGCCCAGTGTGCCCATGCGTAAAGACGGCCCTGATGATTATACAACATTTTTTTTCCCAACCACATAGTGAGAATAATAATTATCGTTGCAAAGATTGTAACAGTAATATTAATGCCATATGATACAACTTTATGCCTTTTTAACTCTTTTATTTCCTTATTGTTTTCGAAATTGCTTGTAACTAAATTGTCAAATGTAATTGATTTGGAAAAATTAAAGTTCGATCTTGAATATGGATAAAAGTATTTATCATGTTCTACAATTTCTTTATTGGAGGTCTCTTCCAGTATAGTTACTTGACAATTAAAGAAACTAACCAGATAATTTCTATTTAAAACAATTTTTCTCTCGTCACAGTTATGTATTATTTCTAATTCTCTGGCATTTTTAATAACGATGCTTTCTTCACCTAATATTTCTACTTGTGTTTTATTATTGTGTATTAGTTTACAATTTCTTTCCAATGGGCAATGTGTACTTAATTTTAATTCTTTTAATATTACATTAGATCTATGTGTATATGTATAATTATTTATTTCAACAATATACTCATCTTCGCTGTCTATTTCAAAATTCTCCTTGTTTGGTACTGGAGTGATAAGTTTTAAATCGGTCACAATATAATTTCTTGGAACTTTGATAGCTATAACAATGTATTTTTTCTTATATTCTAATATTCCCATTTGTGACAGTTCAAGTTTATAAAAATCGATCTCATATTCCTCAATTTCTTCTATAGTTAATATACTTGGATGTAACAAATTATGTTTTGCCGATACAATACTATCCTGAATTTGGTTAACTTTATTTTCCAGAAATCGTAACTTTATTATTTGTTCTAAGAATAGTTGCTGGTGTACGATTTGCTTTGTTGTACCTTCCAATCCTTTAAAAGCTTCTAAAATGTTTCTTCTATCGTTATTTATTATGACTTGCAATGAGCTTATGGATTCGTTAAAGTGATTATTAATATTGATTTGCCCATTGAGGCTGTTAATAGCATTATGATTATTTTCTTCTATGACTTGCAAATGGTTTACAGTTTCGTCTCTATCATTGCTATCCATTGTCCCAAAGAGCCATTTTTGTGCATTGCCTACAATGTTCAATAAACCTCTTTTCTGTCTTTTCACGGAACTAGGAATAATAGACTTTATCTTCACTGTAACTGTATCTATTTCTCTAAAAATCATTTCTCTGTTCTCAATATCCAAATGCTTTATATTAACTCTTATATTTGAAACAGGATCTAACATATCTTTTGGATTAACTAAATGTAAAATAGTATTTGTCTGATTCACAATTTGTATTGTTCGCAACTTAATTTTTGTATAACCAGACTCATCATCAATTTGTATTGTTTGTAGTGATCTCTGTGTCGCTGATATCGTTAAAATTATTACGAAAAGAATTGCCTGTAAATTTATATGGTCTTTTAATATTTGTTAAATGCACATTATCAAGTTTCTTGATTTTATATCTAGTTTCATCTTTATGTCTAACATGTTTATAGTTCTTAATTGGTCCTTGTTGCCTATTTTCTATATAATTTTCTCGCTCTTTATTCAGTTTGCCAATTTTCCTCTCCTTACTTTCATTTACAATCTTATATAAACTATTTGCATCGACTTCTTCCTTAGCTTTTCTCGGTGTAGTTTTTATGGTTGAGTGATATCTATCATTATAATTTCCTATTATTTCCTATTATTTCCATATTATATTATTTTCCTATATAGGCCTGATGGTGTTACAAAAGCACTTTTTTCAATATCATTTTCGGCTACCAGTATCTGATGATATCCCTTTGCTAAATCCAATGTACTAAAATATTGGGCCTTTCCCAACTTATCCAAAATACCATCAATATTAGGCAATAGATATTTATCATCAACTGTCACTTGATTTAACTTTCTATAGTCCACAATAATTCTGTATTTTTGCTTCCCTGAATTATCCATGTTTTTCGGGATTACAATTATAGGTGAACTATACCGACTGTTACTTTTTCTAATTATTCCTTGTTTTTCCATCTCTTCCATCTGTCTACGAACCTCAGCCTCATGCTGTGGTGGGTATCTGTACAGCTTTGCATTTATTTGTTGATCCGTCGTCGTTTTAATTTGATGAGCCACAGAATCAGTGTTTGTTAACTGATCTCCTTCCTTGAACATTAATCTCCTGTATATTTTTAAAAGTTTTTCTATAGAGTCTTTCTCTATTTCATTCAAATGAGCAGTTTGATCACATACTTGACTTACATCCAGCACATTCACTTCTTCTAGTGATTTGGCCAAAAATGAAAGATGTATACCATTCGTTAATAATATTTCCTGCTGTTGAATGTCAATTAATTTTACATTCTTTGTAGTCCAGTCCAATTAAAAAATCCAATGATCAACCTCCATGGGCTCCAATCTTTGTTGACTTGATTTATTTTGTATAAAACTTTTATTATTATTTTTTTTATTCCAAGATTGATTGGGATTGTACTGCCTAGATTGACCTGAACTTTGTTTACTTCTATTAACACTATGTTTCTGTGAACTGAACTGATCTTCCTTTGTACGGTACGACTCACTTTTATCACTGTCACAAGAATTGCTATTTTGCGGAATTCTACTAAATTTATTGTTCTTGTGGGAATTGAATTTTTCAATATTTAAATTATATCTGTCTTGACCAATGTATTTATACAGAATCGTACGTATATTAGCTAAAAAAAATTCATTATAAATTTCTGCTGCCACTGCACCAGCCGTTAATTCTTTAATTTTTAAAATTAATGCACTGGTTTAACATGTTAAAATTTGGTCCCTATTTTCACAAAATGCCGAATATTTGGTAATAGAATCTACAATCTCTTGAATTTTGAAAAGAAGTTGATGAATTAAAGATACCTTTAAATTATTTATCTCCCTGGTGATTTGCAGCTGATCTTTCACTGGACGAAAATGAATCTTCAGTTTCTCCTTGCATTGTGTCCATGATTCAGGTATGTCCACTGCCAAATAGTTTTTCGCTTCTCCAATGATCTTCTCGTTATATATGATCTGGAATACCTGTGGTGCTCGATCGTCGTTTTCTTCTAACACCTGCTCCACTGTTGCGATGAACGATGGTAACGTTCCTGGATCCCCCTTAAATGGTTGCATGTATTTTATTCGTTTCTCCACTGAAGTCCTCCAGTTGTTTTCTGGATTCTGTCTGGCTAAGATTTCCGTTAGAACGACCAGACATTGTTTGAGTTGTTGCCGTGCCATATTCACTTCTAAGGGCCGGTTTCACAGTTCAAGATTAAACCAAAGATTAAGTTTAAACTTGAGTTTAAACGAAAAACACGTTTCACAGTGGCTATTAAACTCAAGTTTTGGTTTAAACCTAGGATTAAGTTAAACAATGGTATGGCCGCGGTTTAAACTGTAGATTAGCATTTTTTGACAGTTCGTGCATTAATCGGGCCCGATTTTCAACTTCAAATTTCAATAAATCAAGTTTTTTTAAAAAATGTATTCAAGCAGTGATGAAGATGCAAGTGATGATGTGTTTCGATTGCCATGAATCATATGAGGAGGAAAAAGATTGTTCGAACTCGTCCAAATCACTTCAACGAGTGGGACGATGTTGATTTTCGCACTCGTTTCCGAATTTCTAAGCCATCCGCTTATACTCTGCTTGAATTGATTGGATGGGATATAGAACATTCAACAAACTGGTAAGCGTACATTTATTATGTATGTGATATCCTACATTCGCAACCTTTGAATAACCAGGAACAATGCTATGTCTCCAGATAACATGTTGCTCCTAACATTACGGCTTTTTGCAACTGGCTGTATGTTAACCGCCGTTGGGGACTTTTTCGGGGTCTCAAAGTCAACCGCGTGCAGGGCTCTTTTGCGACCATTATTTATTAATTTGCCAGCAAATCAGGATGAAATAAAACGATCAAAATCTAAGTTTTTCGAGATAACGAAATTTCCGAATGTAACCGCTGCTATTGACTGCACCCATGTTAAAATTCTATTGCCAGGTATTAAACATATTAAAATTGAGTTCAAAAAACCTAATTCATATAATTTTTGTGTTTAAGGAGGTAACAATGCGGAAGTTTTCCGAAATAGAAAGGGTTTTTTTCATATAATGTGCAAACATTATGTGATGCCAACATGAAGATAATAGATATTGTTGCGCGTTGGCCAGGCTCCACACATGATTCAACAATATTCGACAACTCCAGAGTTTGCGCCCGGTTGGAAGCAAACGAATTTCCAAATACCTATGTAGTGGCAGACAGTGGCTATGCAAACCGCAAATATATGTTGACATGTCTGAGGAGAGTAAGCCGGCCTGAAGAAAATTTATATAATGAAGCTCTTATCCGGACAAGGAATTGCATCGAAAGAAGCTATGGTGTCTGAAAAAGACGATTTCCTATATTATCAATCGGTCTCAGATATTCATCGACTAAAACCCAAAGTGTGATCGTTGCAACTGCAATCATACATAATATATGCATAATTGAAAATGACTGTATTCCTCCTCCGTTAAGCGAAGATTTTGAAAATGCGGTCAATTTTGTTCTGCAAGTACCGTCCGAAAATCATACTGGTTCTAGTGATGATAATTTGAAGAGACTTTTATTGATAAATGATTATTTTAGAAACAATGTTTGACAAGTAACATAACAAAAATATTTTAAAGAATATAACAGACATAAATATTTCAATTTAACATAAAATAAATAACTAGATTCCAAACAATTGATTTATTTTTTGTCTTTTAGTTCTGCTCTTAACACCTCCATTTTGATTCTATGCTCCTCTTCAGCGAACTGTATTTTTGCCTCTGCCAATTTCATTTTTTGTTGGTGTTCTGCTTTTAAAAATTGCACCTCTAAGTCGTGTTTCATGTTCTCATTTTGCAACTTCGCTTTTGCAAGCTCAATTTTTGCTTCTGCCACCAAACTCCAATCCGTTCCTTTTAATTTTTTTACATTTTTTTTGCCTTAGACGGGCCGACACCTGAGTTTTCAGCATGGACAGTCAATACTTGTCCCACTTTACTGATTTTTCTTTTAAAATGTCTAGAGGAATCGAAAGTTATAGTTAACAGCAGTAGGTTATGAAGAATAAAAATTAGAGTACCTTGCCCGCAGATGTTGGTTTTGTCTATATGTACTGGTGCTGAAGTACAGCTAACGTCTACCGAGCTACTTAGTTCAGCCAGGACATCTTCTGATCCAACATCTGGCTGCGTGCTGTGAATTCCGCTGGGGCCCGGTATTGCCTCCTCGTTTCTTCTGATGCCTTCATAAATATAAGACAAAGAAATTAATATATATAATTTATGCTTGCAAATTTCTTTAACTGTACCTATATCTATCACATCACCGACGTACACTGATGGCATACCATTAATTTCACACTGCAACAAACTTTGAATAGTCTCGTCCATTGCAGTTATGGTAGACTTGGGCTTAGGACCACCTCCCGTGGTGTAAATTGACCGTTTTTCGGCAGCATATTTTTTTCTGGTTATTTTTTTTAAATTTTCGTACTTTCTTTTCAATATTTCGTTGGTAAAATTACCGTGCCAATTAAGTGTTCTATTTCTGGCGGAAGGGTAATGCACTTAAGGTGCGAAGGCAAGCTAGATTATGTGAGTTGGGCAATTATGCATTATAACACCCCCACCCGTTAAATTGAGGCTCCGACGAAATATGAAGCGAACGGTGATTTTGTTTTTTTATACAAACAGATTCCGGCTAATATTAAAATTATAAAAAACAATGGTAACGTCAGAAGACAAACTAACAAAATTAATTTTCTTATGTTTAATTAAGATTTCTTCGATATTATCACTATGTTCTAATTGTTTTAGATACAAATTTTCAAGTTTTATTTCTGGTATGGTATCATTTTCATTTACTTTTGTTACAAAATTTGGTAGAATCAATTTTTCGTACAGCTTTATATTTGTATTTGAATAGGTTCAGTTCATTTTTTCGAGCTAAAAAGTGACATTTGGTGTTTAAATTTTAAAATGGGGCAGTGCAAATGTCTTTCCAAGAAGAAAACCGATCGAAAAGTGAAATTCTTGACATTCTTGCCAAAATTTTCGCTCGAAAGAATAACCAGATAATAGAGACATGTCAAAATTTAGCTTCACGATTAACTCAGTACCCGCCTTTACAGCGAAAATCTATTTTTCTTGGAACTTTTCTCCACTACCGAATTTTTTTATTGCTGCTTTTGAATAAAGTGCATTTTTTTTTAGGTTTATAATAATTTTATGATGTAAAAAGACAATCAAGAAATTATAAGGTTTTCGCGAAATATTCTTCCCTATCGGAAACTTAGTACCTACGTAGACTTTATACTTTCACGGTATGCGTGTTCGCTCCGTACGCTCCTGGTAACTTGTGAATTTTCGATATACCAAAGCTTAAATACTCGTCCGGACTTATACTTGAACGTAAATACATGTTCAATAACGTAAGCATAACTTAAATGATTCCGTCTTAATTTTCCTCGAACAATTAATGTACGCGACAGTAAAATTGTGACCGATTGCAGAAAAAAGTCTGCCTAGTCGTGACATAAATATAAACAAAAAACCTGTGAGCAATCAATTCAATCGGATCTGCAGCAAAAGAAATTACCGAAATGTTGGATTTACATTACCTCTCATTAATTGCTCTGCGAACAATTATTTTCGATTACCACTTTGTTTACAGACAGTCGTCTGTTACCGATTTCCTTGTAGGATTTCTATGGCCCTCGCGCTCGACTTTCTTCTTCGAAAAATAAAGACCGTTGCACTTGCACACACTGTGGCCAGATTGGGCTATTTCCCGCCAATTGGGCTATCTAAAATTTGAATTCGCCGGATGTTTTTTCATTTCGCGGGTTGGCGGTTTTTGGGCTATCTAATTTTATGAAAAACTATATTTGGGCTATACAGTAAAACCTACCAATCGGGACACTGTATGATCGAACCACTTAAACAATTGAGCTATAACATCATTGCACATATTATTTCTTGAAGAAAATTCACTCTGTAATCGGGCAACCTGTAAAATTGGACCGTGAACCAGGGGTGTGTTCAATGTGCATGCTATAGCAGCTATTAAATGCTATTTTAGCAGCTCTGGCTCTCCAATGTCACGAAATAGCTACTTTCTGATGCTTGCTATTTGACAGTCGGGCTGTCCAAGATTCCGGCATAGCTGCTAAGGTAGCAGCTATTTGCTGCTCGCAGTCTGGAGGATAGCAAGAAAGTAGTAAGGCAAAATGGCCGTGCGAACACAGCTGACATGCAGTTCAAACGTCATTTTCAATTGGAAATTGAAATGAAAAGAAGTTTTTGCGCTTTTGTGACACAGGAGATGAGGAATAAATTTGAAAATAGTGATAGCATAAATTAAATACGGGCTTTTAAACACTTCAACTCAACTCGAGTTAAGTCGGCTTTCACACAGTTTAGCTCATCTTGAGTTTTTAGCAGGCGAGCATGAAGCGCAAAAGGCCGGAGGCACTGATTCATGTGCCATCAAATTTTCAACGATTATTTTTTGCTCTTTTTCACATATATGGCGCCAAAAGCCGAAAATAAGTGATACGTTTTAAATATGTTAGGAAAGTAAAGGTAATTGAATTTGATCACGGTTCCCTTCTTGTCTATAAATCAGCATGGACAACGTATATCATCTCTAAAGCTTATCAAAGCTGAGAACATTGAAACGGGAAACTCGATCGTTTTGCGGAATCAGCCTCCGAAAGTAAATAAAAAGTTGTTCAATTTTAATCATCCCGCAAAAACAATTCCAATATGTTAGGAAAATTTTAATGGTTTCTGCAGCTCTATGTTGAAAACTCCTAAATTTTATACAATTTCCAAAGTGCAATGGAAGTATTGAACTAATCCACGAAAACACAAATATTAAAATTAAAAAAAAAAATTTTGAAAAAGTATTTTTGAATTTGCTGACCTTCGTAGCAGCTCTTGGCTGTCCAATATCCATAGCTGCTTCACCTAGCTACTTCAAATTTGGACACTTGCTAAAGTGATGCTATGCTATGCTTTTGAAGCAGCTATAGCATGCACACCCCAGATTAACTGCACAAAAATTTGCATAGTAGTACTTGCTAATCGAACCAAAAAAGGTTTTAAGACAATCATGAAAAATTGTGCAAAATTGAGTTTTCCAGAAAAATATCTGTTCAAGGTCAAGTAAATTTTTCGTATAATTTCTGCAAAACTTTCTGCTGAAAAATAATTTAGTGTGTTATTGGTATTCTGATGATAATAAAATATTGATTTATTTGAGCATTGTTACATGTTTTCCTATAAGCAAGTATGAATGCAATTCATTTGATAATTATGGTGTAAATATTTGAACGTTTGTTCAGGCAACGTCAAAACAACTGAAAAAATCTACTATGAGTGCAAAATACAACGATCTAAGTGACAAACAATTGCTCATCCAAAGAAAAACTGCGGATAGCTTTAAAATTAGTAAGAGTCAGGTGCATCGTATTTAAAAAAAACAAAAAAACAGCTAAAACGGAAATTAAATGACGTTGGAAAATTTTGAAGACACTGGGAGAAAGCGGTTGATATTAAATTTCCCATACTACCAGAAAGATAAATTGTTGTGTTAAAATTTGCCAATATCCGATCAGATCACAGTAAAGCCCGTCAAATCACTTCAAAATTAAAACAGAAAGCATCTAACAGAAATCTGAAATCCGTCATAAAAAACTACAATATTATTAATATGGCGAAGAAGCTGAGGTTGATTTAGACACAGTTCAGGAATTTCAGCTAAGAATGTTATGTGATGGCTGTGATGCTTCAAATATACGATCAATATACGACCACAAACGAATCTCTCCCGGAAGATTGAGTAGATGTCTTTTTTAATTTTAAACCAAAGAAGCCATAGCAGCTTTTGTTAATTCCGATAGTGAATTCAAATCGCAGTCATTAAAAATTCTATGACCTAGTTTATGCGAGATCCCAATTTAATCTCGATTTGGGATTATTTGGATTTCAGCTCAAACCCGAACAGTAGGGTTTACGCCAGATGACTATGTGTGAGTGTACATATGAAATGCGTAAATGAAAGCGATTTTTCAGCTATCGCTAAATATTTCTCCATATTCATTCTTGCCTTCTTCGTACGTTAACTGAAATGTTCAACTTAACCTAATCTTCCTATATTGCCACATTTATACAGTTTCTATTTGCGTGTAAGCTATTATATACGCAATTCGAATCCAAAACCCATTTTGGCCGTTTATACGACACAATATTTGGGATAATCCCGAATCGGGGTTAAATTGGGATTTCACGTGAACTCAGTCAATGTTTAAAAATTATTCATATTTTTTTCAATTTTTTCGCGAAACGTCCCTTGGAGACCCACAATGGACATTGTTTGACGTATGTCTCCTTTTGAAAGAATTTAAACGTCTCAACATAATGTTAACAGCTGATCGTCTGATCGAAAAAATAATTTATTTCAAAACTTGCGTTCATCGTTTTGAATGTTTGAAATCGGATAAAATATTTACATTTTAAATAAAATATTTAGCCTTTCTAGTCATTCAAATTGTTTCTCATATTAATTTAATTTTTGTGGCACCCAAATTTGCAAGTTGTTTTTGCAAGCTTTTATTTTCTGTGTGAACTTTCTATGAAAGTCCTTGAAAAAATAAGTGTCCTTCTACACTTATTTTTTCAAGGACTTTTTTAAAATTTCCACACAGTTCCTGTAATTTATTCACATTTTTCCCTTTTCAAATACGCTGTGAATAAAATTTTATCTGTGTATGGTATCGAAAATTTTCACTGTTTCAAATGACTTCTGTGCTACAATTAGAGCATTTATGTTACTTCGTACGAGTTTTACGGATTTAAATATTATAGTTTAAAAAGCTTAAATGAATTAATTTAGTTATAAATCTGGTGTGGCGGTTTTTGGGCTACAAATAAGAAATTTTGGCTATTTTGGGCTATGAAAATTTGAAATTGGGCTATATTTTCTCGCAAATATCCGGTCACACTGCTCGCGCTCGACTTTCTTGTTCGAAAAATTAAGTCTGTTGCACTTGCACACCTAACGGAATCAGATTCACTCTTTTACGTCATGGCATGGTCATTCACTAAAACTCTCTTCATGTGTTGTGGCGGTATAGAATTTAAGAGAGGGGAAAACTGATCAAGAGAGCCTGCTCTGTCTGGTTTCCTGAAGTGTGTTTGAGTCATTCTCAACTTAATATTCGTGGAGTGAGCAGAGCCGTCTTAGATCAATTTGGGGCCCTGGGCACTTTGAGATAAATGTGGCCCCTAAGACATAGGGTTATTAACTACAGGCATTTAAACTCTAGATATAGAACTCTAGATATATTTATCTGTTATTTTTATATATTCAAAGTCACATTAAATCAATAGGTAATGATTATCCGGAAAAGTTACTCTATTATACGCAGGTTAGTAATTAAAAAATGTTGTAAAAGTTTCAAAAGATGATAGGTATATTTCTTCATTACTAGTCTGGACACTTTTCAAGCATTCTGTTAAATGCAAACATTCAGTTTCTCGCTAACGTCACTAGGATAGATTTTAGTGAATTCTTTGCAACTTTGTCCCAAACGAGATAAAAAACCAAGCCGATTTCTTACTTTCTTGTACAAATTCAACCGCTATTTTAGATGAACTCACAGAGTATCAATTACGGGAATAAAAGTTTCTACTTTGAATTTCTCTTTCCCATTTAGTTGGACTGATGGCACAGAGCCATCAAATAATGCCTGACTGAGCTTCTACCTTTTATTTTTTGAGATAGGCAATTGTAGTCACACTCCGGATTTTTCTCTCTGGCACACGATTCGAAATCATCAAATTTATCCCTGACGTCAATAATACAATCATCCAGTGAAGCTAACAAATTAGTTGGAACGTCCATTGTTATAGTTTTTTTCTGAAGGTAAGTACTGGTTTTGTCTATTCTTCTCAATATGGTGTTCCAAATTTCTGTCGGTCAAATAAATTCCAGGTTTTCCATTTTTTTGAGAAACTAAGAGCTTCATACCTAGTTTCTTGTCACTGCTCTGCATCCTCCGCGTTAGACGTCAACGCTTCTATAATTTGTTTGTGACCTTGATGTAACGAGCTTACTGCATCAGCTCGCGCAGACTATCTGGTTTCAGAAAGACTTTTAACAACTTTTTTTGAACCTAAATATTCAGTCAATGTATTCCATCGGTGGGTAGAACCCGAAAAAAATTGTACAGTTTCTGAACCATTTGAAAAAGCTTGTTGCCTCTTGTACACACCCAGCGGCATGAAGATATACCAAGTTTAGAGAATGTCCCGCAGACCAGCATACTTTCCTGACATATTTGAAGCATTGTCGTAGCTTTGCCCTCTGCAATCCTTGATTTGTACATCATCATTCTCCAGAAAAATCAGGATGGTTTTCGCTAAATATTCTGATTTATGCTCTTTGATAGGTATAGATTCCAGATCAAGCGTGTTGTCAACGCCAATCGAACAAAATTTAGCTAATTTAACTTCATTTAGACCTTTTTTAGCACCTATTTTCCAATTAAATGTATCCCTTTCCAGGATTCCCAAATTTGTTTAGGTGATCTGCAAGAAATTCAATAAATTCACTTAACAACTCCCTACATCCTAAATAATTTCCATTTTTGGGAGATCCAAAGATTTCATTGTCACCTCGCAAACGGAAGCCCCCTCAGTGCCAGAAATGTTACAACTGTGACGACAACCCGTTTAAGTACACTTTTCCAGTAATCCACTTCTTTTTGATTTTCGCATAGCATGTCTGTATCTACTGTACCAACTGCTTTACTTCATGCCAGATAAGCAGCAAGAAAAACAAAACTACAGATTTCTTCGAAGGCGAATACAGCAACCATTTTCTTTCCGATTAAATAATGCTGATTTGCCATCTTCTTTGTCTTTGAGGTAGTGATGGGCGATTGCGAGATATTTTAACAATCGAGATAATCGCAATCGGCGCCACAAAACAATCGAGATAATCGCAATCGAGAGAATCGCAATCGATGCGCCAAAACAATCGAGAGAATAATCGAGACAATAGAGATAATCGAGACAATCGGGATAATCGAGACAATCGAGTGATTCGAGATAATCGAGACAATCGAGCGATTCGAGATAATCGGCCGATTCGAGATAATCGAGACAATCGAGCGATTCGAGATAATCGGCCGATTCGAGATAATCGAGCGATTCGAGACAATCGAGGCAATCGAGACAATCGAGACAATCGAACATCTCGCAATCGATCATTCGGTCGGTCAAGTCATCGACAATCGGTTGACGGCAATTGAGTGAGCCATAAAGCACGTTTCGTTGGCGCAGCCAATAAAAAAATGTTCAAATATTTCAGCAAAAATATTAAGTGTTATTATTTGATCAAACTGCAATTTTTTGGGAAATATTGATGTATAAAAGGATATGTTTATCTTAAGTTAAAATTAAGAAATATTTAACTCTTTGGTGGCGGTGGGCATGTTAGTGTTTACGCACACCAGCATACACAGTACGCTTGTATAACCGCTTGTGAAGAATAGATTTGAATGGATTGGATATACTATTTAGTAGATTTTTTTACGTGTGCATACATATGGAATGTAATGATCAGATATGCATGGAAATTTGTATGGCTAGCATTTATCATGTATAAATGGCTGGTAGTTTTGCTAAAACTATTAAGTCTGATCAAAGTGTATGATCAAATATTATATGAAGTTGAGTTTTGTCATGCTGTTAAGTATGTTAAAATAAAATCTGCTTTTAGATAGTGCAGTTTGAAAGCATATCATTTATCCAGTATTTTCGTACTTGCGAGTATTTTATTCAAATATTCAAAAAGTTTTTAGGGCAAAAGTACCTGAAATCGGCCAATTTTGGGTTAGAGTGTTTTCGGGCATAACGGGCCAAGACCTATTGCTGTGATACAAAGATTTCGGTTTTGTAGGGGAGTAAGGGGTTTTTTGGCCATAGTTTGGCAAAAACTGCCTTTACCGCGCTTTCAATGATTGAAAGTGGTCGGGGAGTACAATAGTGATATTTTAAGGATGAAAAAAAATTTTATGGGGAAAATTGGGCAAAAACGTCGAAATTTTCCAAATTTTTTTTTTTGCGTAGCTTGAATTCGGGGACATTTCTGAGCTGTTTCGGGCGAAATGTCCATACAAGTCTGTGAAAAAGTGGCCTAGTTTCGAAGATATGGCAAAATGAAATCCGCCGGAAAACCGACCGGAAAAACTGAAAGTAGCACTAAAAGTGCTAAATAAGAAAAGGTTGAGATCCTTTTTGGTTCGATGATTGGCTTCTCCGGCTGTGCATTATGCCGTATCTTCGAAACTAGGCCACTTTTTCCCAGACTTGTATGGACTTTACCCCAAAACAGCTCAGAAATGTCCCGGAACTCAAGCTACGCAAAAAAAAAAAATGGAAAAATTCGACGTTTTTGCCCAATTTTCCCCATAAAATTTTTTTTCATCCTTAAAATATCAATATTGTACTCCCCGGCCACTTTCAATCATTGAAAGCACGGTAAAGGCAGTTTTTGCCAAACTATGGCCAAAAAACCCCTTACTCCCCTACAAAACCGAAATCTTTGTATCACAGCAATAGGTCTTGGCCCGTTATGCCCGAAAACACTCTAACCCAAAATTGGCCGATTTCAGGTACTTTTGCCCTAAAAACTTTTTGAATATTTGAATAAAATACTCGCAAGTACGAAAATACTGGATAAATGATATGCTTTCAAACTGCACTATCTAAAAGCAGATTTTATTTTAACATACTTAACAGCATGACAAAACTCAACCTCATATAATATTTGATCATACACTTTGATCAGACTTAATAGTTTTAGCAAAACTACCAGCCATTTATACATGATAAATGCTAGCCGTACAAATTTCCATGCATATCTGATCATTACATTCCATATGTATGTACACGTAAAAAAATCTACTAAAAAGTATATCCAAACCATTCAAATCTATTCTTCACAAGCGATTCTATAAGCGTACTGTGTATACTGGTGTGCTTATACACTAACATGCCCACCGCCACCAAAGAGTTAAATATTTCTTAATTTTAACTTAAGATAAACATATCCTTTTATACATCAATATTTCCCAAAAAATTGCAGTTTGATCAAATAATAACACTTAATATTTTTGCTGAAATATTTGAACATTTTTTTATTGGCTGCGCCAACGAAACGTGCTTTATGGCTCACTCAATTGCCGTCAACCGATTGTCGATGACTTGACCGACCGAATGATCGATTGCGAGATGTTCGATTGTCTCGATTGTCTCGATTGCCTCGATTGTCTCGAATCGCTCGATTATCTCGAATCGGCCGATTATCTCGAATCGCTCGATTGTCTCGATTATCTCGAATCGGCCGATTATCTCGAATCGCCCGATTGTCTCGATTATCTCGAATCGCTCGATTGTCTCGATTATCTCGAATCGCTCGATTGTCTCGATTATCTCGAATCGCTCGATTGTCTCGATTATCTCGAATCGCGCGATTGTCTCGATTATCTCGATTGCAACAATCGAGTCCAACTTAAATAATCGAGATGTTTCGAGATATTTGAACAATCGAAACAATCGATTTTAATATCTCGTAATCGCGCATCACTATTTTGAGGGCTCTGGACGCTTCGGAAAATCACAATCTTTGTTTTGTTGCATTGAATTTTAGGCCTTTTATGAATTCAAATTTCGCGGTTTTTCGGTAAAATTTTCGTGAAAATAATCGGAAGGGTCGTGTGAAATATTTTCTAGGTCGGATGAATGCTGTTGGTCAATTAACACAGTTGCTGATGAAGTTATTGCATTTTTTCCGTATGGACGGACGCCTTCTGTGCAATATGGTTCAATATATTTTTCTGAAGTGATGGGACTTAACGAAAAACAAGTAGATTCTGAGGTTCACTGACTTTTCGCAATCTGTTGTTGATATGATTCATTATGTGGATGGGTTATTATTTGGTTACTACTCACACAAGCTCCTGGTGTAAAATATGAAGTTGATTTCGGTAATTTATCAATTACTTCTTTCTGATATGCAGTTTTTTAACTTTTTTCTGAGCCTAGGATATTACCGTTTTAACATTTTGTATATATATATATATATATATATATATATATATATATATATATATATATATATATATATATATATATACATATATATATATATATATATATATATATATATATATATATATATATATATATATATATATATATATATATATATATATATATATATATATATATATATATATATATATATATATATATATATATATATATATATATATATATATATATATATATATATATATATATATATATATATATATATATATATATATATATATAGTATTCAATACTTATTATTTGATTGCACTGAAAGCAATCGCACACATAAAATAATTTTTAGTCCCGAACGGAAATGCCGTCCCGGCCGTGCTTTTCAAATAGGAACAGCAGAAATTAAAATGACATCCTTATAAATTGAAGGGGTACACATATCGATTTGTTTATGTTTATTCCAGTGAAGCCCAAACTTCACACAACAACAAAAGTTTTTATAGCAATAACACATAAGATTGTTTCCAACGGAAATGTAATGCACCAGCATACATATATTCGCTAAATTTTCCGCGTAATGCATAGAAGTATTACAGATTCATAGTCTGCTCATTTATTTTAAACATTGCATACACCTGCAATAATTTAGGGAAATCACCTACTAGAAGCAAATAGAGTTGCCAGTGTTAGCCCCTGACTCATGAGATTACTATAAAGATAGATAATTATTAAGTATAGTCAGGTAATTATAGTTTAATTTTCGCAAAATTAATATAGTCATTGGCTGATAATCTGGAAATAAGGGGCCCCTTAGATCGCGGGGCCCTGGGCACTTGCCCATTGTGCCCATGCGCAAAGATGGCCCTGGGAGTGAGCATTGTCCTGACTGAATCGGCTTAGCATTAAATATTTTATAATCAATCCTACTAAACAAGTGCAGTGAACTAAGCTATATTATTGTGAAATATTTTGAATTATAATATACCTACATATCAGTAAGTAATTGAACCTTTTATTATATTGATGATTTCATGAATTATTATTGAAAATTTTGGCCAATGATATCTGTGTTGAATTGTTGTTTATGCCGCGAGGCTTCAAAATAATTTTTTAAACAACAAACAACATTTCCATATAGATATGTCGAGAAACGATTAGATTCAGGGAATCGGTAGTGAATTGCGGACAGTGCTGGAGCTGCCAAGGACGAAAATCCCTTAAAACATGTCCGAGCTCTAATATGGTTCACAATGCGGTTTTTGGTGCAAAAATTCGAGTTCAATTGTTTGATATTAAAAGCGGTTCAATTTTAACTTTTGAGAAGAGAGAGAATTTATTTATTTTTAGACGAGAGATAATTTATGTGTCGTGATTCTCTTAAAAGATAGGATTTTGTACTCTTGCAAAAAAACACGACGCCTAATATTAGGCGCGTTTTGTTGCTCCCCCTATCCATAACAAAACAATGCTAGCTAAAGCAGACGCATTGGAAGCAACAACAACTCCTGTTATGGATATGGGGAGTTGTTGTTTCCAATGCGTCTGCAGTGGATAGCATTGTTCTGTTATAGATAGGGGGAGCAAAAAAGACACGCCTATTGTTTCAGTAAGATGCCTAACATAATTAGCATATTTTCAAAACACTTTGAAGTACAGACAAGAGATTACACCTTTGCTTCTGTTTCTTTCCCAATTGAGGCAATACATTCTTCCCAGCGAGGATCAAGTAATGCCTAGATATTACCCGACAAATCTCAAATGGAAATATTTTTTTTTTTTTTTTGTAGGTTTGACCGTTATATTCTAAAAGGTTTGTCTGTTAGAAGCTTGGTGTCTTAGTTGTGTAAATTGAGCTCTTAACAAACTACTCTTATATCTAAGTTTTAATTTAGTAATTTCATGTTGACTTATTGCGCTCACTATTCTAGAGGATAAACTTTAAAAACAAGAACAGTTAACAGTTAAAAAGCAAAAATAGACTCTACGGATCATGAAAAATAAATGAAAAAACATTACATTTAACATGTTGTGATATGGGCGATAATAGATAAATATAACTCTAAAGGACAAGTACTTAAGTCTATCTTACATAGTATTTGATTATATTAAGATTTCTAAGTGCTAAATGAGATCATGCGATAACTAGATCTTATTGCTGTTTGAGTAACCAGAGATACCTAAATTATTTTTGGTCTGGGGTTATATGTTAAATTTATTATTTAGGAGAAATTAGGATTACATCACAAAAATTCAATGACTGAAAAGAAACTAAGTATAGTTGAAATTGAATTACTTATATAATAAGAGAAAACATAACAAGCAACATCCTTCATAAGATCACATGATTTATATATTTAACTTCGCTAAATTTAAAAAGCTGGCAAGCTGTTTGATGTGCTCTTTATTGTGTAATGACAAAATGGAATCGACTGACCCAAAACTTTGGAAAATCTGGTAATCATTCCTCAGGGCCGGTTCTGGCCATATTTCCGCCCGGCGCAGAACAACATTTGGCGCCCCTATTTTCTGATTTTATTTTGCATGACTGCGAATTGTTAGCAGGTTTTATTAATATTGCTCAGATAAGTTCTCGCAAGTGGGTGCTGCGTTTGCTCAATATAAAATTATTATTTAAAACTAGATATTTGTTTACATAAAAAAACAAAATAACACCTTTTTCTCCAAATTTATTTTCCTGAACTTTTGATGTGCGAAAATAGTTTTCTTCTTCAATTTTCGGCTCTGCAATGCTAATAATTGATTGTTTAAACTTAAAATTATGTGCAGAAAGATTGACTTCGTTAAAAGTTATTTTCCACATCACCTTACGCTACGAGGTAGAACTTCAGATGCGTTTTTTTAAGAGGTTTCCCCTGTAGGCCTAATCCTCAATATCCAAACACATGCATAAAGGTGAAAATAGTATATTAAGCAGATAAATTAAATATTTATAAAAAAAATAAGTTATTCGTTCATTCAAAGAACCAGAAATAAGCTTAAAATTAATATTAAAGATATAATTAGATACAGAGCCCACATTTTTCTACGATGGTGACAAGAATGAAATTCGTTGAGCCTATCTACTTCTAATCGTTTGACACAGTTCTAATATACAAAAACTTCACATCTTGCGGAAAAAAAAAATGTGGTTTTTTGAGGAGTTTTAATTTTATTTTGTAGATAGCACAATGCGGCGAGCTTTGATTTTCGCGAAATCTTCAATTGAACAATCAATATTCAATTCGGAGACAAGCCCTTTTTCTATAGATAAAATTGCTAAATCTACTAACCTTTCTTGCGTCATCGTGGATCTCAAATAATTTTTTAGTTTTAATTTGGAAAAAGATCGTTCTCCCGATGCCACCGTAACGGGTAAAGTCATCACTATTTTCAAAGCGATGACAGTGTTGGGAAAAAGGTCTTGCATGTTTTTCTCAAAATGAATTGAATTATATCATTGGGAGAGTCGTGTTCCTGAATTAAAGTCGCAAGCATAGAAATTTCTTTATAAAATTCTTCACCATTTAAATCCGAATTTCCATTATTTGTAAACGCTTCTTCAAGCTTTGAGCAATGTTGAAGCGTGATTAGATTGGGATTCGTTTTAAGTTTCCCCATCTGATACACACAATGAAATATTTCATTATGGTTTTTGAGTTGCTCAAACCGTTCGGTCAAAGAATTAATTGCTCTATCCAAGACATTAAAGTAAAATTCAACTTTAAATCTTTGTTGAGGGTCTCGAATAGGCTCATCTCTTGTTTCGTAAGAGAAATGGTTTGGTTTGCGCCTGGAACGCAATTGTGTTGAAGGAGGAAACGAGAATGGAACTTCTAGATTGCGTGCAATATTTTTTGCCTTTTCTATGAATTCAGTGTACTTGTCATCAGTTCTTAACTCAACTAAGAACTGCTTAGTTGAATTCAATATTTCAACAGATAACTTTAAGATCCAAGATGGCATGCCAAATTACAACACAGCAAATGAACTTAAAGTCGCTGATTTTGTTTCCAAGCGATTGGGCCATACTCTTACACTTTGCGTCATCATTCTCTGAAAGTTCGACTAGAGCTTCGTATACATCCCCTAAATGTCTTGCTAATGGTTTGATCGCATCTATCCTGCTTTCCCACCTAGTAGTGCACAAAGGTTTAATAGTCAAAGCAGTCAAATATTTTTTTAACGTTTGCCATCTAGTCACAGAACTGGAAAATAGAGGCTTTCCACAGTATCGAAAAATGCAACTGCGTCAAAAGAACATTGCCCTGCATCAACGAGAACTAAGTTAAGAGAATGTGCTGAACAAGGTACAAAAAATGCCCTTGGTTCTAATACCTTAATTCTTGCCTGCATTCCGCAGTGTTTCCCTTTCATGTTAGAACCATTATCGTATCCTTGACCTCTACAATTGGAAAGTGATATATCAAAATGTTTGAGTTGTTTTAGCACAAGATCGGTTAAACTAGCCCCAGTTGTTTTTTCAGCTATTAGAAACCCCAAAAAATATTCTTTTACTTCGAACTTGTTGCCAGTCCGGTCCAATATTCTAAGAATTAATGTCAGCTGCTCGTTTCTACTTACGTCAGGTGTACAATCAACTATAATTGAAAAATATCTGGACATTTTTACTTTTTCTAAAATCTTTGACCGTACAGCATTCGCAAGCAGACCTATTAACTCATTTTGTATCTCTTTGCTCAAGTATTTGTTGCGTGTTTCTTCACTTTGGATACGCCTCAAATGTTCACCCAAAACTGGATCGAACCCCACAACAGCTTCTACTAGCTTAAGAAAATTACCATTAAAAGAAAAGAAAGAAAGAACATAGATAGAGGGGAATGCAGCAAAGTTGGAAGAAGAATAATGAGTAGAATGACGTAAAATGAATTCATTCATAAATATTAATGCTATGAAGTGTCTACTGCACTGAAAAATGTTCATGTTTGTAAATTTTGCCGTGAATGTTGAATGGAATTTTGTATGTGAATAAGGCTACTATGAAGGTTTGTGAGATCTGTGGGAGTAAAGTTTGCTTTGAAGAAAAAATATTACAAATAAAAATACAAAGTGTATATTGAATCGAATAAAGTTTGATTATTTGTATATTTCAATATTTTTGACATCATAAACTAAAGATCAGACCGAAATATTTGCGCCCCTTCTCACGTGCGCCCGGCGCAGCTGCTCCATTGGCGCCAGAGAAAGATCCGGCCCTGTCATTCCTAATATTGTTGAACTCTCGGCAGTGGAAGATACGGTGGTCTAAATCGTCCCTCTCTTTGCAAAATAGGCATGTAGGGTCATCAATGACCTTGATGTTGAAAAGTCTTTGCCTATTGAAGCATTTATTGACGAAAAGCATGTTTATTTGTTTGGTGGTGTTGCTACTAAAATTGGTACTCTTGAACCAGACTTGGTCTCTGAAGCTTAGATAAGCTTGGGCCCAGGTACAAGGTTTTAACTTAACATGCTTCTCTTCTATAATAGTTATGCCAGTCATTTTTTATACGGTCAAGTATCTCTTGAATCGCTTCATCCGGCTCGAAGGCAGACGAAAAGTCCGTCCCCACAAATGTTCCTTTTTTAGCATCAGAATCTACCAAATTCATATCTTTTAGGTTTTTTTGGCCTGAAA
The DNA here is from genome assembly GCA_947369275.1 of Nemotelus nigrinus. NCBI lineage: Eukaryota > Metazoa > Arthropoda > Insecta > Diptera > Stratiomyidae > Nemotelus > Nemotelus nigrinus. The sequence continues at coordinate 12,062,351 of OX376376.1, read as the reverse complement.
TCCACATGATTTTAATCTGAAGTTGGGGGTCTAGCGCGCACAAACTATATATTTGGTTGATAATGATTTTATTCAGGGGGTTGTTGTTAAGCTCTAGACATGCTTGGTTAGAGTCTGTCAATATCAGAATATTATATATTCTCTCATTAATTGCAGAGGAAATGGCAAGGAAACTAGCAGATAACTCAGCATTTATTGCTGAAGTGTGTGGATTGAGAGCGAAGATTTCTGAAGAGATTCTGTTTAAAACCCGGAAGGCACAACCCACACCCAAGCAGGACTTTGCGCCATCGGTTAGGATGATATGTTGGAATAGGTTTTGGGCCTCGATAATTAGTTTATCATATTCCAAATGCAGAAAATTGGTTTCCATTTTCTCTACTTCTTTGAAGCAGCCTTTGTGTTTTGGAATGAGGGAGAGGTTGGTGGGGATAATTTGGTAACCAAGGGGTTGGAATCTGTCAAAAACATTTTTGAATCTTTCATAGATGATTGAATATCTGGAGTTTGATGCCAGACCAGTCAGGTTTTGAAAGAGAGAGGTGTCAGTCATCTTAATTCTGATAAGTTCTTTGGCAAGCATGATCTGAGCCCTATAAATAGTCGGGAGCTCATTAGCCATATCGAAGGCAATTATGTTTTGTGTTTGGTTTGCAACTCCGAGACATCTTTTTAAGATTTTCGCCTTCTTCGAATCAAAACCCTTTCGAACATAGTTAGGGGAGTTAGTGTAAGTCGAAAGATGGCTCTCAATTTTCGCTCTTAAGAAGGATTTGTAAAGTATTAGACTTTTATCGGGTTGGTGCCCACTCTTGGTACCTGTCACTCTTTTGATTCCGTTTATCTCCGGTTGAATGGAATTGATCTTCATGTTCAGGAAATTCTTCTCTGAATAATTAGATTTGATTAATCTTCCTAGGAACTTGATCTCGGTAGTCCACTGGATATCCCTATTGTCCAGTTTGATCTTTGAATTGAAAGATTGATTCCTATTCAGTAGGATTCCTTTACATTTATCTGGGTTTAGTGGAAGCTTTAGATCATAGGCAATCTGAGCAAAATTGGAGACACTCTTCTGAAGGAGGTTGAAGCAGGTTTGTTTGTTTTTACTGGAAGCCATGATGACAAAGTCGTCCGCATACTGGATGATATTAACCCCGTTTCTCGTGTTCTCGTGAAGCTTGGAGGTGTACAAATTAAAAAGTAATGGACTTAAGACATCCCCTTGGAGGATACCATTATTGATTGGTACATTTTTCGAGCCTAGTTCCAAGTTTCTAAAGTTGAGGAATGACAGGATCCAGTAGCTATATTCGGGGGGAATATTAAACTGAAAAAGGCATGACTTTAAAAGCAAGTGTCCACACACTCATATGCATTAGAAATATCAAGAGTGAGGAGCATGATATGCTGATGATATCTTCTAGCTTGACAGATCCAGTGGTCTATCATATTTAGACAGGTGCTGATCGATTTATTTTTCGTATAAGCATGCGAATTGGAGGGGAGTATCTCAAGAATTTTAAATTTAGTAATCAATCTGTCTTTTATTATCCTGTTGATAATTTTCACCACCACATTGAGGAGCGAGATTGGTCTGTAGCTGGGTAATTCCTTGGGGTTTTTCCCTGGCTTCAGAATAGGGGAGACTCTGATTTTGAGAATGTCTGTCGGGATAGAATCATGGTTTACTACATCATTTAAGGCATTTAACAGGATACTGGAGCTACTAAAATTCATTGCGTTTAGCATCTCATAGGTGATTTGATCTGGGCCCGGAGCCGACTTTTTCCTTTGCGTGGCAAGGATTTCCGACAGTTCTTGTTGAGTCAAAGTTATTTTATGGGAAGGTTTGGGGACTAAGTCAAATCTTATTGAGCTTAGCGGGCTTTTGCTTTTGATTAGATTAAGGTATTCTAAGTCATGTCTTGAATCCCAAAAGGAATACGTGCTGTGCGAGCCATTTTTCTTAATATTCCTGGCAAAATTCCAAAACTCCTTAATCTTACCATACCAAAAATCAGACATTTGTCTTGTAGCCTTATATAGCCTGAAAAGAAGTTTTTTTTTGTGTCCCACAAACGCTTTAGGTCCTCATTCCACCAGCTTTTATTTGAGTGTTTGAGCTTCGGGTTTGCTACTTGGTAATGTGTAACTATATCCTTAAACTCTGAGGATATATTGCTCCAATTACCTGAGAAGTTGTGTTTTGAGATGATATCAAGCACTTTTCTAGAAACATTTCTTTTAGGTTTTGAACTGAATTTGATTCTGAAAGTGATGGTGATGGGTTTATGCCCACTGTTGCTTATGTGATTTAGACTTGTGCTCCATTTGATATTTCTGGGCATGAAGTTGCCAAAGGTAATATCTGGAGTAGAGGAACCCCTTCTCTCAGATCTGGACCCGGTGGCGAAGGTTTTGCTGCCATTATTGAAGAAGATAAGATTATGGTTGTGGAAAAGTGTAAGAGCTTCGTGCCTTTAGGATTGTTATGGTGATCACCCCAGCACCTATTTCTGGCATTGAGGTCACCTCCAAGAATGAAGTTACCGGTTCCCGAGGCTTGAGTAATAATTTTATTGATTTCATTATAGAAGTCTTCATGGTTCAAATCCGGGGGACAATAGATGGAAAGGATAAGTAGGTTTTCTCTAAGGTTGATGGTCGTAATTGCCACTACTTCTAGAGATGAATCTACTTTAATCTCATGAAATTCAATATCTTTCTTGATCAGTAGGCAGACACCTCCACCTCTGCTACTGGATCTATTCTTAAAGATCATATTGAAACTTCTAATTGGATTGAAGATATTATGTTCATCTGATAACAGGGTTTCAGATAGAATAGCAATGATAGAATAGCAATTTTCATTGTTCAGAACGTATTCTAGGTTATTTTTATTCCGTATTAGTCTCTGTATATTTAACTGTAGAATTTTTATTTGTGTTAGGGGGATTGTTAGATAATTGAACTTTCTTAAGAGCGTTTAGTAGAAATTCAAATATGCTATTGGAAATGGTATCTTTATTCTGAATTAAATTATCGACCTTGTTGTTGACTAGGAGGGTTTTTAGGAATTTCTGGAACTCACTAGTGATAAAGTAGTTTGGTGTGTTAAAGATAGGAATAGGTTGTTGATTATCTTTAGGGGTGGAGGGTCTTTTTATGGGAGAGAGCGTTACCCCTCGGTTTACTTTAAGGACATCTGCAAATTTTTTCTTCCTGAGCGTGGAGCTGATTTCCCTCTGGGTATTCCTTGTGGACTGAGTACAATTTTCTAGGAGGGATGGGAATGAACTGAGATTTTCCTCGTCCAGGTGGTGAAAACTATTCGTATTTTCCACTACTTTCCTTGTCTCAAAATAGGAAATATTTTTAATCGCTGCAACTTCTAAAACCTGCTCCTCACCTTTCCAGACAGGGCAATTTTTGTTTGAAGACGTGTGATTAGGGGAGTTACATAGGATGCAGATTAATTTTGTGCAAGTACCCGCACAGGTTGAATCTCCACATTTAAGGCACCTTTTCTCGGGGCTTTTACAAAATTTTGCCACATGACCCAGTCTACCACAATTTAAGCATTGCCTTGGTTTCGAGATATAATAGTCTACTGTGATCCTAACATAATTGACTTTAATAAAATCAGGAAAATCATCTCCTTCGAAACTGCATTTGACAGTGAGGGACGGTACGAACCTTGTAGGGTCTTCTCTGTCCCTCATTGTTAGCCTATCGGCGGATTTGATGGCAATGTTCTTAATTTTATTTCCAAATCCGTTGCATGGAATGCCATATTTTGGAATATCATCTAAGTCAAAATTCAAAGGGATATTTCTTCAAATTCCGTACCTGAAGATGAAATTATTAGGAATATAGCCGATTAGGTTATACTTTGATAGGACACCCCCATCAAGTAAGGAATTGGCGTCTGCTGCCTCCTTGAAAATAATTTTGATTTTACCAAAACCACTATTCTCAATTTTTTCTACGTTATTCAATCTATCTTTTTTGGTCAATGAATAGAAAGTAATGTCGTCAAGCTTAGCCTTAGAACCATCGTCATTTATTCGTTCAACTATGACCGGATACTTCTTTTTAGTGCCCGGAGAATGCCTGTTTGCGCGTCTGTCAGTAACTGGAGAGGATGCAGAGGAGTTAAGGTAGAAACATTTCCTAAGTTATTTACCATGCTGGCGATCGCTATGGTTTGGTTTTCTTGATTTACTATATCCATAGACTCGGAACTAGTGGGCTTCACATCAAAGACATTCATATCAACGCAACCCTGTTTCAAAGCCGCTTTTGTAATCAGGCCACCACCATCTTCGTTCTTTTTCCTTTTGGGTTTCGGCATTGCATCTCCTTGCGCTGGACCTTCCTCCATGCGTTACATAGATGCTCTTACCTTATCGCGTGGAAAAGAGACACCGCAGGCAAACACCGTAAAATCACCATATTTGCGAATGAAAAAACCAAAAATTTCAGCAAAAAGGATCTATAACTACAATTTATTCTTAATTCTTACTTTGTTCTGAATTCCCAGGCAGCAAATACAGGCCTGTCAGTACACAGGAGCACACCACTCAAAATACAAACTATTGCATAAACTATAGCACGTGACCGCAATTTTAACCAAACAAAAAAATGGTGTAATATTTGAAAGGAGCTCAATACTAAGAACGAGAGAAGAACACCCTTGCACCAAGGCTTCCAGATTTCCTAGAAACTATTTCTGTTAAGTGAGAATGGGCGAAAGGAAAACGTCAAAAAGTTGATCGTACACGATCAACGGGCCCGACCCTTTCCTATTCACCCCCACCTTCTATAAACTTGCATTGATTTGAATAGTCTAAAAGACCTTAAGCGCTATTCAGACATACGTCCACGCGTCCATGCGATCTAGCGTGTTTTGCTTACACGAATCAATTCGATTTTATTTATATAGGCGGGTCTAAAGCGAAGGAGGTGGAGTATGATGATTCATGTACAATAGATTTGAAAATGATTTCTTTCGCTCAGTGGCATGTGTGGATAATTCGTTGGTGATCAATTAAATATGTGTTTTGTGGATGATTATTTTCTTACATAATGATGTGGATAATATATATTTGGCATCCTTACACCCATGCCTATTACGAAAAAAAATGAATGCATATGAATATCTAGACACAAACATATATATGTAGGTATATATAGTCATATGGATTAGTATATACAATTTTCTGTTACCAATATATTTGTACGGAGCAAAAAAAAAAACAGCATTATAAGCGTGTAAAATCCATTCACTTATCGCCTTAGCCCCGCTTTCAAAAAACTGGATTTGACTTGACTCGTGTAATCTAAAAACTCATGGCCGCGTGGACGCATGTCTGAAAAGTGCTTAATAGCTATGTGCACAGACATCAATATGAAAAGAAATGATAAATTAAGTATCAAAACTCTATCGTCATTATTAAGAATAAAAATATAAATGAAGCAAGATAACTTAACTACTCATAGTTTTATTTTAACTGACAAAATGAAAAAGTTTTATAAAAGCAATGTGTATCAAATTAATAAAGCCCCATCGTCTGCTGAGGAAGATCTAAATGATTACGATTAAAATTTTGTATGCCGTAAGAGATCGGTTTTTTCCAACACAATATTCCATTTTCCAGCAAGTTCTGATCTACTATACAAAACGCTTAACTATAAATAGATACCTACTTTTTTCAAATATTTATATGTAAAATGATACACTTGAGAGACGAATGATATTTTGTTAATTTTTGAAAAAAAATACTTTCTTAATTCCTGTAATTGTTATACATTATGTTTATTGAATGTTGGTTATTTGACCATATATAAATATAGACGAGCATATTTTTTTCTATTGTCTGGTGTTTTATATGTATGAAAACAATACAAAACATTTTCGGTTAGCTATGCAATTGATAAAAGGGTGGAAACAATAACATCATTTTGATTTTGAACGTAGGGAAAAATCATTCTAAGTGTAGGGTAAAATTGCATCTGGTGTAGGGAATTTTACAGCCAAACTTCTGGCAACACTGCTCAGCCGTATTGAACACAGCTAACTTAAACCAAACTTAACGAAAAACGGGTTTTCATTCAAGCGAGTTGAACGCCACTGCTGCAGAAACGTCTGCGTCTCAACTCAACGAACTCAATGATCGCACACAATTTTTCGATCTCGTGCCGGTTTGTTGTGCGGCGAAGAGCTCAGTGGATTACAGTTAGTTTACAGTTTGTGCAGAGTATCAAGCAGGTTAGTTGGGAATTTCGTTTCGTTGTTTGTTAAATTCCATCAATTCTAGCGTGTGTCAGAGTTGGTGTTTTGACGCAATAGCAAAGTGTATAGAATGATAAGTGGGTGAACTCCTTCCATTTTCCAGAAAAAACCACTTTGACATTGGAATGACGCCTTCATTTACGCAATGCATTATCTGTCAAAGTGACCTGAGAGTGGGGTAGTATTTTTGCGAGTAGTGAGCCGTATGTGAGCAACGAAAAATCTAGCATGCGTATATAGTTGTACGGTAAATTTACCGAATTAGGGCGGCCAGATGTTGTCTTTTTGCAAATTAACGAAGCTTTCGAGCTGCCAGATTGGGAAAAATTGGCGCAAGTAAATTCAAAGAGAATTGAATTGTCATTCAATTTCTAGCTAGAATTTGTAATAAATAAACGTGGAAAAGAATTAATTGTTTAATTAAAAAAATATTAAAATTGAAGTGCATAGTGCGAAAATGTGGGAACAGATTTTCCCAGATCACCAGAGTTCCGGCGAATAGAGAAGCGTAAGTGCAAGTTATTGAAATGTTACATAAATTGGTTTTTTGGAAAAGATCAGTGAAGTCCCTCCATATTACAACTGACTTAATTAATTCTTAAGCTCTCGCTTGCCTTTTTCGCTCGTGGGAATAGAATATGCGTGGAAAGGTGCAATGTTGCAAATTCTAGATTGCGGTCGTAAACGAATATCGTACACCTTGTTTGGATTTTATGCAAGGTGTTTGCCAACTCCTTCGCCGTTAAAAACAATTGTCTCCAATTGTTACAAGTACGGCAGTTCGTTGAACCTTACTCGCTGGCTCGATTCTGGCTAGTGGTAAGGTATGTGATGATGGCTTGCTTGCCGGTGTGTGCGAAATCCCCATTTTCATTTTTGGTGCTGAATTTATTTTAATCGTCTTACAGACAGAATCCTACAGAATTTTTGGTACAGAATTTATTTTAGTTGTCTTAAAACGGGAATCGATCACTAAATTTCCAGTGAATATTCAAATGAACAGCGACAGTTTACCACCAGGGATTTACAATATTCAATAATTGTTCAAATAACCAAATTGACACTTTTTTAAAACTCTGCACATAGAATGCGTTTATGATATTTTTATAAAAGGATTGTAATCACATTTTGTTTTAAGCACCGAAATAACACTTAATGGAAAAGCACGACAAACGTTCTTTTTTTTTTAATAAAAAATTAATTTTTGGCAGATGAAAATGTTGTTTTGAAATAAGAATTTTTCTCCTATAAATCACTGCATCTCCCATTTAAATAAAATCATTCATCACTGTTTGAAATACGCATTCAAAATATATTCATGAATATTATATTTGTATATAAGAATATTTGATTGATAAGTATTTCTATATTTCTTGTTCCTAAATATTTTGAAAATAATCAAATTTTACAAGTACGAGCTATATAAGGATAATGGAAGTATCGACTATTTCTCCAATGTTATGAAATTATCCTGAATCAAGTCGTGAATTCTTCAAGTTATTCTTCCTTAGAATTGCAATAGGTTGTTGTTAATGTTTGCTGTAATTTTGGCTGCTTTTCCCAATCGAAAACATGCTGCCGTAATTCGACGTCTGGTTTGCCGCACTTTTTAAGTGAAGTTTACTAAGGGGCTTTATCTGCGGGTTGTCTGCGCTTCGAAACTTGATTCAATCACTCTCTTGGCTCTCGCGATTATAGCTGACGCGTTTTACTTATCGATTCGACGGAAGTTGAAAATTGAATTTCTTTTCATTCCGATTTCCACTAACAAGTAAATTCATATTATGTTAGTTATAATAATGATACTTGACAATTTGTTTCATAACCGTTAGACAATTTTGTGATTGTGTCTTGGTTTTTGGCGGTGTTTTTTGTTTTTGGTTTATCTTCAGTGTATTGTCTTCTGGTGTTTTTTTGTACGTTCTTGTTAGTTATTCTTAAATTTTTGATTCCTGCTTGTTCTCTGGTGATATTAGGGACAAAAACTAGAAGGATTCTCAAAAACATACTGAACACGATGATAATTAAACACACGTACACAAACAAACAAAAACTACCCTAAAAAACACACAATTGTGTGTTATTATTATATTTTCTGGGTCATAACAGTTTTGCTTTCATATTGTTTTCTTCCGTGGCACACTTTGAGCGAAGAAATGTGAGAAGAGAGAAGAAATGGAAGAGAAATTGATAGTGGACCCGCTAATGCATAAAGTCAATGATCCAAGAGTAATAGTACAGAATATGTAAAATACAATACAATAACCAGCAGCATTGTAAGCCAAAGAAGAAAATAACTATCAAAATGGCTATGAACCAAAAATAACTTATATTTACGCAAAATTCTGCCTATGTCATTTTAATTCAATAAATTAGTTGATATCAGACTTCAATCACATTTATTTAATAACTATACACCCAAATTCGATTGTGGTGACATAAATTATTTAAATAATAAAAAATAAAAATATGTAACTTTAATTCAAATAATACGTGACTATAAAAACAAACATTAATACATATAGTGAAAAAGTTTAAAATTCTATGATCCTGAATCAATTAAATGACTTCTTTTTGGATTCAAACGCGTCAGTGGCTATATTAGCGAAATTGCTGTTTGATAATAAGGATCCTTTTAAGTCTTGGAAAGTGATATCAGTGAGTATTTTATCCTTTAAAAGCTGCAGAATATAATGCGAAGCAAAAATGAGACAAAAAAACAAATTCTGAATTTCATTTGCATATGGCATTTCCCATTTCCTGCACATTCATAGGAACTGGTGGAATTGAATATTTTCAAAAATTTTGATGCCATGCCAAGTTGAGCAATCTTTGCTGCGCAGCAAAGTGGTGTTGCATCATTGTAACTGCTCCCATACATTCTAATGTCTTCAAACTCTTTTTTTTGTGCAACAATGTTGTGTTGCATTGATTGTAACTCCAGCTTTATTTTCCTACAGGCAGACACTTTGGTAAAACTCGATTACGTGTTCCCATAACCATTAGACAATTTACCCGATTGTTTTTTTTTTGTGGCTGTGTGTTTGTTTTTGGGGGGTTGTCTTTTGTTTGTTTCTTTGTTTGTTTGTATTGTATTTGTTCTTTCGTTCTTTCAATGCCCTCTAGAAGTACATGCTACGTAATCGTTGTAGCTTCGACGTCATTTTTCGTGGTCATTTTGATATTTCCACCGGGCAGTGCCGATATACACGGAGATTTCACGTGCGAATTTTTAGCTAAAATATAAATAAAACGTTATTTCTTTGTGCGTGGATGCGTTGTAATAATAATATTTAGTCATTACTTGCATTTCGACTAAGGTTCGTCCTCACACCCAGGCGTAGCACAACCTGTATACAAAACATCAATTCTATCGACAGTAAGAATTGCTACGGTGTTATGTAGGGCAAGATAAACACTCACTTGACGATTTCTCGCATTATTAATTAATGAAAGATTCTTTCAAAATAATATATCCGAATCTGAATGATGCAAAAAATTGACGAAGAAAAGATCACTAAGCATTTAGGTATTTGGAAAGAAGCAAAAGTATTTATAAGAGGATTTAAAGATACATTTGTCAAAGGGCGAAGTATATGGGAAGACTGACATTTGATAGTGATGTATATTTTATGAAACAAGCATTAGTAATATTTATATTTTGATACGATAAACAGTTCTGAAGTTAAAAGGAATAATAGTAAAGTCTTCCTGAATTATAATGGCTAGTTCCAAAGAAAACTGTCTCGCTTTTATCTTCAACGTTGTTATTTTGGATTTATCAAAGAGGCTTGAATATCAACGTAAACACATTTTTTTCTTAATCCTCCCTATTGTTTAATCTAACTGTAATAATGAACGCAACGTATATTTATACTATAAAGTCTACACAAAAAAAAACTCTATTATGCAATGGAAAATATCCGGATACCAGGGGCGGCTCGTCGTTGTACGCAAAGGAAGCAGTGCTTCCCTTGCTAAATATTCCCTATACAAGAAAAATAGCTTAACAATACATATTGAAATTCAAAGCAAATCAATTGATTTTATATGAATTAGCATCCAACATCAATAAAAAAATTTACGAAACTCAAAAGACTATTTATCTCACACACGAGATAGTTCTCACAGCCAAAGTGCCTTAAAAGTAGTTTTACAGCAACGCGATAGGATATCTTGCGTTTGAGTGAAAACCTCAAGCATCTGGTACCATTCTAAGCCAGAACGCTCAGTTCATTGCAGCGTATTGAAATATGCTACACAGAACACTAAAGTGATCTTGCTTCAATGCACGTACCGTGATGTGTGCATACACCCCATTGCAAGCATCACGCAATCGATGGTCTTAAACACTTCGCAATGGATGTTCCCGAATAGCAGCGCGGACGCTGCTCAGCTCACCGCGTCTTCCTGAGTAGAGAAAATCAAAGACCCCTCGCTTGTTCAGCCGCTAAATGGCCCAGAAATATTTGTGAATGGACGCAGCACGATTTGTAGCGTACTCTGGTTTCTATTTCGCTACAGAAATTGGAGCTGGTATGCTTTGGGTGAATGAATTTAGGATGTTATTTGTATGTATGCATACTATAATGAATTCGTTGTTTAACACAATATGTTATTTGCATGTTTCGTTTCTGTAATGGATTTATTACTGAGTTCAAGAGTTAAATGTTTGCTGCAGATTGAAATTCTTTTGGTTTGTCTGTTTGTTTCTTTGTGCTGAAAGTGCGTAAGTTAGTATTGTAATGATTAAAGAAAGATAGTGGCTTTTCATTTAAATAGTACAAGAGTATTAGCGTTCGGCATACAACGTGAGGTTATTTCAACCCTAAATCTTAAAGACATGAAGCTGATTTTATGGAAGAGGTATGAAAGAATTTTTTTAAATAAATGCTTTGTGTTTTATTATTACTTGTTTATACAAAGTATAAAAGAAATTTTTGAGCACGTTCTGTTTAATATATGTATACACAGAATAGATAAAATGCTTTATGAGATAAATCTAACTCCACCTTGTATAGGTGAGGAGTTATTTTCACGTTATTTGCCGAAGGTTTAATTCATTTTGTCTTGAAAATTGAATTTAACCATAGAACATTGACTGCGGTATATTTTTCTCTTAGACTATTTGAATAGATAAAAGTACTTTATAGATTCGTGGTGACCAGGACCACTAATTTTCACTTTTTATTAAAAAAAATAGTTCCAATTTACAATATGTTGCATTGTGATTTGTAATCTTGCATCATTTAAATATTGCTGAGATTGATAGTGATCATAATGAGTAGAAAAGTCACTGAATCAAACAATTGGAAATTGAATGCAACTTTTGATGTATTTGCGGCGCTGAAATTCCTACTTGTTTATTCTGGAAAACTATGGAAAAATATATCTGCTTCCCCGAGTCTTAAAGACACGAGCCGCCACTGCCGGATACCGTTTCTTGCTTTAACGATGAATTATTCTTTATTTCGAAATTCATTAATTCAAAACGAAAAGTCGAGTTCTCATCAATCTAGAGAAAAAATTTATATGTACGTATTATATTTAATTTAGTTATACATGCAAATATCAATGTTAGTTTTACACTATTTGGCACGTGGCTAGGTATATTTTGGGTGAACATGCTAATATGGCAACATGAAGATAGTGTTTTTAGGTATGTGAATTAAGGTAGAATTGAAATCAATTTTCAAAAAAAGAGAGCACAAACGTAGTTTGATTAATGAGAATATGTATAATCTCTTTTGTATTGCGAGTAGATTTGTATGAGTTGAGAATGGATCTTAGAAAATGATTAAATTTGAGCAATCACAAAAGTATTAATAAAATATTACCGAAATAGTAACATTAGTAAAGTATTGACTTTAACTAAACTTGTTTATTAGCCCCAAAAGGCAAGCTATGTTAAATGATGCATAAACAAAAAAAAACTCTAGCGCACCTGAACCGCTAGAAAACTAATTTTCGAAGAAATTGTCTTTGAGTGACCAAAAAATTTGGAAAGACGTAATACACTTTTTTGTAGAATCATATCAACCATTCCTTATCTCATGCAACAAAACCCAACTATAACACAAATGATGAAAATGTTCAGTGCTGGCAACACTTTCCCAACGAAGCAGCAATAAGTTTACCATAACATGCTCATACTTACATCAACTTATTCTTTGAATTTCGTTCTCATCGGAGGATTTCATCGAAAGTTTCAGCGGTTAAACGTTGTTTGAGGCTGCCATCCGAAAAATGTTCAAAACTCGGAAAATTTAAAAATTGGTTTCTTATTTTTATCGCAAATGCTTTGCATATGAGTATGTAATTTCAAGCATCTGTTGGTGCAATATTTACGAAAATGGCTAATACTGGTTACCCTGTGTCAGCAGCAGAGCAAAATATATACCAAATCTGCTTCACCTTAAGTTAAACCCAATCAGTAAATTTCGTTTCGATTGAATCACTGCGCTGGAAGCTTTACGGGCGAAAAGAATTTTAGGGTTGCCACCCTCAAAACTTTTCAAATTTT
>OX376376.1:11985773-12049330 GCA_947369275.1 Nemotelus nigrinus | reverse complement strand
TAATAGCATGTTCGAGTTTCTATTAAACGTTCTGAAGAAAATTCAATTATCCAACAATCCCCCTAACACGAAGGAAAATCCTACAGTTAAATATTCAGGGATTAATACGGAACAAAAATAACCTAGAAGACGTACTAAACAACGAGAACTACCACATCGCCATTTTATCAGAAACTTTGGTATTAAGCGAACATAACATCAACCCAATAAGAGGTTTCAACGTGATCTTTCAAGAATAGATCCAGTAGCAGTGGTGGAGGAGTCTGTCTACTGGTTAAAGAAAATATCGATTTCCATGAGATTCATATAGACACATCTCTTGAAGTAATGGCTATCACTACCATCAACCTAAGAGAAAATTAACTCATCCTTTCCATCTATTGCCCCCCAGACTTGAATCATGAAGTTTTCTACAGGGAACTCAATAAAATAATAGCTTTTGCCTCGGGTACCGTAAATTTCATCCTTGGAGGTGACCTCAATGCAAGGAATAGGTGCTGGGGTGATCATCAAAACAATTCTAAAGGTATCAAGCTCCTTTAAATTTTCCAAAACCATAATCTAATCTTTTTGAATAATGGCAGCAAAACTTTCGCCACTGGGTCCAGATCTGGGAGAAGGGATTCCTCAGCTCCAGACGTTAGCTTCAAAAACTATATGCCCAGAAATATCAAGTGGAACACAAGCTTAAACCATATAAGCAACAGTGGGCACAAACCCATCACCATCTCCTTTAGAACCAAATATTGCTCAAAACCCAAAAGGAATGTAGTATCAGAGAAAGTTATTGATATCATCTCGAAACAACAGGCTTCAGTATAGACAGCAGGATTCAGTATACAAAAAAAATGAGAGCGTTCCCGCACTTTTCATGAATTTTCCCACCACATGATTCAGCAAAATTCAGGAAAATTCAGTGACTGAAAATACGGGAACAGACCTATTTTTAAACACACAAGCACTCTTGTAGAAAAAATGAATTACCTATTATTGACGACTAAAACCAGTTGGCGTTTTCCTATTCAGTTTTCTATACAAAAATTCAATAAGCTTTTGCATATGTCTCCACTTTGTCTGGCGCACCCGGAGATAAGCTGTTTTCGTAAAAAGTGTTCGCTTTCTCGCGAGTCCTGGTATTCGTTCGTCCACGTATCCACGACGGAACTGAGTACAGTACTCGTGTTCGATGTAATCGATCATTGCCCATTGTCCGAATAGTGCTCGTTTCTCGGTCCATGGGTTTTTAGGACGATATTCTGGAGCAGGCAGCTTTTGTCCATTATCAAGATGCGGCAGAGGTCCTCGGTACTCGACTCAATCTTTATCGACGAATTAGATGCCCATTTGCGACTTTATCTGCATAGTAACCGAATCGTACTGGGACGATTACATGCGTTCAAAATGCTTTTAGTGATTTAATAGCAGCATTGCAATGGCTCGACATTTCAAACCGATCGGCAAGAACTATGTAATACTAAACTTATAAACTTTTAAGAAAATTGACATTTCTTCTTGACATTTCTCAATGACAGATGTGTCGTTAAAGAAATTGGTAAAACTCAGCCCCTGGACACGGACGGTATAACTTTCCACCAATAGCCCGCGCGACCGATTGCGAATGGGCAAACCAAAGACGTATGAGATTTCTATTTTTCATTTTCTTGTGGGGGCATAGGAAAAGGCGCGGCATTTCGAAATATTTACTGTCTATTGAAAAATTCGATTGGTATATTTTAATTGCAGCAACTTATTTTAGCTTAGATTTCCATAAGGAAATACAATCGTTGTTCCAATATTATATGGCAAAGCAAATATAGTGCAGGCAATAGTGTATCGCAGGAAAGTGGAGTTATTGTATACATATATGCAAATACTTACATATATCCAAAACAATACTATTCATATCTGCAAAACACTCAATTGTACCATACATGGACATTTTTTAAAAAAGTAATTATTACATGAATAGTTAGCCATTCGACTGAAGTATATTAAATAAAGCAAATGTAGTATAGTTGAAGAATTTCCTTAATCAAACTGATATAGCAAATAAAACTGAGAGCGCAAGTAATTTTTTATGGTCTGAGTTTAATGGATATTTACTTTATAGTTAGCAGGGTGAAGCGATCAGTATCGCAAATCATATTGTCTCTTATAAACGAATTGAAACACTGCACGGAACAAGAGCCTCCCTCTTTCTTTTACAACCGGACTTGGGACACGGCTTTGGCGAAATTACGGCTCTCGCCCTGTTTCTTTGCATCAAATAAACTTCTTTCATATCTCCGACCATGCAATTTTTAGCCGTGAATATAAATAATTCCTTATATTGTTTATAAATAATTCCTTATATTCTACATTCCTTTAAAATGAAACATGCTGGACTATTAAACAAAATGGTAAATATATAGCATGTGATCTCGGGCCACAAAATATCAGAGTAAATGCAATTTCATACTTACAGACAAATCATCTTCTATCAAAGTGAATTTTTTTTGAATTGGGGAAATTTTATATGGACCAAGGGATAGCATCAGTAAATGGGATCTACCGTATCAAACATAACATCTCGTGATTTTTCTCTTATTCTTTTTATTACTGTATCAGCAAGACTACGTACATCTTGGTTAGGCTCACCTACATCAGCTTTAAAGTTAAAAGAGGATACAGAAGAGGAAAAAACGGAATTGAAGGAGCAATTAAACGTAGTAAGGAATGAATTAGAGAAATAAAAAAGAAGCAAGCTCAACCAAGTTATACCTTAAACCAACTATATTTATTTCAAAGCCAATTTTTTCTTTAGAAGCTAGATATATTTTAATTTCTTGACAGCTACCGATATTTCGAAAGTAATTTGCATCTTTTCAGTGATCGTTTAGTCTAGATCAATAGACGTTGCAGAGACTGATAAACACTGAGGAAGTGGGCAATAACTGCTTAGCTTCAAAAAACTAAATCTTACTATAAATCAGCATATTTATAATAGGGCAACGTATACAAATTTTAGACCTTCAACCAATATCGTAAAAAATAATTGCCAATCGCCGAATTCAACAAAAATCGACCACAAAATACAACAAAACAAACGAAAAAATACACGTCACATACATAGTATATTTGTAGTGTCTTGCAAAATATTATGAAATTAATAAGGATCAAATAAAATTCACTTAAGACTGAAGATTCAAATACAATTAATTAATTCAACTTTTTTCAATCAACAATCGCAAATCGAATAAAGTTTAATTCTGATGATTTAAATTTTCTTGTCTTAGCTCGTTATCACCATATATATATACTAAACAAAGAATTAACCTTGTTATAATTCTATCTCTGAATATTATTATTCATTACATTAAACTTCTAAATTTTATTCAATTTACATGTTATATAAAAAGACTCCGGGATTATCCTGATTACACAACACGGTACAATAATGTGTAAAACAGAACTTTTGACAACAAACTCAAAGTTCCATTTTATCTAACTAATATTCTCTTTACAATACAATACAAACAAAGTAAAATTAACATATAAATCATACAATTAATAATTTACCTTTCAATTTCTTCTTCTTTCTAAACGTTAATACATATATTCTACATAAAAATTCCATAAGATTACAATCTAATAAGCGACAATGCTGGATTCTACGACATTCATCTTCATTTTTTCATCTTAACCGATAACTTTTTGCAGTTATCCTAACAATACCAATTCAGTCGTTATTTTTGCTTTTGTTGTTTATTGTGGTGTTGGTGGCAATTGGTGAATAGACTATGAAACGTATGTGTACGTGCAGCGGTGTCGATTCATATATTTTTTGCAAAATGCCATTTACAAAAAGCAAACATGCATTTCACTTCCCTGTTATAGGTTCGCTTCAATCGACATCACTTGATTCTGATATAATGTCATCCTCATCGATAACGCTCACCTGATCGGATGATTAGTCGAATGATCGCACCGAATACGATGAAGGCTGCAATACTTCGATATTCGAATCTGAGTCCCATTCGTCGAATTCGATATCATCATCACCTCGCCCGTATGCTGTTTTAACAATAAAATTTAATTATAAATGAATAGGAAACATTTTTCTAGATTTTTTATTAATAAACAGCTAGTTTTTTTTTCAAAATTTTCTTGGATAATTTTTTAAACATTAAAATCATAGTAAACATTAAAATCATAGTAGTAAATCACATTAAAATTTTTTAAACATTAAAATCATAGACGACACTTACCCTCGATATATTTTCCAAAGACCTTTGGTAGTAAGGCTTTCGCCTTGTCAATATCTTCCTTCATGCACTCTCCTTTGTCGAGCCCTGTGCAAGAAAAATGAAATAGTTTGGATTTAATGATGTGTTATTGTCAAATTTTTCGAAGCAATTATTGGAGAAATTTTGTTTTTATGAAATATTAAGAACCAATCAAAAGGTATAGATATGTTTTGATTGCAATACTATCAGAAATTGAATTTTAACTAAGTGGTTTCGGAAAGTATGCGCCGTTTCTCATCAGACATCAGCTCATTCAAGCTTTGGAGCAGATACATGCTATGATATTGCAGACAGGAAGGGAAAAAGCTGATCGCGTTTAGCAAACACGAAAATGATATTTAAAAAAAAAATAAATTGCATGAAATTGAGCTGCTTAGTACAGCAGTTTCTGTTTATAAGCAAATCGCTCACTTTCACTTTCATGAAATTTTAATACAACAAAAGATAATTCCACTTGTATATTCAAACAATTTCCCCACATTAAAAATTCAGGTATTGCAAAGCCTATGAAAATTAAATAAAACATTTTTATTTGCGGACAATATGAATTCAACCAAAGTATGGTTAAAAAATGCTTAATATATATATATATATATATATATATATATATATATATATATATATATATATACATATATATATACATATAAACATATATACGAATTGAAATGATTGAAAATTTTACTTACTGAAGAAAACTCAAAACTTGTGTCTGCTGCACCTCGCATTGGATGGTTAATAGGATAAGCCTGTGGAAATTAAATAATATACTGTTATTGGCGGACGATATGATTTCGAGCATACTTGGCAAATGTCTAAATACATAAATATGCACACACCTATATGCACACACCTATATATATATATATATATATATATATATATATATATATATATATATATATATATATATATATATATATATATATATATATATATATATATATATATATATATATATACATATATATATATATATATATATATATATATATATATATATATATATATATATATATATATATATATATATATATATATATATATATATATATATATATATATATATACATACATATATATATATATATATATATATATATATATATATATATATATATATATATATATATATATATATATATATATATATATATATATATATATATATATATATATATATATATATATATATATATATATATATATATATATATATATATATATATATATATATATATATATATATATATATATATATATATATATATATATATATATATATATATATATATATATATATTTATATAGATATAGTATAAACGAATTGCAATAATTCAAAATATTACTTACTGCAGAAGGCTCAAAGCTCATGTCTGATGCACCTGATACAGGGTCGTTGATAGGATAAGCCTGTGGAAATTAAACAATACACTGTTATTGGCGGACAATGTGAATTCGAGCATACTTTGCAATTGCTTGAGCTTAGTTTGAAAAACTCAATTTCAATAGCTTGTGTAAGTTTGTACTTATTGAATCAATGATTAGATTAACTTGCTTGGATTGTTCTACCTATTTAAGCAAAGTATTTTACGTCAAAGTCCAATGTTCGCATTAGTAGAATATTTATTTAATTGTTTTATCTATCTGTCGAGGCTGGTACACATAAATAAATGTAGGCAAATATAAGTAAGTTCTTGAAATCGTTGAAAATAATGGCATATGGGTGTCTGTCGAGGAGTTGAAATATATGTTGTATCTAAATGAATAATTTTGTTTTTCAAATGAAAGAATTTGCCGCACTTAGTAATTTTCACTGAATCAATCATATAGAATAATTTGATATATATATCAGAGCTTGATTTGCGAAAAATAAAGCAATCGCTTTTTGGGGTTTTATCAGACCACTTGTGTTTCAAATGATTTACCCTCGTGCGTCGATATTGGACCAAAGCAATAGGAAGTCAAGCAGGACGAATTTGTATTCGGCCAGCAAAGAGTCGTATAGATGAATTTCATATTCGGCTATACCATTAGTAGACGGATTTGTATACGGCTGCTAGCGTGCCGATAAAAGAATCTGAATATATATCCAAAGAAAAATAATAAATATATATCCAAACAAAAACTTACCGAACTATCCATACAAGCACCCGTTAGCTCAGCAGCTAAGTTTCTTCTTGTTTCAATGTTCTGAAAGCGGCAATTTTATAAATCAAATTTAAGCTCAAGGAAAACGTTATAATTGCTTACGCATGATTTCCCTTCAACCGCGATAGGAACTGCATTAGCAGTGAGAATTGTCCGGTTACCTAGTCGAATGAAGCACTCGGTTTTAAAATGCTCCGAACAAATCACAGTTTGTTTTATTTAGATGCAGTTCCGGCAAACCCAACGCGCTTTTCCACACACATTGCTCGAGCTCGTTTTTCGGGAATCTAAAAGATATTGACGGCAAAGTTAGTTTTATATCATCTTGCCCCAAAGTTATCAACATTTGCAACGCCTTTGATACGAAAGAGCACAAAGTGTCATGGCGACCACCAAATTGTTGACAAATTTAGAAACATTGAAAAATGATTACTTTTAACAGGAAAAGACGCTTTCAATGATTGATTTTAAGCTTAAACCTTATATTGATCACTTACTTGTGAAAAGAAACCCCGGAAGGTTTGCACTGCTTCCGATTTTCGCAACTTGGCACAACGCACTTCATTGTCACTTTCTGCCTTTTTCTCTGACTGTCACTGAAAAAAATTCCCAAATATACGATCACTATTCACATCTGCACATATTTCAAACACTTTTACCTTGAATTCTTAATTCGGAAATTCACAAAGTTAACTTTTATTTTTGCGCGCACAAAACCACTGCACAACTCACGTGTTTCACCGTACTTGTCAGATTGGCAATGAGAGCGAAATGGCGGAAAATTGAGGGGAAATGCTTGGATTTGACAATGAGTAGACAAAAAATTACTACCATCCCCTTCAATGTAAATCTTATGGGCATGTCCACTCCATTTCTACTATCTCACTGGTAAAACCGGACTTGATGCCCCACACGGCTGTTACACGAATTTTCCGACAGATGTCGGGCTAATATGTTTGTGTGAAAATCTGAATTGGCCTATCTGCTGCATTGTTTTTCGTCCGTTCCAATTGATTTTGGGAAGAAGCTCGTCCAATATTATCATGCTAATATTCGCAGAAACTTTGCCTCTTATTTTACTTGCAATCAATAGTTTCTAAATAAAATATTATTTATATTTGAATTCATAAGTTTAACTTAAATTCAAACTTACAATATTGGCTTCAAAATCTGATTCCGATAATAATCTGGAATCTAACATATTTAGGCCTTCAAGTGTTGCTATTGGAAATTTGAACACTTCTTGCACTGGCTTACCAAATATTTTATCAAAAATTGTATTTAATTTTACTGATTGCTCTGCAAGAGCCTTGGTTTGCTGCTCAAGTGTTTTTTGCATCAAACAAATTGCCTGTTTAACATCTAAGGAGAGCTCATTAAAAAATATATGCAATGATATCTAATGAAATTATGCCTTGAAGCTCGCCCATTATTCGCGCGTCATTCTGAGTATTTAACGTAGTTGACGCAATTGATGAAGGTGATGGTGGCTGATTTTCCACGGCTTCATCTGGAGGAAGCATAATCATGAACGGCTCGTTTCCAAATACTTGTCCGTAGTTTAAATTTATTTCTAAAAACCAGTATTAATTTTCTCATTCTTTTTTAAATGTATTTTCAATGCGTTACCTGGTGGTGGATCCATTATTAGGATAATTACCTGTTTTTCACATATAATATTTCGCCAATAAGTGCGTCAAAAGGTATTTTTTAGGCAATAAGTTGACTTCGTCTTTCTCACTTAATGGTAAAATTATAAAATGAAGTTAAAACGTTGTAATTAATTGCGGTGTATTATACCACCTTCACAAGCAAAATTCTTTCGAAATATAGCATAAGAGTTTAAGCGAGGAGACCATCAAACTTAAAAGAACATGAGCATAATCATAAAGCTACAAAAATTGATTCATTTTACATTCTCCACATTTTGCCGTAGAAATTCTATTTATGCTGCGAATGAGCAGAAAAAATCTTCATTTCAAAAAATTCGTTTGCATCGTGAATAGAATTTTTACGACAAAATGTGGAAAATGTAAAATGGTTCAATTTTTATGCTCATGTTCCGTTAAGTTTGATCGTCACGTGCAAATCATGCAAATCAGTATATAAAATACATTAAATTCCTTTTTGCTTTCCTTTAATTTGAAAAATTTAATTCTAGCAATAAGCACAAGCTTCAAAGCAATTTTAGAGTTTTATAAAAATTTTGTTAATGCACAAAGCCGTTCATAATGTTCATTCAACACACGATCCTGTACTTTCAAAATCCCAGGAATATCATGCCTCTGTGAAGCATCTAATGCATAAAAATATATTTTAACTTACCAGCTTCAATATTTATTACGCACTAATAACACTCGCGATGCAATCAACGCACAACAGATACAACAAACGATACTTTTGTAAATAAACACTTTCTCTGCGCATCGATTAAAGGCGACTGCAACCGGTACGTTTCACGGAAAATATGAATGCGCATCAGAGACAGGTCAATCACTTATTCTTTACCCATTACTATAATTTAGTAAGGCTTATATAGGTTTCGTAATAAGGCAATCATAAGGTGTATTTTTTTTTGTTGGGTATAGATTCCTTATTGATACTGTTGCGACGCGACGGTGGCCTCTCCAAAACAGGAACCTGAAAAGAAAAAGCAACAAAGGATCGAGTTCAAAACAAGGAAAATATATACTTATCTAATATCAATTTCTAATGTTTGCGATCGTTGTTTACGCTGATGATAGTTGTCACATGACATTTGTCATTTGACATTACATGTTTAAATATCCATTCACAATTGATTTTTTCACTTAATATTCACAGTAAAGAAATACTGGTAAAACTGGAAATATAATAAGAGAATTAAGAGAAAGTTGTATAGAAAAGAAAGTACCGAAATTTTCACTTAACAGTTGACTTTGAATTTAGATGGTGCGGAAGAAAATTGATTGTTAGAAAAATCTATACGTTTGTTGAAAAATTGAAATTCCAATACAATAAAAATTTATTAAATCGTTAATCAGTGACGGAGTTTAATTGAAGAATTGGCTGTATTTAGAATATTTTATGGTTTAGTGGTTATAGTGGTTTAATTAGAACATTTATTTGGTCCTTCGAACCGGATCGCAACGGCAATTAGAAGGTCTGGTAAGTCCTTATTCCATTCCTTTATTACATTCCATTGCATTTATCCTTCTACATATATGCCAATATACATATTCCCGCATTTCATATCAAATATTAGAAACACATCAGTCTTGCTCAATTACAAAGGACTGAACATACATTCGTTAATTTGATTAATGAAAATTTCGTGATTGACTGACACTAAGTATACTAGTGCTAATTGGGTGCGAATTGATGGTGTGAAATCATATAGCATAGATTTGAGACAATTTTGCCGTGATATCAGCAAATCAATAAGCTGGGTCATTGAGGCATAGTAGTTAGACAGATAGGAAGATTTCACCATCATTCATTCAGTTATAAGTGTGTCAGTAACCAATTGTAGTGTACAACATTTACATTTATAGTGCAAAGTATACTTCAAAATATATCGAAACTCGCAAAAATTATAATCCAACGAAATGGATCGGTTGCTAACTCAACAGAAATTGTTACTCGAACAATTAAATAAAATGCAAAGTAACTTCAAAAAGGATGCTAAAGCACGGAAAACTCTTGCTTATGCCACGAAATTGCTCCAGCGAGTGCAAGAAATTCGGCAAATTTTCCTGGAAACGCATCAGAAGATACTTTCATTAGTCAAAGAGCAAACCGATGTGGATTTAGAATATTTCAAAGATAAACTGTATCTATCCTTTGAAGAACTCAATTTGAGTTTCGAAACAGATCTAGAAGATCTGAAGTTGGAACAAGGGGCACAGGCAGCGCAGGCTGACAATGAGATACAAAATCAATCCAGTCGATCAAACGATGACATGGATGTTCGACTTCCACGCATAAACTTGCCAAAGTTTAACGGAAACTATGGGGAGTGGACTTCTTTTAAAGATCTGTTTGTATCTTTGATTCACAACAAATCTAATTTATCTCGAGTAGAGAAATTACACTACTTAAAATGCAGTCTTTCGGGGGAAGCTGAACAACTTCTCAAACATTATTCGATCACTGAATCCAATTATAATTCAGCGTGGAGGTTGCTCATAGAACGTTATGATGATAAGCGCGTTCTATTAAATACTCAGTTTAGAAGGTTGCTGGCCATCAATAATGCAAATGAATCCGCTTCGTCTATTAAAATGTTACTCGATAAAACTAACGACAGCGTTCAGGCAATCGTCAATTTAGAGGTAGCGAATATTTGGGATGCAATGTTAGTGCATTTGACAACTCAACGACTACCAACTGAGACGCGTCAAATTTGGGAGCAACAGCAAGCCGCGCATAAAGAAACATCATCATTCAAAGACCTCACAGAGTTTTTGCAGCGTCGTTTTAGAGCATTAGAGGCTGCTGGGGTAGAAAAACATAAACCCACTCGATCTTCACATAATGTGTTTTTGACAAAACACGAGCAGCATATTATGTGCATTTCGTGTAAGGGGCCACATCATTTGAGACAATGTACCACTTTTCTTCAATCAGATCATGCGACGAGATTTGATACGGTAAAAAGAAATGGTTTGTGCCTCAATTGCTTGAACAAAGGACACTTAGTAGGAAACTGTCCCAGCACGTCAAGATGTTTCAAGTGTAAAAAGGCACATCACACACTTCTGCATAAACCCGATGTATCTACAACTGCAGTCCTTCAGCACCAGTCGCAATCTTCATCTTGGCATAGAAACCAAACATCAAATTCATTTACTCAAAATAATCCGCCTCCGACCTTAGAATTCAATCAAGAACCTTCAACCTCGTTTTCACACAATGTTCGACCATCGATTTTGACTTCTTTGGATCATAGACCTTCGACTTCAGTGACAACAGTCACGAAGATAAACTCTTCGACTAGCAATGCTACAAAAACGGTATTGTTAGCAACAGCATTAGTGACGGTTGAGTCTTCGACTGGATTTATAACACTACGCGCTTTGCTGGATCAAGGTTCACAGGCGTCAATCATTACAGAGAGTGCAGCTCAAAGAATTGGAGGGAAAAGGCAATCGACAAACATCACTGTAGCTGGTATTGGAGAGACAAAGGGTATTTCGACGAACGGAAATTTGGAAATTACACTTCGCACCAAAACAAACGAATATTTGAAAGTAGATGCTCTCGTGTTGAGAAAGTTGACAAATTTCATCCCATCGCAAACAATTTCCACATCGATTCGAAAACAGATTGGAAATTTAGATCTGGCTGATCCTCACTTTGACCAACCGAGCAAGATTGACATTTTATTGGGAGCTGAAGCTTACGCTCAGTTATTACTTGGAAAAATTCGAAAATTGACTCTAGGTCCAGTGCTACAACTTACTAAGTTAGGCTGGATAATATCAGGCAGATTCAGCGATAACAACGCGCAAGTAGTGCACACACTTAATGTGCAAATAGAGGAGGACGTGAAAATTAGTGAGCAACTTAAACATTTTTGGGAGATTGAAGAAGTTGGAACGGGAAAAAACATCACTCAAGAAGAAGAAGCATGTGAAGAACACTATAAGGTAAATGTCAAGAGACAGCAAAACGGTCGATATCAAGTTCGGTTGCCATTTATAAGCACAGAGAGTCAACATTCACTAGGGTTTTCCAGAGAAAATGCAATCAAATGTTTAATACAGATGGAGAAACGCTTCGAAAGGGACAGAAGTCTTCAAGAAGAATATTCAGCAGTAATGCAAGAGTATATAAGTCTAGGTCACATGAAGGAAGTTCCCGTTTGTAAAGAAGTCACGTTTGAATCTGGAAACATACGCAGCATAGCTAACTTCCTTCCACATCACGCAGTGCAGAAAGAAAGCACATCTACAAAATTAAGAGTGGTGTTTGATGCGTCCAGGAAAACGAGTTCTGGTGTGTCTCTGAATGATATATTATTGACAGGACCAACCATTCAGAGCACCATGACATCAATTCTCATAAGATGGAGATTAAAGCAGTTTGCAATGGTGGCCGACATTGCTAAAATGTACCGACAAGTAGATATGCATCCGGAAGATGCAAACTTTCAGAAAATTGTTTGGAGGCAACAGCCAGCTGATCTAATTAAAGACTATGTTCTGACTACCGTAACCTTTGGAACTACTTCAGCGCCGTTTCTAGCAATCAGAACTTTACACCAATTAGCAATAGATGAAATTGAAAGCTATCCAAATGCAAGTAAAGCAGTCTTCGAAGAATTTTACGTAGACGACTTATTATCTGGAGGAAATAGTCTACAAGAATGTATTATCAAAAGAGACGAACTCATTAAATTGTTGAATTCTGGCGGTTTTAAATTGAGAAAATGGATAACAAACGACAAACGAATTTTAGAAGGAATCCCATTTGAAGACATCGAAATGCAAGATGCGATCAACATGGATATGGATAATGGATACAAATCGCTAGGAATAATGTGGTATCCGCTAGCAGACTTCTTCACCTATCGATTGAAAAGGCGTAAGCAATTAGAAACCTACACAAAACGCTCAATTTTATCGGAAGTTGCACGTCTCTACGATCCATTAGGTTGGATAGCACCTATTATGGTATCAGCTAAAATTTTACTACAAGGACTATGGTTATCTGGGCAAGATTGGGATGAACCAATATCAACTGCACTAAACACGGAATGGATGACATTATTGAGCCAATTACCGGAAATAGAAAACATTAAAATCCCAAGATGGGTAGCTTACCAACAAAACTCGAAAATAGAACTTCACGGATTTTGTGACGCCTCTCAGCGTGCCTACGCAGCAGTAATCTATGTGGTAGTGCGTGCAGGCTCGGCTGTCAATAGTCATCTATTAATGGCTAAAACCAAGGTGGCACCAGTGAAGCCAGTTAGTATTCCACGATTGGAGCTATGCGGAGCTGTACTATTGTCTCGATTGCTAAAAGAAGTTACAACATCATTAAAAATTGAAAACATACCTACCTGGTTATGGAGTGACTCAGAGATCGTGCTAGCATGGCTGAAAGGTCACCCCACTCGATGGACTACATTTGTATCTAATAGAACGGCTCTCATCCTTGAGAACACTGATAACATACCATGGCGATATGTTCCATCTAAATGTAATCCAGCAGATGTAGCTTCCAGAGGAGTAAAACCAATCGATTTAATACGCAATGAGCTATGGTGGCACGGACCAAGCTGGTTATCCGAAGACATCGATGCATGGCCTAAAATGCGAGATATCAAATCAGTTGAAGTCGAAAAACGAAAACATTACATTGTTAATGTAGGAATACACACAGAAAGTTTCTTAGACACTTGGTTACAAAGATATTCAACATTATCGAAACTAATTAGAATTACCGCGTACTGCTTCCGTTTTCGCAGATCGAAAATAAATCGAACATAGAACCTCGACATAGAACTTCGAACATAGAACCACGACTACAGAACTTCGAATATAGAACCTCGACTATAGAACTTCGAGTATAGAACCTCGACTATAGAACCTTGAATTTAGAACCTCGAGTTTAGTACCTCGAATTTAGAAGCTCGAAAATAGAAACTCGAAACTAATGTTGACTAAATTATAGAAGATGGACACCAAAGTACTTACTCCAGCACATTTCCTGATAGGCGATACACTACTAGCACCACCCGAAGCAGATTTCGAAGGCGACAATATCAACCATCTCGATAGATGGCAGACAACGCAAAAGATAACGCAAGATTTCTGGAAACGGTGGAAAACCGAATATTTGAATCGCTTGCAACTTAGACCCAAATGGAATACAACAGAAAACAATTTCAAAGTGGGCGATTTGTGTATACTAAAAGATGAAAAATTACAGTCTTATCGTTGGCCATTAGCCAGAATTATAGAAGTTCATCCAGGAAACGATTCCCTAGTACGAGTAGTAACCGTATGGTCAAATGGAAAGACATATAAACGATCAGTTACAAAAATTGCACTAGTACCTACGCAAAATATATCATGAGAAATGCACCTTTAATTCCTTCCATCAAACTGTTCCTTACACATCCCTTTCCTCCATGAGACCTTGCCATATCAAATAAATTCGCGAAACTACTTAACGTGAGACGTCTTTGGAATTCCATACAAATCAGTGATGGTATAGGTGGACGCCCAGCATAGGTGGGACAACTTCACCATGCCAAAACTGAGTTGAACGAATGCATCAGCTTAACCGGCACATCGGACAACACATTAACGATAGGAATCTAGATCAAAATAGTATCCAGACCCGGACGTGACATACAAACAACATATATCAAATAGATTAGCCAATTAATACTTACCATTTCAGAAGTCAGCCCAATAGATAATACTGAGGCACTACACACGCCTCATCGGGGGGAGAATGTTGCGACGCGACGGTGGCCTCTCCAAAACAGGAACCTGAAAAGAAAAAGCAACAAAGGATCGAGTTCAAAACAAGGAAAATATATACTTATCTAATATCAATTTCTAATGTTTGCGATCGTTGTTTACGCTGATGATAGTTGTCACATGACATTTGTCATTTGACATTACATGTTTAAATATCCATTCACAATTGATTTTTTCACTTAATATTCACAGTAAAGAAATACTGGTAAAACTGGAAATATAATAAGAGAATTAAGAGAAAGTTGTATAGAAAAGAAAGTACCGAAATTTTCACTTAACAGTTGACTTTGAATTTAGATGGTGCGGAAGAAAATTGATTGTTAGAAAAATCTATACGTTTGTTGAAAAATTGAAATTCCAATACAATAAAAATTTATAAAATCGTTAATCAGTGACGGAGTTTAATTGAAGAATTGGCTGTATTTAGAATATTTTATGGTTTAGTGGTTATAGTGGTTTAATTAGAACAGATACCTTAGCCTTATATGACTTATAAAAATTTTTTGCTGGGTAGAGAAACGGTTATGTATGTGACGAATAATGTAAATGCGATAAAAGGTATGCAGGTGAATAGTTGAATGAAAATGAGTAGAAGAGAAGAGTGGGAATATGCTGACAGGTTTAAAAAAACGATAAATGTTAAAAATTTGTTGAGTAAAGTGCAAGTTATGCGATTTAAGCGAGAGTGTTTATGTGAGAGGTGTTGTTATTGATTGAAAATATAGTAAAATAATGGGTTGCAAGTAACAAGCAAATAACTTGCTTCCACACCGCATGAGCCGGTTGATAAATGAAATATTATAATTTATAGTTACAATATCTTAGTAACAATTCCTTAGTAATTTTGGCAAACCGAATATTATTGTTCGACTGAATAGATATGTACCTTAATTTGAATATATCATTTTTCAGATTATTCACCATCCAAGCTAGAAACAAAGAAGTTAACATTTCGGTTCATGCAGAAACACAGATGTTGAACGAACTGTCGCCCGCAGAGGAACTCCTTGGGATGCAGGAAATAACTTGTAGCCACATCGGATAAGCCAGATAATAAAATATTATAATTTATAATTACAATTTATCAATAAAAGCGGACTTAATTTTGGAAAATTTTATTATTTGCAGTATACTGAATACTTATAAGTTACAGTGTATAAGATCGAGCTTTTGGTGAAAGTAGTGTTTTGTGAAATATACGAGAGTTCTTTCAAAATGGTAAATGGTAAATGCGGTAAAAGGTATGCAGGTGAATAATAGGTGAATGAAAATGAGTAGAAGAGAAAAATGGGAATATGGTGAAAGGTTTTAAAAAACGATAAATGTTAAAAAATTCTTGAGTAAAGTGCAAGTTATGCGATTTAAGCAAGAGTGTATGAAAATGCGTAGAAATACAAAATGCTAATATTTAGAAGAGTAAAAAAATTTAAATATTTAAAAAAATCAAACTTCGATGACGGATTGGAAATTATCTCCACCCAATGTGCTTGCTAACTGATAAGTATTCCATATAAACAATTGCGGTTAGGGTAAAAATTTTCAATTTGTGTTCTCACAAGTAAAAGTGTTTTGAAATATTTCGGAAAAAAATTTGTAGGATAAATAACAAAAACTGTTGTTGTAATTGCATATAATCTACAACTAGATATTAATTCAGCGATATATGCAATATCTAAGTTTTTGTCTGTATCATGATGCATAGTGATGAAAACTTTATTTGAGAGGCGTAGCTATTGATTGGAAATATATCAAACTAATGTGTTGCAAGAAACAAGCAAATAACTTGCATCCACACCGCATGAGCCGATTAATAGATAAAATATTATAATTTATAGTTACTATTTCTTAATAAAATGTTAATTTTGGTACACAAATTGCAGAGTTTGATAACGTGAAACGTGCCATATCAATTGTTCTTCATCCGATAGAATATGTATTTTAAATTAACTTAACGAATATTTTCTCGACTTGAATAATAAAAGTAAGAATCGCAGTTCAAAGCATTGTTTGATTCATAAATTGTAATTAATTTATCCGTTTGTGGCTGAAATACTAAGATTGTTAAGTGAAAGGTTCGCAAAAGTGGAATTGATTGACGATCTATCGATCGTTTGTTGCTATTGTAACGAATATGAAACACTTTTATAAGCAATAATTTTTATTTCCACTAAAAACTCTTTAATCAAAGTCATATAACAATCGACAAAACCTACTTTTCGAAGATAATTTAAAAGCGGTGTGATTATTTTTTTACTGATTTTATAAAGTTTACAAAACGATGATTTGGATCGAGTTTTGTTTGACTAAATTCGTTTTCAGTAGCACTCAAACTGGAAACAGCCGTGCAACGTTTAGTCGAAAATCGATGAACCGAAAGCTTGTGGGCACACCTACCAAGATCTTGGATCATATGAGATGCAAATAATATAATTTTTTAATAAATGTATTTTTTGTTAAATGCTCAATGAATAAAAGGTTGTTGAGTATAATAATAAATGGAATTGGGTGTATCATGTGCAGTACTTTAGGTTCAAGTTGAATACGTTTTTACTGTTATTAATTTAATTATTATGGAAATGTATGTAAATATCTTATAACATTGCACACTGGTTACAGTTTCCTGTAGGCAAATTATTGTTTTAAGAATAGCTAGTAGGCAAATTATTGTTTTAAGACTTATGAAAAAGATGTAATCTGCTATGAATGTGTATATATCGTCGCTGTGAAATCAAACCGGCATATCTGCAAAAATTGAGTTTTTGAGTTTTTGGTATCAAAAAATTCCTTATTTTCCCCTCTATTTTTATGTCGCACCGGCATATCGTAAAGTTGAATAAAAACCCGTCTAATGGTGTTTTGCCGCTTTGCATTCACGTGGAAATAGCCCACATGCGAAAACTTTAAAGCGCTCTAGTGAAGAATGTGTATTTTGCAGATATGCCGGTTTGATTTCACAGCGACAATATGATCTAACAGGGTAGTAGCAAAGACGTTGAATCTATGATGCATGCACGTTTGAAAATTGAATGGAAACGAAGTGAATTTGGGGTAATAAATCAGTTATTAATATTTGATGTGATTTTTGAAGAATAC
This sequence comes from Nemotelus nigrinus, assembly GCA_947369275.1. Lineage (NCBI taxonomy): Eukaryota > Metazoa > Arthropoda > Insecta > Diptera > Stratiomyidae > Nemotelus > Nemotelus nigrinus. The sequence goes on along the minus strand of OX376376.1, from coordinate 12,031,320 downwards.
TGGTGAATATATGAGAGCAAAGAATCACTAGGATGGAAGAATTCATAGAATGAATGGCTACTAGTTTCGAAAGTATGCACTCTTTCTCAAAAAATCAATAATCACCCACTGCAAGTCGTCACATCAGTTAGATATACGCTATGAGCTTAGTTAAATTTGAATTTTTGATCGTCCCACAATTAGAAAACAATTCTATTTGAATATGGTAATTTCATATTAACGTTTAGAAAAATCTTCTTTTTGATAATCGACAGAGAATACTTAGCTCAGAAATTTTAAGATGAAATAGCTCGACATCGCCAAAAACCAATAAACATGTTATTCAATAAGGACATAACAATTCACCGAAAAATCACCGTTGTACGTGAACACGTCATCCGATTGAGCTGAAATACTCAAGATACAGTGGTATATATGTAGAACAGGTCCTAGTTTTACTAAATGTTGGTTATCTTTAGTGCTTTGGCACCGGCTGCCATTTAATTGATAATTTAAGTGATCTCAAAGTTCTAACAACAAATAAATTTTCAAAAAACCAAGTATGCGAAATAAATTTTTGAACGTATTTCAAACAGGCATATACGTTTCTGACGTTACATTACGCTATCATTTAAACAAAATTTTAAGCTTATGTGTATACTAAGCTCCCGCTAGGAGTGCCGTGAAATTGGCTGCAATGAATCCATCACTGCAAACGTGCTCGCGGAAGTCACGTGAACAAAATTCAATTTCAGACTTAAAAATAACATGTGTACTACATTTGCAATAAATTTCAGCCCCATATCTTAATTATTCGCTGTTTTATTTAAATACAAAATTATTGTCTTTATTTTAAAACCTCTGTATAATAGCTAACATTCTGATGGCATTAATATATTTGAATCATGTCTTGCGGTCTCGCAGTCATAGTTGGTGAACGGTTGGGGTTATCCCATGATAGCTTTGATTTCGATAGTGTCAAGTACAACTTTCAAATATGTACGAAGTTGGTGTTAAGAAAGGAGAATATACTATGGCTCGCGACAGACGCCGAGCGGCAACAACATCGCACACACACACCCTAAAATCATCGCACACGCTCATGGTCCGAAGAAAGAGGATGCGTAGGTCCTTCACGCGTCAACCACCGACAAGAACAGACGAGATAAAGAAGACTTTTTGTATCAACTTAAGTGGCAACTAAGCCACTAAGGTTTAAGCCATCAAACCATCCTATAATAGACAATAAAGTGTTATTAAAAGTAAAAGAATAATAACGAGTCTTAATAAAATATACTCCAGGTGGCTGTTAAACCGGTAGAGATTTAACCGCCAACAGTTGGTACATTAAGTTCGTGGAAAAGGAGTAAGAATATAATTAGTTATAATTAGTTTATCATCTAATATAATTAGTTTATCATCCACATTTTCAAAAATGTTTTTTCTTTGTCGGAAAGGAATGCCGAAGTAGCAACCTTCACTTCGTCGGAGCCATATCATGGCTTTTTTTGGGGAAAAATAATAATCGCTTGGGAGCCATATCATGGCTGTAGAGTAGGTGATGTAAAATATCAAAGCCCACCTTATGCAGGGCAGTAAACGAAAAACTACTCCTGTGAACAGGCTCATTGTCGTGCAAAAGAAGGATGGCTTTGGTCAATTTTCTTTTTTCTTTGATGGCTTCTTTCAACTACTGTAGAATTGAAGCGTAGTATTCAATAGTTGTGGAGACGACTTTGTTTTTAAAATCCATCAACAGTATCACTTCTGAGTTCTATCAACAGTATCCCTTCGTAGTCATCTGCCATGACTTTTCCAGCAGAGGGTGACACGTTGAACTTCTTCGGTGGTGGTGTGCGTATTTGTTTCACTGCATATAATCTTGTTTGGACTCAGGATTGTAATGATCAATCCAAGTTTTGTCTCCAGTAGCGATTCGACTCAATACTCCACCCTCGTCTTCACTACACCTTGCACTACATCTTATTCATGCCAGGATGATTTGTGTAATATTTGAAATGGTTGTATCTGGCACTGCAAGCATTTCTGCGAGCTGTTTCTTGTTGAGTATAGCATCTATTAATATAACTTTCCGAATTTTTGAGCAATATTCGAAGTGGCCGTCCTGCTCGTGGGTCGTCTTCTTTTTTTTTGTTTAAAAAGACAAATTGGAAAGGATGCCACCTTTTCCATTATGGTTTGAGCGTACTTTCCTTGTTTGGCGAGGACCTTTATAGCAGCGTGGTACTCGATTGTATTTTACACTTTCTTCCAGATTGAGTTGCTTGGTCGGCGAAGGTTCAAAATAAGACTTGCAATTGATGCTTATAATACATCCCTAAAGCCATAACGTTTCATTAAACTACCCCCATTAATTATCTACCTACTCAATTCGCGAACTTAATGACCCACCCTTGTAGTTATTAATACTGTAGCTTAAGTTACATAGTGAAAATATTGTACCATTCAATTACACATACCATTTTAAATGATTAAATTATGATTAAATGAATATTCTGCTGACTTATGAAGCATGTGTATAGGTATAGGCCGCATGGTCAGGATTCTCGCCATCAGTCTGCAGTTCAATTCCGGCACATGACACTCAGCTTTTTTCTTCATTGCATATATTATATTTTACAGTTACCTTTCATCGGGCTCAAAATCCAAACATCAAATTTAGTTCAGTTTGATTTGAAATTTAAATTGGATTGACGAAAATTTCAGTCATATTTTTGGTAGTAGGGGTTAGATTAAGCACCAAGCCTAACAGTTGCAAAAGTATCCAGAAGAATAAAATAGAATAATTCTAATATGGACGAAAATATAATTCATTATAACTGCTTGCATTGAAACATAATTCGTAATAAATGCTTTTACTGCACAATAACAGACAAAACTCTAATTTGTTCTGATTTCACATGCACATCTGTTGTATAGTTTGTTGTGTATTGCAAATTAAGTAAGAACCACGCAAAATATTAGCTAGACTCTAACACAACTTTGAGACAAGTGGCACTAGTTTCGTATAACTTTTTCTCATTTGCTTCCATCAATTGTACGTAAGTAAAGCTGGTGAGATTTTACAAAAGAAATTTTAATTTGGGGGCCAACATAATAACGATTTCGATCGAATTTGCTTGAATTAATTTCAACTCAGCGGCCCTCAAACTGTAGCAAGTCTTGACTTCCATACAAATTTTGTGGGCACATCTATCCAAGATCTCCGTTCATATAAACTACAACTTATATATTTTTGGGCATTCAATGTGGAATGAATTAAATATTTATGAGTACAATAATAAATGAAAATGTGTACATCATGTGCAGTACTTTGCGTCCGAGTATTTAGCTTTTTACGTTAATTAGCACGTACATATGCATGCTGTTCGGAGTGAAAATGTATTAAGATACCTTATTAGTTGGACTTTGAATACATATTGATTTTATAATGTTGTACCCTGCTTGCAATTTCTCATTATGTAGGCTTGCAGTCAAATGGCTGCTTTAAGGCCAATGAAAAAGTTGCAACTGGGTATTAAATTTTACAAGGGGGGGTAGGCTATTATAAATGACGTTGACTCGATGGTGCATGCGCACTAATATGAATGAATAGAAACTAAGTGAATTTGGAGTAATAATGTAGTATTGATATTCGATACGATGTTTATAGAACCTTTTCACCTTCGAGCATTAAACTAAAAACAACCATTCTTCCTTGCACATGTTTTTTGAGATGAGGTTTTTGGATGCTCCAGCAAAATTCCTAAGCAAATGAAGAATGTGAACAATGACTCTGATTACTCACGTTTTTTGTTTGTATTTAGCGGGCTGCTATGGCATAAACCGTCAATAGTTCAAATTCTCAGGCAAGAACATGACTAAATATTAAAAGAGGAAATACTTTTTTGCACAATCATATACACGGTTAGAGAAATATACATTTTTACTACTCAATCGCCAATTTAAAAACTATTTTACATTTTTTTCTATGATAATGCCAAAGCTCAGGGGATTACCATTTGAAGCAAATGCTTAGCTATGCGGCAAGGAGACACAAATAAGAGATATCTATACCAATTATTCCATTATTCTCTTTTAATGTGTCACATTATATCTTGTTTTCTAAAGCTCTGGTGCTATGTCCAGTCGCCACTAAAACTATGATATGATAATTAATGCAGTGCTGGCATCATGCCCAGTTTGTGGCTATTAGAACAATACAAATACAGCCATGAGCATACAGCGGGATTCGAAACCACAGACAGTAGATCTAATTGGTTATAGATATACAGTGCCGGTAAAAATGATAAGACACCCCATGTTTTTCAAGAAATCGTAAAATAACAAAACAATCCCAGGAAGCTGTGTATGTGTCTGAGATTGCCGCACCACATTACGTTAACCTGGGTAATTAGCCGGAGATTTTTCGTATAACATACGGAGTAATTAAAGAAAGTTGAATTTCAGTCAGGTAAAAAAGATAAGACACATTACATTTGTGCCATATTAGAATAATATTAAAGTAATGAAACGCAACTATTTGTAATATTTCAATATTTTATTGAGCTTCCTTTCTTTTTTATAATTTCTATAATTCTTTTTGGTAGACTTTTATATAATTTTCGAACATATTTTCTCGAAATCTGGGCCCATGCAGAGGTAATAGCTTTTTCTAATTCCTTTGTGTCTTGAAATTGTTTCGATTCAGCGTAAACGATTCGGGTCAGTTGACCCCAACAATTTTCGATTATATTTAGTTCTGGAGACCTTGCTGGGAAATCGAGAACATCAGTTTGTTGCTGTTGAAAATACTGTTTAACAACGTTTGCATTGTGAATTGCAGCATTATCTTGCTGAAAAATAAACGGTTGATCCGCGATTTCTGCCAAATTATTATCAAACTCTTCACGAAGCATTTCCACATATCGTAAGCTGTTTATTTTTCCAGTTAAAAACCGAATGTTTGACCGTCCGTTGTATCCTATAGCAGCCCAAACCATTACACTTTCGCCACCATGCTGTCTCTTGCTCAAAACTCTCGTTTCTTTCCTTATGTCATGGAAATAAGAGTCCGTCGGGTCCGTCCAAATTAAATTTCTTTTCGTCTGTAAAAATAACACGACGCCATTTTTTCTTCCAACGCAAGTGGCTTTTAGCAAATGCCAGTCTGGCCCTTTTGTGCTGTTCGGTGAGAGGCGGTTTTCTTTGCAATTTACGGCGTTTGAGATACTTTGCTCGCGCGATAATGTTTCGAACATTTCTGATGTTCGTTTCAACACCCGCTTTTGCCGCGATTTGTCGTGCGGTGAGTGTAGAATTAGGGGCTAATCGAATAATCCTTCGTTCGGACCGAGGACTTACTGCTCTTGGCCGCCCTTTTGACTTCTTCTTGCCATAATTTTCTGGATTCCGAATAAAGTTGCGGACCGCACATCTGCTTCACATTACAATTCGAGCAATTTCTGTTATGGATTCTCCTTCGCCGTGTAATTTTTTTATAATATTCCTTTCTTCGGCAGTCAACTGCTTTGCTCTACCCATTGTCACGAGCCCACAACACAAAACTAGTGAAAACTCACCTTAAAATATTCAAATCCAATTCTTTAAATACTTTTCGTATTCTTTACAGGACAAATGTTCACACCCGAAAAAAAAGAATGGTTTTTCGTTGCTGTCTTATCTTTTTTACCTACCTGAAATTCAACTTTCTTTAATTACTCCGTATGTAATTCGAAAAATCCTCGGCTAATTACCCAGGTTAACGTAATGTGGTGCGGCAATCTCAGATACATACACAGCTTCCTGGGATTGTTTTGTTATTTTACGACTTCTTGAAAAACATGGGGTGTCTTATCATTTTTACCGGCACTGTAGATCTAATTGGTCGCAATGTGTTCCGATATTATGACTTCCATCATTTTTTCTCGTAGATTTTCCCACAGAGAGATAACCTTTTTCAATTTCAAGATTGCTTATATGTGGCAATTTAAAACACACGGAGGATCAATTTTTTGAAAAGAATTTCACGTCCCTGCTCTAGCTATAGCGGTGCCCACTAATTCATCATAAATCAGAAATGTATATTTTTTATAGGTATAAACTCGTCCTGTAATTCCGTTATGATCCGATGTTTCTCTCAGAAGCTATGATCAATAAAATCTTTGAAAAATTTCCTTGTCTACTTTTAAGCAATCAGCGCCCACATAGAATTAAAAATTACCAAACCGTTATCATAGACAATCATTCATATCCCATACTGACTTTTCACTATAATTGTCTTTACATAGCCAAATAAAAAAATAATCATTAAATGGTCGCGGCTGCCAAAGTGTAAAAATTTCATTTTTACTTGACATGGGCCTACCTAAAATTTCAGCTCGATTGCGTTACGCACATTAAATAATCTCACTTAATCTTTTTTCTGATTTATATACACATATAAAGAAAGGTCCAGGTAAATTTAGTACTATCTTCGAAAATCAGTAAAAATATATGTTGAATTATTTCATGTGACACCAGTTTTACTCTTAATTATTTTTAAATTTAGTCTGGCACCATTTTTAATTCGAAATTGTGTTACGATATTCAAATACTTATTTTCATCAATTTATGTGATTCGCCAGACCTTTAAATATAAAATTCATACCTTCCAGCATTACATTATCACTCTAAATTTACTCAGTTTCTATTCACCCATCCGTGCGTACCAACATATTTCTTCATATATCAATAAAAATATAAAAGATATTGGGACAGAGCGAGCATTGAACAACATTACAATATCAATATTTGTGATCTAATTACTTTTCCATTTCTAATTGCATGCAAATGTTCGTGTTAATTACCGTAAAAAGCGAACTTAACACCGAATCCAAAGTACTGCACATGATATACACATTTCAATTGTTGATTGTGCGATAATTAAAAATATAACCCACATTTAAATGAAAGACATTGTCAAAATTATATTGGTTGCATTTCATATGAAGAGAGATTTTAGATAAATGTGCCCACAGCTATCGATTTTGCATTTTTTTAAATATCTGAGCTATACTTTTCATCACCCACAAATACCACCAGCATATGCATTTCAAGCTGTGGGCACCGTATGAGATTTCCGAAATATGTTCTCATTACGCAACGCACGACGTTTTTTTTTCTATCGTAATGTTTAATACTATAGAAGTAACATATCATTCATTCCAGGCATTTTTTTAAGTTTAATCATGGCCTTCATATAAAAGGCCTATCGCAAAAGCAATTAACGTACAAGATGGCGGACCTAAGCTACTTTTCTCAACCAGTCCGCACAGTGATGTTTTTCTCTGGTATTAAAGAGATGCACGCGAACCACCTACAGGAGATATGATGAAAATCATATGTCATGTCAATTACACTGAGCGGGAAAATAACATAAACAAATGTAGATTGCAACGAATAAATCAACTTGACCGAATTTATTTCAAATCCACTATTGTATGTTACATATTCATTTTGAGTTTTTGGCGTAGCGTAATGTTTGTGTCGGTGTTCGGGATAACCTTTTCATACTAGAAGCGTAGATAAACGATCATTCTCGAGCGGGGCTTCGTGAAAAATACCAATTTCAGTTTTCTCCAAATCCAGTTGAAGTTCCACAGTTCAAAGGCGTTTCGTGAATATTGAAGATGTTTGTTGTCAGGAGCTCTTCACAAGTATACCTGTGATATATCTTGGAAAAATGTAGTACACACTGATTCTACGAATGCTCCGTTTTGTCAAACGGTGCATGTACATTATGTCTGATATTCTAAGTTTCAAAATTTTCTTGTTTTGTAATTGTTACATAGAAAAATAGACAACTGGAAAAAATAAGCATAGTTTTCTAAAATGTTAATCGAGTTTTAAACGTTTAAATTTACTTGCAAATGATAGGTCCTCAAGTTTCAAATGAAAAATGAGCTGCGACCCGAGAGTATTTATAATATATTTATAAACTTTTAAATTTACTTGCAAATGATAGGCCCCCAAGAAACTTTTGAATTAAAAATCAGCTGCAACCCGAAAGTATTTATAATATAATATTTATAAGAATTTATAAACTTTATTCTTCCTGTAGAGTGATTAGATAAATGTTTCCATATGCTCAGACGAAATGTCGTTTGATTGAATCAATTTGATCTTCATTTCTACTTTAAATGACTTATTTAAAAACCTGCTTTTAGCAGTATTACTCTAACGTTGACTTGTGTCTCTCGATCTATATGGTATTCCTCGACTTTTCATATCCCGAATCGTAGCGTTCGGTAGCCGTCCAGACACTGAAATCGCAAAATACCCCGGCAAAATCGATCTAGAAGTAAAATTCTCATTAGTATCATCGTTGGAAATGAGATGCGCCGTCGCTCACTTATCCGTTGCCATTTGGTGACCCAACTATCTTCTGGGCTCGTGACCGCAACTAACCCATCGAACTTATTGCTGGTGCAGTCGTACACTTGATCTTCATTATTTTTCATTCAGAGAAACTCCGCAATTATCGCAGCTGTCATATTCGAACTGTTCAAAAGTCTACCAAAGCAAACTAAAATTACAGACGTACATAACTTTAGGTCCTCAAGACTATCGAACAGACCAAACATGCCCGCAACCCTCGTAGGTCTTTAGGAATTGTATCAAAAGACATTATTAACTATTGGATAAACACGTACTTTACTTCGCAATTAAGCCAAACGCATAGCACCGAGCCCACCGAACAGCACCATTCACTTTATTATTAGGAATGTCAAACCCTCCTCCCTCAGCCCCTCCTCCCTCAGCCCCTCCTCCCTCAGCTTCTCCTCCCTCAGCCCCTCCTCCTTGTGGCCGAAATTGACAGCATAAATAGCCGTTTGAGTGCCACTGAATTTACTCAATCTACCGCCAATTCTCCCTCTGGTGGTAAATTTTCGCAACCATGGGCACAAGTATCCAAGTTTTACCAAAACTTGGATACTTGTCCCCTAGTTGCGGTAATTGCCACCAGAAGGAGAATCGGCGGTAGATTTACTAAAATTTAGTGGCTCTCAAACGGCTGTTTATGTTGTCAATTTCGGTTGTCTACGTTGTCAAACAATGGCAATTTCATTTTCACCGACAATAAACTCACATTTAACATCGAAAACATGCCTGGAATGAATGATATATTACTTCTATAGTAATCTTTAATACAAAATAAAGGTCGTGTGCTGCGTAATGAGAACATATTTCAGAAAACTCATACGTGTTCCCACAGCTGGAAATTCATTTGCTGGTGGTATTGGTGGGTGCGTGCCAATGAAAAGTTTAGCTCATATATTTACCATGCGAAATCGATAGCTGCGGGGACAACTATCCAAAATCTCTCTTCATATAAAGATGCAGCCAATATATTTTTGACAACGTCTTTCATTTAACTGTGGGTTATATGTTTAATGTTGGGTACAATCAACAATAGAAATGTGTATATCATGTGCAGTACTTTGGATTCGAGTTAAGTTCGCTTTTTACGGTAATTAGCACGAAACTTTGTATGAAGCTAGATATGGAACTGTAATTAGATCATACATATTGATATTGTAATGTTGCTCACTATTCGCTCTGTCTCAATATCTTTTATATTTTTATTGATATTTGAAGAAATATGTTGGTACGCACGGATGGATGAATAGAAACTGAGTAAATTTATAGTGATAATGTAATGCTGGAGGCTATGGATTTTATACGTAAAGATTTGGCAAATCACATCAATTAATGATCCTGATGAATATAAATATTTGAATATCGTAACACAATTTCGAATTAAAAATTGTACCGGAGGAAACTTAAAAAAAAACCAAGAGTAAAACTGATGCCACATGAAATAATTCACGGCATATTTTTATTAATTTTCAAAGATAATTAATACTAAATTTGCCTTGTCTTTTCTTTACATGTGCATATAAATCAGAAAAAAGATTTAGTGAGATTATTTAATGTGCGTAACGCGATCGAGCTGAAATTCTAGGTCGGTCCATGTCAAGTTAAAATGAAAACATCTTTTACGCTTTGGCAGCAGTGGGCATTTTAGTGATTTTTTTCCCATATTTCTAAAGAAAGACAATTATTGTGAGAAGTAAGTATGGGAAATGAAAGCTGATAACGTTTTATGATTGGCATTGATAAGGGTTTGGTAATTTTTAATTCTATGTGAGCGTTGATTGCCTAAAAATGGACAACATTTTTTTCCTAAGATATTATTTGTCATAACACCTGGCACAAACATCGGATCATCACGAAATTTACAGGAAGTATTTATGCCTATCAAAAATATACAATTCTGATTTAAAATGATTATATGGGCAACATTTTAGCAAGAACAGGTACGTGAAAATTCGTTTCAAAACATCGAACCTCCGCGTGTTCTAAATTGCACACATAAGCAGTCTTGAAATTGAAAAAGAAAATCTGTATGTGGAAAAATTTACGAGAAAAATGGTAGGGATCATAATATAGGAATACGCTGCAACTATCTTTCAATGAATGTTTGCATAACCGCTTAACCGTTCTATTGAAAACTTGAATTTTCGGGACATTTTAAACATATAGAGAGAGAAAGAGGGATGTATCAAAACATCAAATTTAAAATACTTTTGGGTATGATAAGACTAGGTTACGAAAGGTTCAGGGTCAGGGTATGAGAGTTCCAGGACCAGGGTATGAGAGGTGCCGGGGAAGAAGGTGCCAGCTCGCGAAGTTGCAATCTACTACCTGAGGTTTCGAATCCCGCCGTATGCTCATGGCTGTATTTGTTTGGTTTGTGTTGTCTTAATAGCGGGTGGCTGGGCATAGTACCAGCGCTCCATTAATTGTCATATCATAGCTTTAGTGACGACTGGGCATAGCACCAGCGCTTCAGAAAATAAGAAATAATGTGGCACTTAAAAAAAGAATAATGGAATCGATATCGGCTAATTGATATCAGCTTTCCCCATATGTGTCTCCTTGCCTTCATAGCTAGGCATTCACTTCAAAACGTAATCCTGAACTTTGGAATTACCATAGAAAAAAAATGTAAAATATTTTCAAACTTGGTGATTGAGCAGTAAAAACTTACAAGAAGCAATATGATTGAGCAAAAAAGTATTTCCTCTTTTAATATTTAGTCATGTACTTGCCTGAGCCTTTGAACTATTGATGGTATATGGCATAACGGCCCGCTAAATACTTTTTGTCTTGTTACGTTGTAGCAATGTGTAAGAATACGTATATACGCTTTTACATTGGAAAATCATTTACATCAGGTACAAGAATTCTTGGTGCGACAGCGAAAGCGAACAGTGGATTAATTTTTGAAAATCATTTACATCAGGTACAAGGCTTCTTTGTGCAACGGCGAAAACGACCAGTAGAACATCTGGGCAAGTCAGACCCAGAACAAGGTACGAATAAGAAGATTTCTTTGTGCGACGGTGAAGGCGAACGGAGGAATATTTTTGGGAGACTAAGACTCAGGTACGCCGAGGAACATCCTTGGTGTGTCGGTGGAGGTGGAAAAAAGGACTTCCGTTCAAATAAAAAAGTGGCTAATCGAAATCGGGTTCCGGCGGGATTCGAACCCGCGATCCTGCGTTTCTGGAGAGCAAACCATCCCCATTTTTCATGAACCCACCTCAGCCGCAGCGAGCTAGCAAAGCGGCACACCAGCATCCGTCGGGGTTGGTTCAAGGGTGCTCCGCTAATGCGGACGAGGGGCCTTCACGGCCATTTCTGGGGCACCCTGCTCTCGGGGCAATTCTTTTTTTTTTTGTTTTGCCTCTTGAATTGCATTAGCCATTCCACTTTTGGACCTTAGCACTCTTGGTTCTGGACTTTGGTCTGGTTCTAAGTTGTGCTAAGGCCACTCCTATCTTCATTATACGCTACAACATGGTAAAAAATATATTGTTAGCATCATATGAAGAGAGATTTTGGATAGATGTCCCCCGCGTTTTTATGCTCTCTACAGTTTGAGTGCTACTGAAATGGAATTAATACAAGCAAATTTGATCATTTGATCAAAACCTTGTTTTTTAATAAATATTGGCCCCCCAAATGAAAATTACTTCTAGAAAATCTCACCAGCTCTTTACTTACGTAAATTTGATGAAAGCAGATGAGGAAAAGTTATTCAAAGCTAATGCCACTTGTCTCAAAGTTGTGTGAGAGTTCAGTTAATATTGTTGTGATCTACCGTTAAAACACCTTCCGTAGGTTCGATATTCTTCACATTCGTGAAATAAAACAGTTTGTTTATCAACACTAATTACACTTTTATTATAAACACTATTAATTATTTACACTTTATATTCGCACTACTATAATCTCGCGTTACAATTTAACACTTTTTCAATTTAATTATCGCACTATAATTACTCGCACTTTATCGCTTTTAATTAATCGCGCCTGGATACACTAGAACCGCTGTATCGTTTTTCACCGAACAGCCTTTCGCTGTCTTCGCCATCTACTGAATGATCGCTAGTACTTCTCGTGGTGGTATTTATAGTGGTGCCAAATGTGTCTCGGGTTCTCGAATGTTCCGTTTTTGCTTCTAGAGGGCTCTATGATTCATGGGAATTTCCGCTGCCATGCGAGATCTGACTCATGGGTTTGAGGCTCTGGAATGTTCCCTTTTTACGTTCTCGACGATTATTCTACGTTTCATCCATAGATTGTTATTGTGTATTGGCTATTTATAGATTTGTTTACAGTTTTTGGCTATTTATAGATTGTTTACGGTTTTTGGCTATTTATGGATTGTTTCTATTCCAAGAACACATGATCAGACAGACTCTTTAACGGTTGTCGCTCTTCCGGCCGCCGACACGTCGAAACATGTTTGTTCGTGCATGTAACACTACCCCCTCTTTAGACCTGTTCGTCCCGAACAGATTCGTCGTCATCCATTGCGTTGTTTCCATGGTACGGGGCAAGTCGGTCTAGGTGCACAACCTTCATTTTCGACCGGTGTTTTCGATGTATCCGCCAGCCACCCTCGTCACGCCGTTCGTCATACGATCCTTCCCATTCCGGTTGCCATCGCTTCAAAACGCACCTCGCTGTTGTTTTGTGGTCCTCAGGCGATATCCCAGATTCCGATCGAATATGCAGTCCTCGAGAAATATTGCCCATTACACATTTCCGCTCAGATCCGGATGCAAATTTCTTCCTTGTTTCGCTGCATTTGATGTCGCCCTGCGATTTTTCTAACGGTTTTCCATCTTTTTCCGCCAAAACGCCTACTCGTCTCGCAGCTACGCATATGTGATCTTCTTGTTCCTCTATTCGTTGTTTCCATCTTGGTCGACGAGCTAATGATACTTCGTTGCTCCTCCACTTGATTTTCTGCTCTCCCAAATCCAGGTTGAAACCATGAGAGCCCAGGAAGTCCATTCCAAGTATGCACTCGTCTGTTATCTCTGCTACCAAGAACTGATGCTCGAATACCATATTTCCAATTTGTATCGGCAGAACGATTTCACCAAGAACTCGCGTGGAATCACCCGTTACCGTCTGAAGCACGTACTTTTCAGTGTTATTAAGCCTCCAAGACTTAGCCATATCCGCTCTCAGGATCGATCTTGCAGCTCCAGTGTCGATGATGACTTTACAAGCTTCGTAACTGACTTTCCCCTGCAAGCTCAAGTTATTCTCACGGACATGCAACCTGGCAACGGCGATTGTTTCAGGTTTACCAGTGTTGCAGTCACACCGTTGAACTTCAAACTTATTTCCTACGGGTCTCGCTGTCGTTCTCCAAGAGCAAGTCGCTTTGTTTGACCGTCCAGATTCATTGCTTTGCTTTAATGCTGCTGAGGATCCTTCACAGTACCTAGTTTGGTACTTCCTGTAGCAGTCACGACTCAGATGTCCCTTCCTTCCGCAGTTCCAGCATCGGGGAACTCTGCTATGCGCACATTCCGGACAATATGTCGATTTCCAGTTTCTACGACAGTCACGCCTCAAGTGACCCTTCTTCCCGCAATTCCAACAATGAGGGGCTCCACTTCTCCTTGATTCCCTAGAGATATTGGCTTTCCTGCACATGCATTCCTCGCGTACTTCACAGAATCTAACATTTCTCCGCGACGCCAGCTTCGCCGATTCATAAATGAGAGCGTGGGCCAAAGACTCCTTCAGCGTCCGTTTTCCAGCCAAACGAAGTGCTATTTGAAGCTCTTCATCACGCACTCCCTGGATGAAAGCATTTTTCGCCGTTTCATCCCGGTGCTCTGGATCCGACCTAGGGTAGGACAGAAGTGTTAATCGCTCAACGTCCTGAGCTAACTCCTGCAACGTCTCCCCTGGCTTCTGTGTCCGTGTTCTCAGCTGTGATCGATGAACTTCCTTCAGGTGGTCTTCGCCGTACCTCATATGCAATGCATTCGTCACGCTTGAATAGCTGAAGCTATTGTCCTCCGGAATTGTTAATAGAACTTCCGCTGCGGCTCCTCTCAATGACACCATCAGTTGTAGCGCTCGCTCTCGATCGCTCCAGTTGTTAAACTCTGCAACTGCCTCAAACTGCTTCTTGTAGATGGTCCAAGAAGTCTGTCCATCAAAAGTTGGTGCTTTCAGCGCCTTGCCGGTTTTTGATTCAGCTGCCACAATTCCTACCGCTCTCACGCGTTGCAGATCCGAATTCAGCAAATCCATTTCCTCTCGAAGCACTACCAGCTTCCGCTCTTGCTTTTCGCACTCCACGTTCAACTCTGCCAATGTCAGTTCACTCACTTTTGGCATTGTTCTTCGATTTCACATTTCTCACAAAGTTCACACAATTTTTTTACAAATTTCAATTAGTCCGCACAATTTACAATGCTCACTGTCCGAAACTTTTAACTTTTTATTTAGTCCGCGCACTTATTAATTTTCACTGTTCATACAAATTCACTGTTCAGTATTTTACTAAAAGTCACTTCTTAGATCACGAACGCGACAGAATCCCACTTCTGACACCAGTTGCTGTGATCTACCGTTAAAACACCTTCCGTAGGTTCGATATTCTTCACATTCGTGAAATAAAACAGTTTCTTTATCAACACTAATTACACTTTCAATTATTCACACTATTAATTATTTACACTTTATATTCGCACTACTATAATCTCGCGTTACAATTTAACACTTTTTCAATTTAATTATCGCACTATAATTACTCGCACTTTATCGCTTTTAATTAATCGCGCCTGGATACACTAGAACCGCTGTATCGTTTTTCACCGAACAGCCTTGTGGCAGCACCGTTTTGTTGACAATAACCAAAAGCGAGAGATCTGCCACCTATGAATATAATTAGAATTAAGTTAGCTAGCGACCTTTTGTATCAGGAGATTAAGAAGAAGATAATAAAGTGAATTGTGTGTTGTAATCCATATCAAAAACGTGTTGTTAGTTCAGGTAGAGAGTATCTACAATTGGTGACCCCTACTGTTGGACCAAAACGCCGCTCATAGTGCAACAAAATACACCACAAGGTGTTCTGCTTATTTCAAAACAGCCCACACCACAACTGGTGACATCATTTCAAAATTCTTTCGCACGAATCGCCACAAACCGAGTGCCGCAACATGGCGCTGCCAAGAACTCCGTCAGGGAGATCTGCAGAAAACATTTTGCTATCTCCGTTGGATGAGAGGCAAAAGCAAGACGAAGATGATCAGGCACATATTCGACCTAACCAAGCAGGTCTACAGACAAGCACAAATCAACAGCCAAAACCAATGGTCGCGGCGGTGCAAGGCGTAAAACTTCCGCCATTTTGGCGTCACGACCCGGCCATATGGTTTGCGCAGGCTGACGCGCAATTCTACTTAAACAACGTTCAGTCGGACAATTCGAAATATTTTACGTTGTTAGCAACTCTGGATTTCGAAACGCTGAATGGAGTTTCAGATCTAATTAGAAATCCGCCAACTTCAGATAAGTATATTTCGCTAAAAACGCAACTAATAGCACGTTTCACGGATTCGAAGGAACGCCAATTGCATAAATTACTGTCGGAGCTGGAACTTGAAGGGAGAAAACCGTCTCAGCTATTACGGGAAATGATAAGTGTGGCCCCGCCAGGCTTGACAGACGATGTAATCAGAACGCTCTGGATGAAAAGAATGCCAACGAACGTTCGGTGTATTTTGTCAGCGAGCGACGAGATTTCGATAACAAAGTTGGCTGACATAGCTGATCGAATATTGGAAAACGTCACCATGCCGCATGTGATGCAAACAACGGACGCTCTGAGTGTAAATAGCGTAGGAGACAAGCAATACTTTTCTGATTTTTCTACTCGATTAACAGCAGTGGAAAACAACGTACGCGATTTGGTTAAGTCTGTGAAACGACTGGAGGTTCGAGGACGTAATCGATCACGTAGCAGGGATCCAAGAGAAAAAAGTCTTTGTTTTTTCCATGCGAAATTTGGAGAAGGAGCACGGAAATGCTACGGACCATGCAACTTCAATCAAAATAGCAACCAGGGAAACGCGTAAAGCTGCCACATATCGAGACGGTATGTGACAGCAAGCAAATCCGAGAATACCGTCTCCACGTCACGGATAAAAACACAAAAATTCCTTTTTTAATAGACACGGGATCAGTAGTATCAGTAATCCCACGATTTTTGGTTAAAAAACCGACTATTCCCGATAAATTTATATTGTATGCTGCCAACAATTCCAGTATAACCACGTATGGGGAAAAACAATTAAATATAGACTTCGGATTAAGCCGCAGTTATAGATGGCCCTTCATAATCGCAAACGTCAAAACACCAATAATTGGTGCGGATTTTTTGGTGCACTATAATTTGTCAATAGACCTGCGAAATCGACGAATCTATGACACAAAAAAGATGTTTACGAGCCCAGGAAAATTACTGCTTCCGGAGCATGTCAACATTTCAACAATTAATAAGCTATCAATATATAGTGATATCTTACAAAAATTTATCAATGTAACGAAAAGACAGCGTCGCTCCAGCAGTAAACATTACACTACACACCGCATAATCACAACAGGTCTTCCAGTAGTCGAACGACCACGACGCTTAACAGGACAAAAGCTGGAGGATGCAAAAAGTGAATTCCAAACGATGTTGGACGACGGAATTTGTCGACCGTCAAACAGTCAGTGGGCAAATCCGCTACACCTGGTAAAAAAGAAAACGGGAGGATGGAGAGCATGCGGCGATTTTAGAAAACTAAACGCCCAAACCATTCCCGACAGGTATCCGATTGCGCATGTGCAAAGTTTCACGTATTTACTGCATAATAAAACGGTTTTCACAACTTTGGATTTAGTACGGGCGTACTACCAGATCCCAATGGAGCCCGAGGACATACCCAAAACAGCCGTTACAACACCGTTCGGAATGTTTGAATTCTTGGTGATGCCATTCGGGTTAAGGAATGCAGCGCAGAGTTTTCAGCGTTTCATGGACGGTGTTCTGAGAGGACTCGACTTTGCTTATTGTTATATTGACGATATATTAATAGCATCAGAAAATCAACAACAGCATCAAGAGCATTTAAAAGCTGTTCTATCCCGGCTTGACCAACATGGATTAAGTATAAATGTTAACAAATGTTGTTTCGGTCAGACCGAAGTGGAATTTTTAGGCTACAATATCAGCGAAAAGGGTTGTAAGCCACCAGCAGAGCGAATGCACGTTATCTCGGCATATCCAAAACCCAAAACTATTCAAGATCTACGTAGATTTCTTGGATCTATTAATTACTACAGAAAATGTATCCACAAAGCAGCAGAAATACAAGCACCACTGCATGCTATTTTACGGGATTCCAAGAAAAATGATAAGCGAGAAATCCTATGGACGCAAGAGTTGGACGATGCCTTTCTAAAATGCAAATCTGCATTGGCACAAGCCACAGAATTGGTACATTTAGACCCGGAAGCACCAATCGCACTCACAACTGACGCATCCAACACGGCAATAGGGGCAGTATTGGAACAAAAAAGTGGAGAAAACTGGAAGCCACTTGGATTTTTTTCCAAAAAATTAAATTCTGCCCAGAAAAACTACAGTACGTACGACCGCGAATTACTCGCCGTATATGAAGCATGCAAATACTTTCGTCATGTGCTAGAAGGTCGTCCTTTCATTATAAAAACAGACCACAAGCCATTAATATACGCTTTTTCCCAAAAACTCGACAAAGCTTCTCCACGACAGCTACGGCATTTAGATTTTATATCCCAAATGTCCACAGAGATCATTCACGTGGCAGGAAATGAGAACATCGTAGCGGATGCATTGTCGAGAATCAACGCAATCAATATGCCAACAACTATCAACATAGCAGATCTAAAGAGAGAACAGGAAAACGACCCGGAACTGCGACAATTATTACAAGGAAATTCTTCTTTAAAATTAGAGAAAATTCTTATCGATTCCGAAGTAATATACTGCGATACATCAACGGGAAAGGCGCGACCATATATTCCGAAATCATTACGCCGAAAAGCATTCGACTTAGTACACGGACCTTCGCATCCCAGCGGACGAGGAACAATTACGCAATTAAGAGCGAAATACATCTGGCCGAATTGTAAAAAAGATGTTTTGCAATGGGCGAGAAATTGTTTACCATGTCAGCGAGCAAAAATTCAACGCCACCATAAGAATACTCCCGTACATATAGATATTCCAGACAAACGATTCGAACAGATTCATATAGACATAATCGTTTTACCGACAGAGCAAGGGTATCGCTACTGCTTAACGATGATAGACCGATTCACGCGTTGGCCTGAAGCCGTGCCATTGAAGGATATGACAGCAGACACAGTGGCCACCGCTCTATATGCAAATTGGATAGCACGTTTTGGTTCTCCAAAAATAATATCAACAGACCAAGGCTCACAATTCGAATCGGCATTATTTCAATCGTTGCTAAAACTAGTAGGAGCAAAACGAATTAGAACATCACCATATCATCCGGCGGCCAACGGGATAATAGAGAGGTGGCACAGGTCATTGAAAGCAGCATTAATGTGTCATCGACCCCAATCTTGGATCGAGGCCTTACCAACAGCAATGCTAGGTCTGCGAACAGCTTT
The DNA here is from genome assembly GCA_947369275.1 of Nemotelus nigrinus. Classification (NCBI taxonomy): domain Eukaryota; kingdom Metazoa; phylum Arthropoda; class Insecta; order Diptera; family Stratiomyidae; genus Nemotelus; species Nemotelus nigrinus. Next base: position 12,012,243 of record OX376376.1, on the reverse strand, counting down.
TAAAGCAGACATTAAAGCATCCGCAGCAGAAATGCTCTACGGAACTACACTAAGAGTTCCAGGCGAATTTTTTGTAAACGATGAGACGCCAGCCGATCCAGCAACGTTCCTGACTAAAATTCGCGAACATATCAGAAATATTCGCCCAGCACCCACAGCACATCATATCAACAAAACCATGTTCCACTTTAAGGATCTACACTCATGTAGCCACGTATTCTTGCGAACAGACGCTGTTAAAAGACCATTGGAACCTCCGTTCACCGGCCCACATCAAGTGATGGAGCGAATCAACGACAGACTTTATAAAGTCAGAGTAGCAGGAGATGATGTAAACATTTCGACCGAACGACTAAAGCCAGCCTATTTTGAACGGGATAGCCCAATGCTTAATGATCCACAATGGGAACGAGCAATCGAGGAACAGCGTTTCTGGCAAAGGGAACCTCTAAAGACGTATTCAAAAAAGAGAGTTTCATTCCAAGTTCATACAAGTTGAAGACAAAACGAGCGTTATCATTGGAGGGGGAGTAGCTGTGGCAGCACCGTTTTGTTGACAATAACCAAAAGCGAGAGATCTGCCACCTATGAATATAATTAGAATTAAGTTAGCTAGCGACCTTTTGTATCAGGAGATTAAGAAGAAGATAATAAAGTGAATTGTGTGTTGTAATCCATATCAAAAACGTGTTGTTAGTTCAGGTAGAGAGTATCTACAGCCTTTCGCTGTCTTCGCCATCTACTGAATGATCGCTAGTACTTCTCGTGGTGGTATTTATAGTGGTGCCAAATGTGTCTCGGATTCTCGAATGTTCCGTTTTTGCTTCTAGAGGGCTCTATGATTCATGGGAATTTCCGCTGCCATGCGAGATCTGACTCATGGGTTTGAGGCTCTGGAATGTTCCCTTTTTACGTTCTCGACGATTATTCTACGTTTTATCCATAGATTGTTATTGTGTATTGGCTATTTATAGATTTGTTTACAGTTTTTGGCTATTTATAGATTGTTTACGGTTTTTGGCTATTTATGGATTGTTTCTATTCCAAGAACACATGATCAGACAGACTCTTTAACGGTTGTCGCTCTTCCGGCCGCCGACACGTCGAAACATGTTTGTTCGTGCATGTAACAATATTTTGCGCGGTTTTTCCTTAATTAATGCATAACAAACTATCTAACAGATGCGGATGTAAATCTGACCAAATTAGATTGTTGTCTGTTATTGTGGTAATAATGTTTTCATCCAAATTAGAATTATTTTATTTGATTCTTCTGGATCCTCTTGCAGCTGGTAGGCTTGGCTTAATCTAACTGACACTAACAAAAACATGAACTTGCATTTTCTTCAGTGCAACGACTTAAATTTCAAATCAAACTAAACTAAATTTAGTGTATGCATTTTGAGCACGGTGTGTAAAATATAATATTTACAATGAAGAAAAAAATGTGTGATGTGCCGGAATTGAATTGCCCTATACTTACCCTAGACATGCTGATGTAAACATCCTTTTACATCCGTCTTTTTAAACCAGAAAAAGACTTACTTAAAGACGAACCACAACGAGGACCTGTATAGTGAAGACGAGGGTGGAGTTTTGAGACAAATCGCTACTGGAGACAAAACTTGGATTGATCATAATGAGCCTGAGTCCAAAAAAGGCTCTATGCAATGACACAAATACACACATCACCACTGAAGAAGTTCAAGGTGTCCCAGTCTGCTGGAAAAATCATGGCAGCCGTTTTGGGACTCAGATTGGATCTTGTATTTTGAAACATTTTAAAAATAGAGTCGTCTCCAAAAACCTGAGAATATTACGCTTCATTTCCACAGTGGTTGAAAGAAAGTATCAACAGCATCACGGAAACAAAGACAAAACATTTTCGAAAAGGTGCATCAAAGCAATCACTGCATAACGCCAACCGTCCGCCAACTACGACTGCGAGACCTTAAGATATGGCTCAAATACAGTATTAATGCCATCAAAACGTTAGTTATTGTACAGAGTCTTTCAATAAAGACATAACAATTTTGTATTTAAATAAAACACAGAATAATTATGATATTGGGCTGAAAATTATTCCAAAATCAAATATTCAAATCTAATTAAGTGGCTTCAAAAGCATACACTGTTTCTCAATAAATATCAGCTCATAGTGTAAAAATGACTGATGTAACCACTTGCAGTGGGAGATTATTGATTTTTAAAGAAACAGTACATACTTTCGAAACTAATTCGTTAAATTTTAATTTTGGATTGTCTCGCAATCAAAAAACAATTCTATTTGATATTGCTTTCGGAGGTTTTATCCGCGAAATAATCCACACATCAAATATTCTACGCTCGGAAAAGCTTAGGGTCGACGTACGTTGTCTTTGGTATTAGGTGCGTTTTTTTGCACAACCGAGCAAATCAAATTTTGTTAAGTATACTGAAATTAAAATCAAATTTTGTTAACTATATTGAATTCAACAAAAAAATCCTGCATATGTACAGGATTTTGTTATTATATTCCATATACTTAAGAAAATTTGATTTGAATTTCAGTATACTTAACAAAATTTGATCTACTTGGGTGTGCAAAAAACAAGGCACCTATTATAAGAACAGAAAAAACGATTGCAATTTAATACAAGAAGCATACCATATTCAGTTTTTTAGGTTTTTGATGTTAATTTGCAGGAAAATTTGATATCGTTGCCGATTACTTATCATAACAATCAGATTGATGCGATGGAGTATCCGAAAGTAATGTGAAAGATGTAAGTAAAAAGTAATAAGGATAAAGCGAAGAAATATTTTCGCTAAAAATAAGGTAAGAAGGAGTCATGGATTAATTTGTAAATCAACATAATGATTGTGTATATAGCAGATTTCCTAATTCAAAACTTGAATGAATAAAATACTAATAATTTATTTGTATTCTTGCTTAATGCAGTTGGCTAAGTGAAAGTATGTAAAATATTTTTGTATGCGATGAAACTTTCATCCCTCCCCCGAAGAGTTCCTTTGCGTGACTGCAGGCCGATGTCTATGTTTCTGTGTAAACCATAATGTTTAGTTTTTTGTTTCCAGGTCGGCAGATCAGACGATCATAATTAAATGTGTGAAAAAAAATTTATAATTCATTATAAAGTCAATTACGGAATAATTTTTATAAATTCTCCTCATGTAAATGAAAAACTTATGCTCCCCCATAAGCTATCTATTTGCATGAGCATGTTTGTGCGAAGTAATACTTTCATTTTAAAAGTACGGCCAGGGCACAAATAGTTCGGAACTAGAGGGTAAACTTCATATACGTATATGGTTCATCATTTGATTAGAATTGCTAGCCAATTACGTGATGCTGAAGCTGGTACCCACTTACGGTCAGAAACTTCAACAGAAATATTCTTGAATGCAGGGAATAAAAAAAATGATTTAAAAATTGCAGTTGTTTGCGAAAATGTAGGAATAACATTTAATTAGGCTATCATCGCAAAACTTTTTTGATTTGGAAATTTCAAATATTTTTTATTTCACATGCACTCACCAGTTGCCTAAACCCTAAAATTCATAAACACTATCAATTTTCATACTTGTTTATTGTTATTCCCGGAATATGGGGGCACCTGAAAACTTTAAAATGCCTGCCGCCGTCAAAGTTTTACAAATAGCCTAATTTAAACTTGACTCTGTTGATATACATATATGTATATGATGCGTTTTTCTTATACGTTCACTAGGATTTGTCGCATTCGCAATCGAATCACAAACATGACATCGAATATCAATAGCTGCATTATTACCCCAAGTTTACTTAAAATCCATTCAATCGAGTCAACGTCTTTGCTACTACCCTGTTAGACCCAGCAATCATATTCATAGCACTACAACTTGTTCATTGGTCTTAAAACAACCATTTGCCTACTACTTAAGATATCGAGAAACTGTAACCAGTATAGAAATCTATTTACAGACATTTCCATAATAATTACATTAATTACAGTAAAAACGGATATAACTTGAATCTAAAGTTCAAGCATTTCCATTTACTTTTGTACTCAAAATGTTTTTAGTTACTCCACATTTAACATAACATACATTTTAAAAAAATTATATTATTTGCATCTCATATGTTCCCAGCTCTCCAAGATTCGCTTCATCGGCGAAAGCGCAATTGGAAGCTTTTATCTTAACCGCAATTACTAATAAGGAATATTTAGAAATTGGCACATTGGGTTAAGATAATTTCATCATGGAAGTTTGAATTGTTTTAAAATCTACATTATTTTTTACTTTTCTACACATTAGCATTTTGCACTTCTACACATTTCCATTCACTTAAGCATAATCATATTCCCACTCTGCTTTTTCTATTCATTTTTATTCACATATCGATTCATTGCTTTTTAAATATATTTTTACTTTTTAACTTTTTTTATGCACTTCTTCGTACTGCCATTGTGCTCTTCTACTCATTTTTATTCACACGTATACTTCATATAACTTTTATCACATTTAACATTATTCGTTATCGTTCCATATATTTGGCGCCACAAATACAAATCTCAAGAACACCCTCAAACCCCCTAACCCCCGTTCCCACAACAACTGTCAACACAACGCAGTTTGAGTGCTTTAGAAATGTTGCAAAATTCACTTTACATATCGGTGTGCCCCCTTCCGTGAGTAAATTGAACTACTCCAGGGGACAAGTATCCAAGTTCACCCGTTTGTGTTTTTGTGGTTGTGCGTTTGCTTTTGGGGCTTCTTTTCTTTTTTTTTTTTCTTTTTCTTAATTGTTTTATCTTCTTTTTTATTTTTTTGTATAATTTTGTCTGTTTTTCTTCGTTTTTTCAGCCCTTCTATCACCTTTTCGCCCTCTGGTGGTGGGATTTCCCAGGTGTGGGGCATCAAGTCCAGTTTACCGAAGAAATTTAACGAAGTCAATTGTCGAAACTTCTGTTGCATCTCTTTATGTTCAATGCAATTGGACGAAACTTTCCAGGCACTATCTCTTTTTACAATCAACTGGAAACCAATACAATCTCAGGTTAGATCACTAGAATTTTGGGCCGTATACATATACGGAGTCCGCACGCTGGTTAGGAACTAACTCCTTACGCTGTGCCACAGCATAATAACAACCAGCGAACCAACTTATTCCATTTTCCCAAAAAAACACTTTGACTTTGAAATTGCGCCTCCATTTACGCAATGCATTATCTGTCAAAGCAGCCTGAGATTATGTTGGTATATTTTGTGAGAGTGGGCCGTATGTGAGCAGCGAAATATCTAGCTTGAGTATGTAGTTGCCGAATTGTATATTGCATCTCTTTCTGTTCCATGCGATTTCTTCCAACTTTCCAGGCTGACCAACAATACAATCTCAGGTTAGATCACTGGATTTTTGGGCCGTATACATATACGGAGTTGGTACGCTGGTTAGGAACTAACTTCTTACGCTGTGCCTTAACCACAGCGTAAAGAGTTAGTTCCTAACCAGCGTGCGGACTCCGTATATGTATACGGTCCAAAACTTCCAATGAACTGGCCTGAGATTGTATTGTTGATCAGCCTGGAAAATTGGAAGAAATCGCATGTGCAAGATAAGATTCGACAACTACATACTCAGGCTAGATTTTTCGTTGCTCACATACGACTCACTCTCGCAAAAAATACCAATACACTCTCAGGTTGCTTTGACAGATAATGCATTGCGTAAATGGAGGCGCAATTTCAAGGTCGAATTGTTTTTTCTGGAAGATGGAAGGAGTTCACCCACTTATCATTCTATACACTTTGCCTTAACTATCGCTCCGTCTTCCAATACAAAGTATATGGATGGAAACTGTGAAATTCAACTCAGTCGGAGCGGACGCGACGGACGCGACGCAGGTTCGCTAACTGAACCTCAACTGAAACTTTATGGTGGAAAGTTATACCACAGCGTAATGAGTAGTTCCTAACCAGCGTACCAACTCCGTATATGTATACGGCCCAAAAATCCAGTGATCTAACCTGAGAGTGTATTGTTGGTCAGTCTGGAAAGTTGGAAGAAATCGCATGGAACAGAAAGAGATGCAATATACAATTCGGCAACTACATACTCAAGCTAGATTTTTCGCTGCTCACATACGACCCACTCTCGCAAAATATGCCAACATAATCTCAGGCCGCTTTGACAGATAATGCATTGCGTAAATGGAGGCGCAATTTCAAGGTCAAAGTGTTTTTTTGGGAAAGTGGAATAAGTTGGTACGCTGGTTGTTATTACGCTGTGGTTATACCGTCCGTGTCCAGGGGCTGATCTAGAAGGCATTGTTTGAAGCATATAACGTGGTTTGAAAGTGGATTAGGATTAAGGTTCAGTTAGCGAACCTGCGTCGCGTCCGTCGCGTCTGCTCCGTTTTATGACCGGACGCATCGATGGTCATTGAGAGTGCGTCGCGTCTGCTCCGTCTGTCAAAGGCAATGGTGGTCAGATTTTATTTTCGTGATGTAAAATTCATATTCGAACGCGGGAGTAGTTTGAGCTGTTTTGTGATTTGTTGGTTAGTAGCTAAATGTATGAAAGAAGCAATGTTTCATCTTAATTGCACAGTATGTATTGCATATTCAGACATTTTTTGTCTACTGCAAACGAAATATTTTGGCAGTCATAGGTGGACACTGGTATTTTACAAAAAAATATTGATACATTTTTATTTATCTGGAATTATTCATCCACCAGGGGAAAAGAGATGGTGTTCAATATTAATACAATGACTACATCATTAATTTAGTATGGTGCAATAACGTAGACACTTGTTTTACATTTCTACTCGGATGTTTGGTTTCGGAGTCAACAAAATTTCGAACTATAATAAATTACAGCTACTATTATTTTTATCGCGTTATTTTCAAACTTGCTATTTCTGAAAAGTTCTCACTGAAGCAACAGTTGCGAAGATAAATGAACGACAAGCTAATTTAATGCAGACATCAATTTAATCGGTTCAACAAACGTTGAATTAACAAGTTCTACAGCATCAACATTCAATTACTTAAATATTTCAGGAAAATGCTTTATCTATTCCACATAACAGTTTGAAAATATATTCACCTTTAAAAATTCTTAGCTGACAGAATGCCTTGCTAAACATTCACCACTCATTCTAAACTCACCTTTCTCTCTCTCGTTGCGTCCGAAGATGAAGTTTGATCATCTCTTGCGCTCCGTTCCGTCGGACGCACCGAAAAAATTCGAACTCAATCGGGTTCTATTCATATATGTGACGTTCCGATGCGATATACTTCGTTTTAGTAGAACTAGCTGAATTCTATTCGGTTAATGCATGTGAATCCATTCGCACCAAAACCTACTCTGAAGTTTCACTTCAATCCGTTTCAAGCCAAGTCAGTCCAAATCGGTCTGGTCTGTATACCAGGCTACATGGGCCAGTCTACTCAAGTCTACTACACTCCATGGTTTGAGTTTATGAACACGGGCGGGAGCGGACCTATAATTGCCGGCAGCGCTATCCGCCCTATCCGCGCTATCTCACTGGGCAGCGCGCATAGAGATAAAATAGTAGAGTTGCCCATGTGATACAACTGCTTTGCATCTACCCCTGCGACTTTCCCCAAACGTCTCATCTAGCAACTTGACAAGAGATTTTCCACGTGGTGATCATATGACGTATGATTCCAAATGAGATAGATGTGCAAGAGGCAGACAAAATATCGCATATCCCTTAGCTCTTGGTTTCGTCCCCTCCAATACATTTCAAATGTGAAGGGCCACTCCATTGTCTACTACCTCCATTGCAGCGCGTCAAATTTCATTCTAACTTCAGCTGCTGTTCTGGGTGGTTGTTGTAGTGTTTTCGCCGCGCTTCCAAGTTAGATTTGCCCGGTCGTAATTAAATTTTAGTGAATTGTTCATAGAAATTCGCATTGCTGTGAGGTAAGAAGACGAACTGCGTTTCTTTTATTACGTGTGTTGAGGCAAGGATAATGTAAACGTTGAAGCCTTGTAACGAAAAGATGACTCAAGTGGTGAAATAGTCAAATTGGTCGGCCACATGTAATGAAAATCTCTAGAATTAATCTATAATTGCGGTGGTTTCTACGATTGTGTTCGTTCTATATAGAATCGTAGTGATGTAAAGTCAGGGTCAATCCAGTAGTGTTGCGATGATACATGAGTTGGGGTCTTGCTCGTATCGATAGTAACGCTAAGCGATAAACAAATTCTAATTGAAGCATGAATGAAAATTACGTAATTTTAGTACATAGATATTTCTATTGCAGATCCGCTTATTATCAAAATGCCGAAACTTCAAAAACCAGCACCGCAATTCAAGGGACAGGCTGTTATCAACGGGCAGTTCAAGGAAATCAGTCTTGCTCAGTTCGCGGGCAAATATGTAGTACTGTTTTTCTATCCGTTAGATTTGTAAGTATTCTTTTTTTTGTATAATTGGTGTCACTTGTTCATGAATCCTGTTTTACTTACAGCACATTCGTTTGTCCGACCGAGATCATTGCATTTTCGGAGCGCGCCAACGAATTCCGCAAACTTGGTTGCGAAGTTATTGCTTGCTCGACCGACAGTCACTTCACCCATTTAGCCTGGGTAAACACTCCACGCAAACAGGGTGGCCTTGGAAGCATGGATATTCCTCTGCTAGCCGACAAATCTATGCAAATTGCTCGCGACTACGGAGTTTTAGACGAAGAAACTGGAGTGCCATTCCGAGGGCTATTCATCATCGACAATAAACAGAACCTTCGCCAGATAACTATCAACGATCTGCCGGTTGGTCGTTGTGTCGATGAGACTCTACGTTTGGTCCAAGCATTCCAATTCACCGATGAACATGGCGAGGTCTGTCCAGCCAATTGGAGACCAGGCGACAAGACCATGGTCGCCGATCCTAGCAAATCGAAGGAGTACTTTAATGCCGTTAATAAGTAGATTAGAGAGAAAAGATAAGCGGATGGATGGAAACGACGATAGTGAAGAGGCAGGCAGGTACCGCGCACCATTTGATTTGTGATTGAAAAGGAATTAAATACTTGGAACTTACACAGCAGGCGGTCGACTACGAATCGAATTCAACACAAATAGTATTTGATAGACGCTATTAATTCTTACTATGTTTTAGTTTATATTTACTTTGAAAGAAAGAAACTTAAAATAGAAAAGTATGTCAATAGAAAGCGTGTGACAGTTATCAAAGACGTCGTTTAACCATTGAGTGGAATAAGTTTCTGATAAGTGTCATCGATTATCGTTAAAAGCATTGTTACCACTTTCGATTGGCATGACCTAGATGTCAAACAGCTACTGCTGTTTGGCTTCTTTCCTATTTTTATACAATGTTTTTAAGTAAACTATGTAAGTAAGATTGAATATGAAAATAAAGTGAAATCACATTTGAAACAATCTTTTATATATATTTCAATTACTTCATAGATATCGATATTTCGTGGGTAGTCCTCCAGTGTTTAGATGTCGTCTTCTACGTATACATATGTCACGAAATTGAAATATATCTAGCTTCTAAAAGATCTTTTAAGAAACTTGTTTGATTTATGGAGTGGTATTTAGGCTTCAAACACTATTCCATTTAACTCTTCTGCGCTTCCTGTTTATAATAGGCCTGTTCCCGTACTACGATTAATTCCAATGAAACGTACTAAAACAGTTTTTTAGTCCGTTTTAGTACGCTTCATTGCAATTAATCGTAGTACGGGAACAGACCTAATGTCATTGACATACTTAACCTTCAAAGAAGCTGCCTTATTGACCTGATTTATGGAATTGTTACATTTATCTGTATTATTAGCTATTCGAGCTGTGATTCATTTTAGTCGAACTTAGAAGTTGGTATGTGCTTGCTTAGCATTGAAATCGAACCGAACTATGCGAATTGCTTTTGATTTGAATTTATAATTAAATATACTTAGAAATTTTCCAAACATCAAGATGTTCCGCATTCTTCATTTGATTTTCTATGCGTTCTAAGCATCGATTGCATGAATACAGTTGTGAATAGTTGAAAGCAGACGATGTGATAGATTTTGTTACTTATTTTAGAGTTCTTTGAAAAAAACTACAATAAAATGCTGTAAAAAATTCAAAATAAAGAAGTTTATGGAAAAAGGGCTAGCAATCACGAGAAATGATGCAATTCAGGAGCCCTGAAGTGGAATTAGCCATTATTACTGATGAATTACGATTTATATTAAAATTAGTGTTCGAATTATTTTTGACGCATCAAAATAATTCTACCCACAAACTGCTAATAGCCACTGTCTGTAATCGTGAATAGGAAAAGATGAAAGACACGTTTTTAATCAGAATCGATGTATACATGGGATTGTAACTATGTAAGTTCGTTGCTTCTATGGTTGATAATTTACCTTTGTTATCGTAAATAAGATTCTGTTGGCAATAATTTATTTTCTGGTTGAAAAACGTATATAAACAGATTCCAGGTAGCATGATAGCATCAAATTGCTAAGTAATGAATGCAGTTTATTCAAAGACTGCTTAGTAGGCTGGTTGGATGATAGTGTGACCTTAGAAAAACGTGACTAAAGCGTCATAAGGTCTGTTTCCGTACTTGAATCTATTATAATATATTATAATAGATTCGCAGCAAGTCGTTTCCGTACTTTTGCTGCAAATAAAATCTTGTTGACGTCATCGCTTCCCCTCTTTCAGAAAGTTGTAGAAAAATACAGCCGAACCAATGCCTTCTAGATGTACGGGCCGTAATGCAGAATGATGACATCAGAGCATCGGGACAAATGTCGCGAAAAACACACGTAGTCTTATGGGACGTCCGCGAGAAAATGTTAATTGTACGGGTTGTGTTAAAGTGAGTGAAATGAAAACTAAAGTGGTTTATGCAGAACAGTGCTAGTGAACAGATAAAACACAAATTAATGCGGTGCGTGCGGTATAATGTGGAAAATTCGCTACGAAATGTTTATCGGTTGGTGTTAGGTTATGTGATGGTTCGTGTCGATTTACTGTCGCGATACAATTAATTGGCACAAAGTGTACGTTATGACTAAATATTATTATTATAACGCGTCCACGCACAAAAAACTAACGTTTTATTATTATTTTAACCAAAAAACCGCAAGTAAAATCTCCGTGTACATCGGCACTGCCTCGTGGAAATGTCAAATTTCCTAAACTCATGACGTCACGGCGAGAACGATTACGTAGCCTGACGGCCCGTACTTCTAGAAGGCATTGGCCGAACTGAGCTGAGGCATTTTGCTGCAGCTTGTCAAATCGACTACGATGGGCTTGGCGCGAGGCTTTGAAATGTATATATATTCAAATGAGCGCGCGAAGAAAAATCTTTTCTGTGCAATATTCCAATGAACACGGAATATATTTCTCGCACAACGTTTTTATTGCTATTACAAAATATCCAATGGTGGATATTTAGTGCATGGTGTGCACTTATTTGTATATGATCGACTTCGGTGGAGGCTAGGTTTTAATAAGGACAAAACTGATTTGTACTTTGAACTTGTTAGTCATTGCAACTGAAAATGAAATGTATTGTTGGCGGGAATATGCTGTTCTTTTATTTTGCAGGCATAATAATATAGATGAATTATAAATTTTGTTTCGCAGGCGGATCAATATTGATATGGGCTCCATTAATAGAGCCTGTTATATCTATTAATGGAACTCATAATTGCGCACGAGCAAAATATGATAATATTGTAGATGGAAAAGGATATGTTCACAAGGTGTTTCCAATGCATATGATGGCTTCATCTGGTGTGTGGGCTGTGATCATGACACCAATGTTTCTCACAATTGTTTTTTTTATTTTGCATACTACAAAATACATACTACAAAGATAAGGCTGATTTAAGGTCCGCAAGAACGTTTTTCGAAATTCAAATCAACGCAGCTGTCACTTTTAGTGTCTTCTTCTTACTTGCAGCAAGTTGCAGCAGCGCGTTTCTGTACTTTTCCAAATGTTCCCCCACCACAAAAATAATCAAGCTGTAAAATTCTGTTACTGCTGCATTTTGCTGAAAGTACGGAAACAGACCTATAATATCACTATCTACAATTGAGATTGATTGTATTGGTCGTGACGCGTTGTCTCACGTGTTCCAACCCTTGCTCGATTAAATTATGGATGTTTCAGGAAGTGAGTAGAGGACTGTTGATCGTAGATGATAAGGAATTGAAAAATTTAAAACGCATTACGCCCACACCTGTGTAAATAAATGTAATCGAATGTCTGATAACATCGCCACCATAGCACAGCGTAAGAAGTTAGTTCCTAACCAGCGTCAAAGTGTATAGAATAGGTATGTTCCCGTACTACGATTAATTGCCATTAATCGCGATTAATTGCCATTAATCGCGATTAATTGCCATTAATCGCGATTAATTGCAATGAAGCTGTTCCCGTACTCCGTTTTACTGAAAACTGAAAATTTTCCCTCTTTCAGTAAATTTCAGTAGGGTCTGACAGTGGTCTGAGCTACTGAAAAATACTGAAGTGTCAAACGGAGTAAATATTTTCAAATGTGCGCGGCAAGCAACATATTTTTTTTTGCGTAATGTTGCTATGAAGGTCGAATATTTTTGTGGCGATAATTTATTACCGCTAAGGATGACTTTATAATCACTATTGTTCTCCCAAAAACCGAAAACTGACACTTTCGGTTGTCAATTTTCAGGAAATACAATGAGAGTGTTCCCGTACTTTTCATGAAATTCCCCACCACATGATTCAGGAAAATTAAGTAAAATTCAGTTACTGAAAGTACGGGAACAGACCTAATGATAAGTGGGTGAACTCCTTCCATTTTCCAGAAAAAACACTGGCCTTGAAATTGCGCCTCCATTTAGGCAATGCATTGTCAAAGTGTATAGAATGATAAGTGGGTGAACTCCTTCCATTTTCCAGAAAAAACACTTTGACCTTGAAATTGCGCCTCCATTTAGGCAATGCATTGTCAAAGTGTATAGAATGATAAGTGGGTGAACTCCTTCCATTTTCCAGAAAAAACATTTTGATCTTGAAATTGCGCCTCCATTTAGGCAATGCATTGTCAAAGTGTATAGAATGATAAGTGGGTGAACTCCTTCCATTTTCCAGAAAATACACTTTGACCTTGAAATTGCGCCTCCATTTACGCAATGCATTACCTGTCAAAGCAACTTGAGAGTCTGCTAGTGTTTTTTGCGAGAGTGAGCCGTATGGGAGCAGCGAAACATCTAGCCTGAGTATGTAGTTGTCGAATTTTATCTTGCACCTCTTTCTGTTCCATGTGATTTCTTTCAATTTTCCAGGCTGATCAACAATACAAGGTCTGTTCCCGTACCACAGCGTAAGAAGTTAGTTTAGTTCAGTAAAATTAAGTTACTGAAAGTATTGGAACAGACCTACAATCTCAGGCCAGTTCACTGGATTTTTGGACCATATACATATTCGGAGTCCGCACGCTGATTAGGAACTAACTTCTTACGCTGTGGCATTGTCTTTCAAAGCAACCTGATAGTGTGCTGGTATTTTTCGCGAGAGTGAGCTGTATGTGAGCAACGAAAAATCTAGCCTGAGTATGCAGTTGTCGAATCTTATCTTGCACCTCTTTCTGTTCCATGTGATTTCTTCCAATTTTCCAGGCTGATCAACAATACAATCTCAGGCCAGTCCGCTGGATTTTTGGACCGTATACATATACGGAGTCCGCACGCTGGTTAGGAACTAACTTTTTAGCGTTGTGACCTTGCAGTGACCTCGCTGTGACCAAAGTGTATAGAATAACTGGGTGAATTCCTTCCATTTTCCAGAAAAAAACACTTTGATACCGAAATTGAGCCTCCATTTACGCAATGCATTATCTGTCAAAGCAACCTGAGAGTGCGCTGGTATTTTTTGCGAGAGTGAGCCGTATGTGAGCAACGAAAAATCTAGCCTGAGTATGCAGTTGTCGAAGCTTATCCACAGCGTAAGAAGTTAGTTCCTAACCAGCGTACCAACTGCGTCGCTATGGAGCCAATCTTAGTTTGCTAGCCAAAGACAGCCTACCCTGCGAATTCCGTTTCGATTCGATCACTCCACTGGAAGTTATAGGGGCACAAAGAAATTTAGGGTTAGCAGTCGTAAAAGTTTTCAAATTTTCGAAAACTTAATATTTGTTTATTGTCAAATTTTACGATAGAATCGCTTGATAAAGATATAGTTATGTGTCAGAATTCGGATGCCGATAAAACTACAAACGCACATCAAGAACCTAATGCCAACACTTCAAGCAAGACCCATAGTGGCTTCGATATAATGAATAAGCTTATTGTTTTTTTAAATGTCTCGTCAGAAAAACGAAAACCAAAGTGGCTGAGAAATAATTAACGGTTTTAAATAGCAAGTAAGCAAAAATGTCCAGTCTTATTCTAGTGTCCAAAGTGTGTGTGTAAAAGTATTTTTTTAAAGTATTCTTTTTTTCAAAGTAAAAGTTATTACTATATTGCGAATAAATACAAAATCAACAATAGCTGGCAGCCCTAGCACGGTTTATTAACCAGATTCCTTCTGAATAATGCCTACAATAAGTTCCATTTATCGTATGGAATTCGTTTTGATTTCATGACTGCACTTTAAAATAAGTTGGAATTGTTTTTGCGGGACGATTAAAATTGAAAAATTTTTATTTATCTTGAAAATTTTATTTGACAAAGTGGTTTCGAAAGCTTGCACTGATTTTCATCACACACCAGCACACAGTGCATACTTGACTGGTGTGACCACTGATGAGAATCAGTGCATGTATATACACACAGGGTGTTTCGTAAATAAGTGCACTGCTATATGCCATCGTGTAGGTTGTGACGTTGAAAGAAAAACATTGTATGAGGTCTGTTTCCGTACTTTCAGCAAACTGCAGCAGTAACAGAATTTGGCAGCTGGCTTCTTTTTGCTGCAAAATTTGGCTTGCATTTGGCTTGCAGCAAAAGTACGGAAACGACTTGCTGCGAATCTATTTGAATATATTATAATAGATTCAAGTACGGAAACAGACCTATGGACACTTTGCCAGGTGGAGCTTCGTTTGGGAGGAAGAGGGGGTTAAAAGATTTTGTAAATTTTTAACACCCTTCTGCATTTTTTTATCTCGTAGTGTCTGTAAAATACATTCTAATGCGGGCACTAAGGTGTCGTTTGATAGAGAATCATTTTGCCTTTCTAATTATATGTAAATAAATTCCCTATCCCTCTCCCATCAAAAGATACACGGTTTCAAAGATTAAAAAAAAACATTTTCTTGAAGTTTTTCAAATTTCACAAAATCTCCCGCAAAAATCCCATATAATGGTACATTTTTGTTTTCAGATTTATGTTTATACCTATTTTCAAACCTGTTAAGTAATTTCCGCAAATGTAACATAGGGACAGAGAGCAACAGCTGAGCCTTTTTAATTAACCTGATTTCATTAGAATGAATATTACAGACGCTACGGGATAAAAAGGCAAAAGGGTCTTAAAAATTTACAAAAGCTTTTAACTCCCTCTTCCTCCTAAACGAAGCTCCACCTGGCAAAGTGCCCGTACAATTTTTTACTTGCAACATCAGAACCTACACGATGGCATATAGCAGTGCACTCATTTACGAATCACTCTGTATACAGGGTGTTTGGTACTCGGAGGACACTTTTGTAAGGAGATATTCCTTGATATATTTTGACCAAAAAATCGTTCTGCAGGGTGCTCCGGTTTTCAAAATCTGCGGTAAGAAAAGAGAAGAAGAAAAGAGTTTCGGACCTGTACCCTGACTCACTTAAATCGTGATCTTGAAAACTAATAATCAAAACGTAAAGTTTCATTGCTTGTTTTTTTATGGAATCAAATTACCTTTAATTAGATGTAACATCCTAAACTGTAATTGTACCGGATTTTGAGATATTTACTTTAAAATACAAAATGTTGGCACTTCTACCCCGAAAATTCTGTGTTCAATGTAGAGAAAAAAAGAAAATCTCATTACAATATGCCATTTTAATTAAATATTTTTATAGGCCATATTGTTGGCTAGAAAAGTTGCATACATGTTTATGACTTAGGTTTTACCATTTCGCAAGTAGTAAGCGAAAATACATATCGCTTGAAAAGTAAGGATGTCATAAAGTGGCCCTCGTTGAAAAAAAAGTTTCAATTCTTATTTGTACTGAAGTATTTTTACTGCCCATTAATTACTTTTACAACTATCAATAAAATAAACTAAATTAAACATAATTGATGCACCTACCTGGATGTTAAAGGTAAAATTGGAAACAGTTCTTCGCCTTTATTAATGGGATACGTAAAAAAATTAAGACCCTATAAAAACAGAACCCATTGTCAATTTTTTTTCAGTTTCGGTACATTACTCGAACTACAAGATATTACTAAAATTTCAAAAATAAATACAAAATGTCTCACTACACTAATAAAGAATATGCAGATATTATGTGCATATATGGAGAGTGCCGGGGAAGTTCACAAGCGGCGCAATCTTTGTATCAACAGAGATATCCCCATCGACAGATTCCTGTAAGGAGAGTGCTTCAACAACTATACCAAAGGATTCGGGAAACTAGCAGCGTTCGGACGAGCCGAGTAAACGCAAATTCTGCGCCTGTAATCGCTGTACGGACCGATGAAGAAATACTGCATGCAGTGGAAACTGACCCATCAATCAGTATTCGACGCTTGGCGTTGCAGTTTAACGTGTCTACGTGGAAAGTTTAGAGTATTTTAAAAGCAGCCCGTTTACATCCCTACCATCACACTCCAGTGCAGGAGCTGCTACTGATCGATTTGCCCTAAAGGATGGAATTCTGCAATTGGCTCCTTGAGTAACAATTAGACAACGAAAACTTTTTGAACACCATTCTCTGAACGGCTGAGTCCTTATTTACCACACACGAGAAGGACTTCATCATTTCAGCATAGATTCAGCGTAAATTTATGGGCTGGAGTGATTGGTAACGATTTAATTGGACCCATTAGGCTCCCGCCTACCCTAAATAGTACCAATTACTTACATTTTATAAGACATGATCTGTAGAACTTATTGGAGGATATTCCCCTGCAACGATTGGCTTCCATGTTTTAACAACACGATGGCGCTCCAGCTCATTATGGCTGACCAGTCAGAGATTGGTTGAATTCCGATTACACCAATCGCTGGATCGATAGAAATGGACCAATACACTGACTTGCGAGATCTCCTGATCTAACAGTTATGGATTTTTTTGTATGGGGACGGATGAATGACCTTGTGTACACAACGGAATTATCAACATTGCCAGACCTAAATACCAGGATCGATGCAGCTGCAACAGAAGTGAGGCAGCAGCTGAGAAGTATGAATATGAAAAGAACGCTTGCGAAACGAGCTTTAGCGTGCATTCAAAATGAAGGTGGCCATTTTGAACATTTATTGTAGCTCAAAAATTGTGAAATAAAGCATAAAAACCATTATTAAATTCCTTCAGTTCAAGCAAAGAGTGTAGATCGACAACGAGGGCCACTTTATGGCATATTAAGTTTTTAAGCATAATGTATTTTCGCTTACTACTTGCGAAACAATAAAATAAAAATTAAATAAAAATAAACATGTATGCCGTTTTTGTAGCCATTTATATGGCCTATAAAAATATAAAATAAAAATGGCATATTTTCATGAGGTTTTCTGAGAAAAAACAACATTGAACACAACATTTTCGGGGTAGAAGTGCCAACATTTTGTATTTTGAAGTGAATATCTCAAAATCAGGTACAGTTTAATTTAGTTTGTTCCTCAAATTGAAGGTAATTTAATTTCATAATAGACAAGCAATAAAACTTTGCGTTGTGATTATTAGTTTTCAACATGTAACGATTTAAGTGAGTCACGATACAAGTCCGAAACACTTTTCTTAACAATCCTGTAACTCCGCAGATTTTGAAAACCAGACCACCCTGTAGAACGATTTTTGCTCAAAATATATCAAGGAGTATCTCCTTACAAAAGTGTCCTCCGAGTACCAAACACCCTGTATATATTTATATATATATATATATATATATATATATATATATATATATATATGCATATAAATAAATAAATATATACATATATAGATATATGAATTTTTGGCCCAAGTGATTTGGATACTTATGTTCTTCGAACATTAGTAAAAACAATAAAGAAAAGTTGCTTTAAAAAAGTCATAAATATATATATATATATATATATATATATATATATATATATATATATATATATATATATATATATATATATATATATATATATATATATATATATATATATATATATATATATATATGCATATAAATAAATAAATATATACATATATAGATATATGAATTTTTGGCATAAGTGATTTGGATACTTATGTTCTTCGAACATTAGTAAAAACAATAAAGAAAAGTTGCTTTAAAAAAGTCAAACGCTTTAGTTGAAGATAAAAGAAGTGCAGCTAAAAGAGGATAGGTTGAGATTAATGAGTCAAAAAATGTGATATTAGGAATATGGCATTGTTACAAGTTTTTATTAGTTTTAAGTGTTTTCAAATGATATTTTGTTCATTAAAATATAGTAGCTATATACTGTTTTTTAACTTAAATTGTTTCTTATGTTGTCGCAAACTATTCCTGCTTCTGTTACATTTTCACTAGTAGTTTGGTTTATTAAATAGCTACTACCTTCTTTCCAGGCGAATAAAGACTCATCGAAAACCACATTGTGCTTAATGCAAATGTTGTAGAGCATGACACAAACATTGACAATTTGTGCTGCTTTTTCGGGTTTTATAGAGCAACTCCTTCGCCTGAAGAAGGCATCGAAATCTCCCTTTAAGAACTCCAAAGCATTTTTCAATAGTGCTTCTGCATTTCGAGTGTAAGGAATTAAATTTCGCTCCCAAACTTCCTTCAGCGGCTTGACTATATGGTGTCATAATCCATGGCTGCAAGGGATATCCAGAGTCACCTGCCAGAATATAAATTGGTTATAAATTCTACCATAAAAAATCGTACAAAATACCCAGCAGCCAGCAGTTTGTGTCACCATCGTCCCTAAGATTTTGCATGTAATAGCCCGTTCACACTAGACTCTAAATCAGGCGATTTCGATCAGCTGATCGCTTTAGAGCTAAATCAACTTAAATCTACCTGATTACCCATACATTTTTTTCGGCGTCTGACAGAGTTAATCAAGTAGATTTAGAGTTAATCGAGTACAAATCAGGTACTATTGTGAATTTTGTCCCTGGTGAATTTTTCTCAGAGCGTGGTGGATTCCATTCGTGAGAGCGAGAGTAGATTTGAATGAAATGTCATTCGAATTTCGTCCTAAAATAGCAAAAATTGAACAAAAAAGGAAAATGTGAGTTGTACAAAATGAAAAGAAAATGCTCTTGCATGTTTCTGCACCATTTTGAACAACTTTCATGCAAAAAAAATTGTACACACAAATTCGAATGACAGTTCGCTCTCTAAATCTCCTCATTCTAAATCACTTCGGGTAGTGTGAACGCTTACCTGATTAACTTTGACAGCTTCTAAATCTACTTGATTTAGAGTCGAGTGTGAACGGCTTATAAGGTTTTTCGTTGCTTAGTGACCAAACTAAAGCATGGTGCGCTGCTCCCTCGTGACTGGCATGGACAGTCAAAATTTCCAAGCGATGATTACATATCTTGCAATAGAAAAAACATGAAACACACATATAATTCTTATGATAGCTAAGCAATACATACCATCATAACATTCAGGCTGTGAGTGCCCCAGCGATTATAAAAATGGTGTTCATTTTTCGACGGACGTACAATGTTTATGTGAGTACCATCAATGCATCCAACAACACCAGGAAAGCCGAACTTTCGGAAAAAATATTTCTTCTGTTTCGGACGTGCTGCTTCATCCATTTCAAAAGCTAGATGCTTTCCACACAAATGTGTCTCTAAGCACAACAAGACTTCAGCAAGGACTACTGATATTGTTGGTTGTGTCATAGCGATTACAAAATCTTGGTCAACAGATAGCTGGTATGATCGCTGTGCAACAAATCGTATTATTGCAGCCAATTTTAATATCGAGGACCATTCTAATAACAAGATTGCTTCCAAATAGGAGCTATTTCGTCCTAAATGCATTTAAAGGCGACTTTGGCGACACGAAACACATAAATCAACCTACATATTTAGAATTGTTGGATTAAATGTACATATTACCAAGTTTATGAGTATGAACAAACCTTTTTCAGAAAGAGCGAAAGGATCGGACGAGTCTCTGATCGTTTTCCGTTGCGCTGCAAAATTGCACATTTCATTTGTTTCGCAATCGTCATTTAAATCAAAATAAAATGCCACAAAGTCCATTTCGTCAACATACAATTCAAATTTTTAACTTCAAATTTCATTCGTTATTTTGACAGTTATTTGGAAGCATATTGGAAATCTGGAACTAATTTTGCGCTATTGAGGTAAGTTGTCAGTAGTTTCGGATTTGATCATAATACGAAATTCCGATCATAGGCGACTCGGAAAAGTTTGCGAATTCCGAAATAAGAATTCGAATCATAATAGGGCCCCAGGTTGTTACTGATGGCACATAATACTCTGTGCACCATTAGTTTGGGGCCAAGCTTCACCGTCGCATTGGCCTCCAAATCGTGCTTCTGCAGCATCTCACTGCTGACCGACTTTCGCTGCTCAGCCCGAGTCGGCACCCTAACCAACACCTCCTCTTTAGTGGGGCGAACGCTAATCACTCGAGTGCCAGCTTTTGACAGCACATTTGCCTTCAGCGCTTGTAGGACCTCCTTCACCGCCTGGTTCTTCCTGTCACGGATAACTGTGGAGAAAGACGCCGCAGGTGTAGGGGCATGCGCTGACAAAGCAACAGCAACAGCAAAAGTAGGCGGCGAGGCGATCGTCCTCTGTCCAGCCACAATGCTTCTATAAGAAGCCGGGCTGGGCAGCTGGACAGCAGAGGGCTCTATGAGTCAACGCCTCGACTTTGCGCTCCAGCTTGCCAACTTTGACACACAGGCCAGCAACAAGCTCGCCCATGTCGCCAAGGATGGCACCGACTTCCGCCAATGTCGCGGCACTCGCACGATCATTAGTAATGGTCCCAACGACCCTACTGATAACGGCCTTCGTGCTCGCGTCAGGGCCAGCAGATACATCTTTTTTGCGCATTGGGATTGCCGCGTCGTTCTTCCTATTGGCCCTGGTAAGATCAGTGGTGTCGGTGTCCACATCCGTGGCAGCCGACCCACCTGAGCCACTAATTTGGCGGTGCCGCTTCCTCCTTTTAAAGGTTGCGACCGCAACATCCTCAGTCCCCATCTCGGCGAGGTCTTCCTTCTCCTTGGTGACAGCCTCCAACTGCTCCTTCAGGCCGCGAACATCCGAGGCTTCCGCTAGCCCACTGTCTGATTCCGAATCAACGGCAGCCACAGCACTAGACTTAGCGGACTCCTCGAACCTCCGTAGACTCTTCATCAAGGCCTGTACAGCCTGGGCGTCACCCAAGTCTTCATCCAACGACTCTGGTTCAACAACCGTAGCCGTAGCCGCAACCTGCTGGTGCGCTTTCAGCTTTGCTGTGCTTGAGGCGGCATCTACCTGAAATTCCTCCTGTCACTCCGAAAGAAATAGCCCGTCCAACTTACAATTCGCAAGCGGAAGAGGAAAAATATATTGGAAAATAAAACAACAAATGGTTTTCTAAGTCTGAATCTATGAATTATTCTAAGTGCCGAGGAAATCTCGGACTTAGAGAAATTATCCCAAGGTTGGCAAAAATATTCGAAGTGCCAAAATAAATTTGGACTTAGATAAATTTCGTGAAACGCACAAAATTTTTCCTAGCGTCAAAATAAATTTGGACTTAGAAATTCTGAGAAATTAAAAAATCGCAAAATATTCCAAGTGCCAAAATAAATTTAGACTTAGAATATTTTTGCAATAAAAATGTACAACTCGTAAACAAGCACCTTCCGGTAACTTGTTTAATGTACCAGCGTGCTCGTAACTGGATGCAAACACCAGGTCGGTAGAAATAAACTAGTGACCATGTACTGCAGCAGCCTAATGTGCCAGCGAGATACGAACTGCAATCTCGAAAATATACTATAATAATATCCAAATGAATGTAGAGTACAGCGGTTCGCCGAAGGTACTTGGCTATAAAACGCGTGCTATCTAGCACAGGCACCAACCGCAAACTTGATACTTCGACCAAGTCGCTAATATTAGCGACTTGCGATTTGTTTTCCGCATAACAGCACGTGTTTTTCTGTAAAGTAATAAAATTACTTACTCAGCCCATAAGCATCTCAGGATTTTAGAGATCCATCCCGCTAACTTAGAGAGTCTCTATCTAAGCAGCACAAGATGGAAATAGAATCCCATCCACTCTCGACATTGTGACCCCAAGATACGTGAATTCTTTCACGCATCTTAGTGTCACTCGGTTCAGCCTAACAAGCGGGTTACGCACACTCAATCGTGGACCAGGGCTACGGAAGCGGCCTTTCAACATCATAGCCCCTGATTTTTCAACCGAGGCGGACACACCAACGCTTGCCTCCCATTCACCTACGATGCTCATCAGCTCAGCGCACCTCTCCGCCAGCTGGATTCGACAATTTCCCTCAACCAGCCAGAGGAGGTCGTCTGTCCAAACCTTGGTCCTGCTCTGGAGACTGACTAGCAAGCGGTCCATCACCAGATTCCAAATGAAGGGACCGGCGACAGACCCCTGCGAACAGCCTCTTTCGACGTCAATTCGTTCCACACCACCGACACCCTGAACGAAAGCCCTACGATTAGAGAAGTAGCTTGACCAAAGCTCAATCTCACACCCATACTCTTCTAAAGTCGCGAGGACGGCTGACCAGCTCAAGTGATCAAAAGCATCTCTAAAGTCAACGAATACGGCCATGACATAGCGACAATCGGATTGTGCTACACTTTGCTTGACATACAGCCAAGCGTCACTAGTGCAGCATCCAGGACGGAAGCCCGAGTCTCCGGATGATTACCCTCTCTAGCACTTTACTTAGTGCTGAAACAAGGGAAATCCCACGGTATTACCTGGGGTTGCTGAAGATTTTGTCGGATGCTTTCAGGAGTATGACCACCCTGGCCTCCTTCACTGCAGCCGAGAAGACACCCTGGCGTATGCAGGCCCCGAGAAAACTCGCTAGGTATTCTAGAAAGGCCCCGAGAAAACTCGCTCCAGGTCGTAGTGAATGAGCCACCATCATTCATACTCGATAGTTCACGATGGGTTTCTACCCCACGGCACGCTTTGTAGGCCTGCCGCCAGTGATCCTGTCCACTGTCACTGACGAAGCGTCGCCAATCGTTCGTCTTAGTCTGACGTATCATGCCCTGGTATTCACTTCTTCTTTCGGCGTAAAGCAACCCGAGCCTGGTCAACTCGTCTCCCAGCGACCCGTGAGCACGGGCACTAAAAATCTCGCCTTAGTGTCCTTACCTCTGTTATCGTGGTGGCCAGGGCTTCCATCTACCATCTGACCCGCCCTGTGGCGTCTACGGAACATTGCGTCGTTAGCCTTCCCCATTCATTCATACAAGGCACTCAGCTGGTTTTCCAGTTCGAGTTCGGCAAACTCTGACACAGACACACGGCTTCCATGTTCCTGCATCAGGGCCTCGTATGCTATCCAGTCGCCTGTTCTTGCGTGCCAGGCCCTATCTATGGCCGGGGCATCAGTGCTCACCCGTCGGTCCGGGGTTACCCTCATCTCAGTGATCAGGCTATGATCACTGGTGCTCCAGTCAGGGACAATCCGCCACACGATATTCTTGCGCAAGACAGCACTATTCGCAATGCTGACGTCTATATCGCTGACACCACATTGACCCTCGAAGGTATACCGCTCGCACGGCGTGTTCAGTGCATGCACACCATTCTGCAGCAGACAACGCCTCACCGCATACTAAGGTACGGTGTACAGATCTCCTATTGGAGATCTTACTGTGCCATACCGCAGATGAGGCGTTTGCATCAATTCCTAGGATGAATGGTCTGCCGCGAATGTGCGGCAGCACCCCATCCAAGTAGTCCAAATATGATGCCAGCTCGTCAGCGAATTCGCAATACACTGTTACGCTTGGTGCACGTCAATTCGACAATGATAATTTCTTAAAAAAAAAAACACCACAGTGAGCAGGGACAATTGTATCTATAACATTAAATACATAAATTACATAAAAAAATGTACACAAGGCCAAAGAATCTCACCGTGGCAGGATTCCATATATCTCGCTGCCTTTCTCCTTTCGTCGACAGCACACGCAACTCGCGATTGTGGCTCCAAAGTTCGGAAACCTCACTGCTCCCATCAATTTAAAACACCATTCACACATAATCCCGAAATTGCACATTGCAATCCGTCGCCGTGAATGCACCCAAATGGCTCTGATGACTCTCATGGCAATACGGATAGCTGCACTTTATGTCCTCTGGGACCACTTGACTTCATCAGATTGGAATAACCGGGGCATATTATAGCCCTCCATTTAACCAGCGGAAGCCTAAGTGAAATAGGTCACTCCTAAGCTCGACACTTCACTCTACAAAGGAACTTACTAGAGATGAGGCGTATATACTGGAACAGGTATATGGAACAGGTATTTTTTTGGAACAGCCAGTACCTAGTACGAAATTCAAAAATACTAGGTACGAGTATTTTTGTGGACTATACATGTAATCAAGAATTTACACAATAAATTTCGTCCATTTAATTCATTTCAATCAAACAGTGACGTAATAGTATCCTAATATTAATATAAACTCGTATTTCATGCTTGCAAGTGCTTTCATACTCACGAGTATCTCGTACGCGAGACGAAAATACTTGCAAGTACGAAAATACTCGATACGAGTATATACTCATATCGTTCCAAAATGTTCGAATACGAAAATAACGTATCGTTCCAAAATATTCGAATACGAAAATAACGTATCGTTCCAAAATACTTGCAAGTATTTTGGAACAGGTATTTTTGGAACAGGTATTTTTCCCAAATATTCGAATACGAAAATAACGTATCGTTCCAAAATACTTGCAAGTATTTTGGAACAGGTATTTTTGGAACAGGTATTTTAAAATACTGTTTAAAATACTGTTTAAAATACTGTATTGTATAGAGTATTTTCGTGCTTGCGAGTATTTTGGGACTTTAGGTTTAGGTTTTTAGGGCAAAAGTAGCTGAAATCGGACAAAATCGGCCAAGTTTGAGTTAGAGTTGTTTAGGACATAACGGGCCAAGACCTATTGCTGTGTTACAAAAATTTACGTTTTGTGGGGGAGTAAGGGTTTTTTTTTTGAAAGTGGTTGGGAATTATGTTAGTGATATTTTAAGGACGAAAAAATTTTTGATAGGAGAAATTGGGAAAGTATTTTATTCAATTATTCAAAAAGGTTTTAGGGCAAAAGTAGCTGAAATCGGGCAAAATCGGCCAATTTTGGGTTAGAGTGGTTTGGGGCATAACTGGCCAAGACCTATTGCTGTGATACAAAAGTTTAGGTTTTGTAAAGGAGAAACGGGTTTTTTGGCAATAGTTTGGCAAAAACTGCCTTT
This sequence comes from Nemotelus nigrinus, assembly GCA_947369275.1. Lineage (NCBI taxonomy): Eukaryota > Metazoa > Arthropoda > Insecta > Diptera > Stratiomyidae > Nemotelus > Nemotelus nigrinus. Next base: position 11,986,598 of record OX376376.1, on the reverse strand, counting down.
ACAGCGCTTTCGATGATTGAATGTGGTCGGGAAGTATATTAGTGATATTTTAAGGACGAAAAAATTTTTGATAGGAGAAATTGGGAAAGTATTTTATTATTCAAAAAGTTTTTAGGGCAAAAGTAGCTGAAATCGGAAAAATCAGCTAATTTTGGGTTAGTGTGGTTTGGGACATAACGAGCCAACACCTATTGCTGTGATACACAAATTTCGGTTTTGTAGGGGAGTAAGGGGTTTTTTGGCCATAGTTTGGCAAAAACTGCCTTTACACCGCTTTCGATGATTGAAAGTGATCGGCGAGTTCAATAGTGATATTTTAAGGAAGAACAAATTTTTTTATAGGGGAAATCAGGCAAAAACGTCAATTTTTTCCAAAAAAAAACTTTTTTGGTCTAGCATGAATTTGAGGATCTTTCTGAGTTGTTCCCATACAAATATGGGAAAAAGCGGCCTAGTTTCTAAGATATGGTAGAATGAAATCAGCCGGGAAAACTGAAAATAACACTAAAAATGTTTAGATCCTCTTTGGTTAGCCAGTTGGCTTCTCCGGCTGTGCTGAAGCTCTCCTCGTGACTGCACTCCAACCCTACTGGGGTTGTGACTCATGTCCAGCTTTACAGAAAAGGTTGACCCCTAGTGGGTTCATGTTTAATAGACATTTTATCATTTCTTAATAAAATTTTCGACAAATTCATGCTTCAGTGAGGCGAAGTGGAAAACCGACTGTTTTAGATTAGCCAGGAAAAGTTTGGTATCAGGCATCGATCGATGAAAAGTCATATAGATGGCAACAGGATTAGTTGGTCCTATCATAGTACATTTTTC
>OX376376.1:11900247-11985573 GCA_947369275.1 Nemotelus nigrinus | reverse complement strand
ATAAAAATAAAGCGGATTGGGGAATTAAATAAAGCTACTAGTCAGAAACTGTCTAACAAATAGGTGGATAGTAACCGAAAATTCTAAGTATGTCAGCTAAGAATGTGAAATAAATATAGGTGTACCACAAGGATCTATCCTCGGGCCACTTCTGTTTTTTCTATACGTGAACAGCAGACAGGACATTCAGCTATCTTATAAAATTGTGCTATTTGCGGACGATACCCCTCTACTCTATTCCGGGGATAAAGAATTGACACTGCAGAATACGATAAATGCAGATTTAGAACGATATTTTAACTGGCTTCAGCAAAGTAAACTAGTTAAGACCAAATACAATGTCTTTCAGCAGAGGAACAAACTTCCAGTGAGCCTCCGCATCCAAATAAACGTACAGCTTGAAAATGTAAATTCAATTAAATATCTTGGATTGGTGCTAGATGAAAAAATGACATGGACAAACCACATCAACAGCATCCGATTAGAAGTGGCACCTATGATAGGAGCAATAAAAAGGTTTAAATTTATACCTTTTCAAAGGAAGCTTATGATTTACCATGCGTATATTGTTTCCTTGATCACATATGGAGTATTGTTGTGGGGCCAGACTTTCAAACACAACATCGAGCTTATTGGAAGACTTATGATCAAAGCTATCAAAAAATTTCATAAAATGCCCACACTTACCCCAGCTTCAATAAACTTTTACTCCTTGAACGAGGTAAATTGATTTATAAGATTTTAACCAAACAGCTCAAATGGCCAGACATTCTTCGAATTGTTGGTAAGTCCACCAACATTTCAACGAGAAATGCGGCTAATTTATCAGTGCAAAATCCAAGGACGTAAAGAATGAATACCGACCTTGTACAGGAAGCAATATATTTTTTCAACACTCTGCTTACTTCTGTAAAACATTCATAAAACTTAGTAAAGTTTAACGAAAATCTAAAGCTCTACATCGAAAGAGCAAACTGCTATTGAAATCCAAAGTTTTTTGTAAACTTTTCTGTGGACGCACGTCTTGAAGACAAATGAAATGTACATAACATTACCTAATGTACTAACTATATCAAGCAGGATGGTATTATCCCTTATACCAATACACCAATTGTCTGGGAAGTATTAGGAAGAATTACTTAGTGATGATTTTGTGCTGCACACGGACCGTGCATATTGAGTGATGGAGAGAGTGGAGTGAATGGGGCACAAAAATAAATACATATATACCGAGTGTCAAGTTTTTGATAAATTTCCGTCAAATAAAGATAAAATATTGGCTAACTTGGTCCTATTTGTTTATTATAATCGACTATAAAAAAATGTTTAAAATTGTCAACTTCTGGCGCCTCTGACCACCCATAGACCCTTAATCATTCGCGAAACTTTTAACTACAGTAGGTATGAGAAACTACGTTGCCGTCTGGATTTTTTTTTCCATTGAATTTTAGATCCAGAAAACATCACATCAATTTTAGATCTAGAACTGTTAGACACGGCGTAATTTAATGTCCGTTTTTAAAAAGCGGTTGTCACGAGAAGCAAAAATATTGTTACCGTTTTCTTAATAAAAAAAACTTTTTCTAATTTATAGCTGTTACCTGTTAATAAGACGAATTGAGTTGGCATTGAAAGTGTGGATATGGCGTCATGATTCTCATTGCTCTACCTTAAACCAGGATTGTTCTGAAGTCTCTCATTTGTTTCGCCTGTATGAACGAATATTTCCTTTCGACTTGTTTCTAAAAAAACATTCATATATATATACTTTCGAAGAAAAAAACCATGTATATTCATTCATATGCTTCGAGGGACAACTGCGAGCTTACTGAAGAAACATGATCTGAAGGACTTGGATCAAACCTGATACCTAATGAGCACATGGAGCATACTTGACACCCAGCAAAGTGGCCTTGGATCATATTTGATACATAATAAGAATGTTTATCACATGAGAAATATAAGAATTTTGTCAAACGCAACTGAGAATGAGACACTGACATTGAATATGAACACCAGAGCATCTTTCTCATTTAGAGCTACGAGTCACTGGCTAGGAGTATATTCAATCTAGTTGAGAAGGTTTATGTCATATTCCTTTACTGGCTTAAATTTATATCTCTTGGCTAAACTTTAATCATAACACATTTCACATGACATACTTGGAATCAGATGCAATTCCCAAGGCGTACAGCACACACATCGAAATTCGATAATGGCGAATTCACGCCTTCGTCTGGATCTTATAATGGCGCGAAATCAATAACGTTAATAGCGATATTTCACGGACTTAAAAGGTTGCCACAAAATCAATTTTCAGTTCATTTGACTAAAATATGCTTTTGTATTATAATATACAAATTAGAACCTATATCACAAACGTACTTTGATACAGCGAATGTCAACACCGCACACACAAGTCAAACCTAACGCAGACACCTTGAGCAACAAATGACCGCGACGTGTCTCGAAATCATCTCGGTCGTCAGGCGGCCTCCAGCAGTTAAGCCAATGCCACACACGGCGGTTCTAACAAAGCGTTTTCTGAGAGAAAAACCGAGTCGGCTTGATTGTGCATTCCAAAACCATGAGGCGGTCAAGCCGCGGTGTATGTGTCATGATAATGCTAAGGTAATGCACGACCATACCGTACCGACCCGGTTTTCCTCTGGAGAAGCGCATCGGTAGAACCGCCGTGTGTGTCGTTCGCCTTATTTCGAGATGAATATTTGGAGTAGGTATTGCAGAATAATGACGTCCCACTAGACTGTCAAAGTGTAGGCCGTAGTCAGCCCCTCGACCATTCCCTCGACACGGACGGTATAACTTTCCACCATTAGCCCATGGCCTTCATATAAAAGGCCTATCGCGACTTGCAATCTGACAGGTATTAAGCTACTTTTTAAAATGGTGTAGTCCTCACGTTATTAGTATCGTACACAGCGGACGTTTAGTCCGCGGACTAAACACCAAATTCCACCTAAATTTTTTAGTCCACGTGCTGTATACACTCGTGGACCGACCTAAATTTAGGTCGGTCCACGATTTCAAGCGACCTGACCTAAATATAGGTCGTGGACTATAATCGTTGTAAACACACGCGACCTAAACATTGATTTTTGTGCGACTATTAATAATGTATGTATGTTGAATATAAGCTCATAACATTCCCCTTTGACACAAAATCATTGAAATAAACATGTTTGAGAGACAAATGAAACGATAAATACAGTGCATGAAGGAAAATTAAACTAAATGACAGCTGTCATATACGGACGAGGACTAAATTCCACCTAAGCAAATTTTAGGTCGGGTTCGTTGTAAACACCTGAGGACTAAGTTCATTTAGTCCGCGCTTTAGGTCAGGTCACTTTTGGTCCGACCGGTGTAAACCGGTACATTAAGATTTATTGGGAATTGCACAATGACAATTGTTTGACATTTCTCTGACAATTAGTAATGTGAATGGTTCTACTCGGTTGAATCAGGGAATAGAGTCTATTTTCCTATTATCCGGAGACTCGTTTCGAAGTTTTTGTCGCGTAAAAGATATTTCGGATAAGTGTCGTGAAAGTGATGTGTTTATTGTGCTGTATACGCGAGAACTTTGCAATTTGGAATACCTGCCGCCTACTCTCGGCAATGTGAATTGTTAACAATTGCCGTTTGTGGTTGGTAGGATTTATTCCACTTTAAAAATCATCAAATATTGATAATCTGCGAATTCTTCTACACAAACGATACTTCGGATAAGTGTCCTCGTGAATTGAGGTCTGATGCTAAAGACTTTTTATATCTAAATTGCTTGTGAAAGATCCCAAAACAACAGTGATTAACATGACATATGAGTTTCCTAATATCTCCTGTAGGTGGATCTCGTGAATTTCTTTATAACCATAAAAAAACATCACTGTGTGGACTGGTTGGGAAAAGTAGCTTAGGTCCGCCATCTTGTAGCTTAATTGCTTTTGCGATAGGCCTTTTATATGAAGGCCATGATTAGCCCCTTCAATCCTCTCACGTACAAAGCATGTTAAAGCTGCCTTTACGCCATTTCGACCTCATTGTCAAATTGGAGGGGAATTACTTGGATTTGACTCGATTTGACAATAAAGCATAGTACTGAGTTCGATTTCACGTGAAATTTTCATACAAAATTTCACGTACAATTGGTTTCGGCGAAAATTTAGCTTGAAAATAAGCAAGTTTGGTACTGTGCTCTTATTCTTGAGTTACAATCAATGCAACCAACATTTGCTGCCAAGTTTTGTTGGTGGAACGAGTTACAATCAATGCAACAAAACATTTACTGTCATCTGTCACTGGCTATATTAAAGAAGTTGCTGTTCGATAATTTGGATTCTTTAAAGCCTCGGAAAGATATATCAGTGAATATTTTATCCTCTAAAAGCTGCGGAGTATAATGCAAAGCAAAAATGAGACAAAAAAATACAATTTCTGATTGTCATTTACATATGACAGTTCCGATTTCCCGGACTCTCATATGAACGGGTGGAATTGGATATTTTCAAAAATGTTGGTGCCATGCCAAGTTTGAGATATGAGCAAACTCTGCTGCCAAGCAAAGTTGTGTTGCATCATTGTAACTGCTCTCATACGTTCTCATGTGTTCAAACTCATTTTGAAGTGCAACGAATGTTGGTTGCATTGATTGTAACTCTAGCTTTAGCATGAAAAGTTGCTTTGAAGTTGCTTTGGCGTTGAAAACGTAGATGGCACTGAAACATGTCTCGAATCATTTCACGCCAATTTAGTTTGTGCAGTTCATTCTTTCGAGCGGAAAAGTGACATTTGGTGTTTCAATTTGAAAATGGAGCAGTGAAAATGTCTTTCCAATAAGAAAATCAATCGAAAAGTGAAATTCATGACATTTTATCCGTCAGAAATGAGCATTGTCTCTGCTTTTCTCAATTGTCAAAATTTTCGCTCGAAAGAATGACCAGATAATGGAAACATGTCAAAATTTCACGTGAACTCGAACTTAAAGCATAGTACTGAGTTCGATTTCACGTGAAATTTTCATACAAAATTTCACGTGAAATCTGTTTCGGCGAAAATTTCGCTTGAAAATAAGCAAGTTTGGTACTGTGTTCTTAGCATGAAAAGTTGCTTTGAAGTTGCTTTCGCTTTGAAAACATAGATGGCACTGAAACATTTGTCAATCATTTCACGCCAATTTAGTTTGTGCAGTTCATTCTTTCGAGCGAAAAATTGACATTTAGTGTTTCAATTTGAAAATTGAGTAGTGCAAATGACTTTCCAATAAGAAAATCGATCGAAAAGTGAAATTCTTGACATTTTATCCGTCAAGAATGAGCAGTGTCTCTGCTTTTCTCCGTTGTCAAAATTTTCGCTCGAAAGAATGACCAGATAATGGAAACATGTCAAAATTTCACGTGAACTCGAACTCAGTACCAGCCTTAAGTTGCTAAAAAATTACTACCATCCCATTCAATGTAAATCTTATGGGCATGTCCACTCTATTTCTACTATCTCACTGGCCGTAGTGCACAGTGAGGTAGTACAAATGGAGTGGACATGCCCATAAGATTTACATTGAAGGGGATGGTAGTAAGTTTTTAGCTAATTTGACAATGAGGTCGAAATGGCGTAAAGCTAGAGTTACAATCAATGCAACCAACATTTGTTGCACAGCAAAATGAGTTTGAACCCATGAGAACGTATGAGAGCAGTTACAATGATGCAACCAACATTTGTTGCGCAGCAGAGTTTGCTCATATCTCAAACTTGGCATGGCAACAACATTTTTGAAAATATCCAATTCCACCTGTTCCTATGAGAGTCCGGGAAATGGGAAATGTCATATGCAAATGACATTCAAAATTTGTTTTTCTTTTGCACATTTTTGCTCTGCAATATACGCTTTAGCTTTTAAAGGATCAAATACTCACTGATATCACTTTCCGGGACTGTAAAGGATCCATATTATCGAACAACAATTTTTTTAATATAGCCAGTGACAGATGACAGTAAATGTTGTGTTGCATTGATTGTAAAGCTAGAGTTACAATCAATGCAACCAACATTTGTGGCACTTCAAAATAAGTTTGAACACATGAGAACGTATGAGAACGTATGAGAGCAGTCACAATGATGCAACACAACTTTGCTTGGCAGCAGAGTTTGCTCATATCTCAAACTTGGCATGGCAACATTTTTGAAAATATCCAATTCCACCTGTTCCTATGAGAGTCCGGGAAATCGGAACTGTCATATGTAAATGACAATCAGAAATTGTATTTTTTTTGTCTCATTTTTGCTTTGCATTATACTCCGCAGCTTTTAGAGGATAAAATATTCACTGATATATCTTTCCGAGGCTTTAAAGGATCCAAATTATCGAACAGCAACTTCTTTAATATAGCCAGTGACAGATGACAGTAAATGTTGTGTTGCATTGATTGTAACTCGTTCCACCAACAAAACTTGGCATCAAATGTTGGTTGCATTGATTGTAACTCAAGCATAACTCGTTCCACCAACAAAACTTGGCAGCGAATGTTGGTTGCATTGATTGTAACTCAAGCATTTGCTCATACCTCAAACTTGGCATGGCAACAAAATACCCAATTCCACCTGTTCCTATGAGCGTTCGGGAAATTGGAACTGTCATATGTAAATGACAATCAGAATTTGTATTTTTGTGTCTCATTTTTGCTTTGCATTATACTCCGCAGCTTTTAGAGGATAAAATATTCACTGATATCTCTTTCCGAGACTTTAAAGGATCCAAATTATCGAACAGCACTTTCTTTAATATAGCCAGTGACAGTAAATGTTGTGTTGCATTGATTGTAACTCGTTCCACCAACAAAACTTGGCAGCAAATGTTGGTTGCATTGATTGTAACTCAAGCATCGTTAATATGCTTTGTGCGCGAGAGGATTGAAGAGGCTAATAGTGGAAAGTTTTACCGTCCGTGTCCAGGGCAGGTAGTGCAGAATAATGACGTCCCACTAGATTGTCAAAGTGTCGCGAAAAACATACGCAGTCTTACGGAACGTCCGCGGGAAAATGATATCGTATACAGCGAACGTTTAGTCCGCGGACTAAACACCAAATTCCACCTAAATTTTTTAGTCCACGTGGTGTATACACTCGCGGACCGACCTAAATTTAGGTCGGTCCACGATTTCAAGCGACCTGACCTAAATATAGGTCGTGGACTATATCGCTGTAAACACACGCGACCTAAACATTGATTTTTGCGCGACTATTAATAATGTATGTATGTTGAATATAAGCTCATAACATTCCCCTTTGACACAAAATCGTTGAAATAAACATGTTTGAGACACAAATGAAACGATAAATACAGTGCATGAAGGAAAATTAAACTAAATGACAGCTGTCAAATACGAACGAGGACTAAATTCCACCTAAGCAAATTTTAGGTCAGATCGGTGTATACACTTGAGGACTAAGTTCATTTAGTCCGCGCTCTAGGTCAGGTCACTTTTGGTCCGACTGCTGTAAACCGCACTAATGTTAATTGTACAGGTTCAGTGAGATAGTAGAAATGGAGTGGACATGCCCATAAGAGTGCGATATACAGCGGACGGACCAAAAGTGACCTGACCTAAAGCGCGGACTAAATGAACTTAGTCCTCAGGTGTTTATACCAACCTGACCTAAAGTTTGCTTAGGTGGAATTTAGTCCTCGTTCGTATATGAAAGCTGTCATTTAGTTTAATTTTCCTTCATGCACTGTATTTATCGTTTCTTTTGTCTCTCAAACATGTTTATTTCAATGATTTTGTGTCAAAGGGGAATGTTATGAGCTTATATTCAACATACATACATTATTAATAGTCGCGCAAAAATCAAGGTTTAGGTCGCGTGTGTTTACAACGATTATAGTCCACGACCTATATTTAGGTCAGGTCGCTTGAAATCGTGGACCGACCTAAATTTAGGTCGGTCGACGAGTGTATACAGCACGTGGACTAAAAAATTTAGGTGGAATTTGGTGTTTAGTCCGCGGACTCAACATCTGGTGTATACGATACTAAGATTTACATTGAAGGGGATGGTAGTAATTTTTTGTCTGCTCATTGTCAAATCGGATCGAATCCAAGTAGTTCCCCTCCAATTTGACAATGAGAGCGAAATAGCGTAAAGGCAGCTTTAACATGCTTTGTGCGCGAGAGGATTGAAGGGGCTAATGGTGAAAAGTTATACCGTCCGTGTCCAGGGGCTGTACTGGTTGTGTTAAAGTGAGTGAAATGAAAATAAAGTGAGATGTGCGGAACAGTGCTAGTGAATAGCTAAAATAAAAATTAATGCAGTGCGTGCGGTATAATTGGGAAACTTCGCTACGAAATCTTTATCAGCTGGTGTAAGGTTATGTGACGTTTCGTGTCAATTTACTGTCGATACAATTAATTGATACAAAATGCAATTTTTGGCTAAATATTATTATAATAACGCGTCCACGCACAAAAAACTAACGTTTTATTCATATTATAGCTAAAAATCCGCACGTAATATCTCGGAGTATATCGGCACTGCCAGATGGAAATGTCAAAATGCCTGCCCAAATTGACGTCATAGCTAAAACGATTACGTAGCCCAATGCCTTCTAGAAGTACGGGCCGTCAGGCTACGTAATCGTTCTCGCCGCGACGTAATGAGTTAAGGAAATTTGACATTTCCACGAGGCAGTGCCGATGTACACGGAGATTTCACCTGCGGTTTTTTGGTTAAAATATGAATAAAACGTTAGTGTTTTGTGCGTGGACGCGTTATAATAATAATATTTAGTAATAACGTACACTTTGTACCAATTTATTGTATCGCGACAGTTAATCGACACAAACCATCACATAACCTAACACCAACCGATAAACATTTCGTAGCGAATTTTCCACATTATACCGCACGCACCGCATTAATTTGTGTTTTAGCTGTTCACTAGCACTGTTCTGTATAAACCACTTTAGTTTTCATTTCACTCACTTTAACACAACCCGTACAATTAACATTTTCCCGCGGACGTCCCATAAGACTACGTGTGTTTTTCGCGACATTTGTCCCGATGCTCTGACGTCATCATTCTGCATTACGGCCCGTACATCTAGAAGGCATTGCGTAGCCGGACGGCCCGTACTTCTAGGAGGCATTGCAAAGCAAAAGTGCGGTTTACAGCAGTCGGACCAAAAGTGACCTAACCTAAAGCGCGGACTAAATGAACTTAGTCCTCAAGTGTATACACCGATCTGACCTAAAATTTGCTTAGGTGGAATTTAGTCCTCGTTCGTATATGACAGCTGTCATTTAGCTTAATTTTCCTTCATGCACGGTATTTATCGTCTCATTTGTCTCTCAAACATGTTTATTTCAACGATTTTGTGTCAAAGGGGAATGTTATGAGCTTATATTCAACATACATACATTATTAATAGTCGCGCAAAAATCAATGTTTAGGTCGCGTGTGTTTACAGCGATTTAGTCCACGACCTATATTTAGGTCAGGTCGCTTGAAATCGTGGACCGACCTAAATTTAGGTCGGTCCGCGAGTGTATACACCACGTGGACTAAAAAATTTAGGTGGAATTTGGTGTTTAGTCCGCGGACTAGACGTCCGCTGTATACGATGCTAAAGATTTCACTCTGGGGCACTCTATTATTTTACCTCCATGGTAGGCTCCTTCCAATCCCTCGAAAAAACTCTTTGATGTAGCAAAGCCATATTTACCAAAGATATAGAAGAAGTGGATTGAAACTGTGGATTTCCGTGCAGCACCAATTTTTTTTGTGTGCGACATTCTCTAAAAGAAGTACGGGCCGTAATGCAGAATGACAACGTCACAGAAATAGGCCAAAATGTCGCGAAAAACACACGTAGTCTAATGGGACGTCCGCAGGAAAATGTTAATTGTACGGGTTGTGTTAAAGTGAGAGAAATGAAAACAAAGTGGTATCAATGCCTTCTAGAAGTACGGGCCGTCAGGCTACGTAATCGTTGTCGATGTGACGTCATGGCGTCAAACCATTTTGACATTTCCACGAGGCAGTGCCGACACACACCGAGATTTCACATGCAGTTTTTTTAGCTAAAATACGAATAAAACTTTAATTTTTTGTGCGTGGACGCGTTATAATAATAATATTTAGCCATAACTTTCATTTTGTATCGACCAATTGTATCGCGATAGCAAATCGACACGGAACATCACATAACCTAACAACAACTGATAAACATTTCGTCGTGAATTTTTCCAATTATGCCGCACGCACCGCATTAATTTGTGTTTTAACTGTTCACTAGCACTGTTCCGCACATACCACTCTGTTTTCATTTCACGCACTATAACACAACCCGTAAAATTAACATTTTCCCGCGGACGTCCCATAAGACTACGTGTGTTTGTCGCGACATTTGGTCCGATGCTCTGACGTCATCATTCTGCATTACGGCCCGTACATATAGAAGGCATTGGTGGTATATGCGGAACAGTAGGTCTGTTCCTGTACTACGATTAATCGCGATTAATTGCAATGAAGCTGTTCCGGTCAGCCCCTGGGCACGGACGGTATAACTTTCCACCATTAGCCCCTTCAATCCTCTCGCGCACAATGCATGTTAAAGCTGCCTTTACGCCATTTCGCTCTCATTGCCAAATTGCAGGGGAACTACTTGGATTTGACCCGATTTGACAATGAGCAGACAAAAAATTACTACCATCCCCTTCTTTTTTTCTTTGTTTTTTGCTACACGTTTCTGATTTTCCTTCAGAAAACAGCAATGGCTTCTTGATTTACAGGCATCAGCCAACGTTTACTCGATCCAAGTAGATGAATTTAATCAGTTTAATTAATATATTCAAAAATGCATGAGTAATTTCTATTTTGGGGAACTGGGTTATGGGGGAAATGGTAAAGAGTTTTTATAAATTAGGATAGGGTGAAGGAAAAAGATTTAGTTAACTGTATTCATATTAGCTTATGAGTGAAAAAATTCTAAAGATTTATGTTGTTAACAATGAAGAACTTACTGAGTTGCTCCAAGTGGTTTCTATTATGTTATATTAGTAAATCTTCAATGTTCCTGTTCGCGTTGAAAAATTCGAAATTGCTTCTCTCCCTCAGGTATTTACTTCAGTGGAAGATCTTGTGATTTATGTCATCAATGTTGTTACAATTTTCGCATAAAGCATAGTACTGAGTTCGATTTCACGTGAAATTTTCATACAAAATTTCACGTAAAATAAGCAAGAGTTGTACTCTGTTCATAAGGCCATGGTTCATAGCATAAAAAGTTGCTTCGAAATTGCTTTCGCCTTGAAAACGTAGATGGCACTGAAACATGTCTCCAATCATTTCACGCCAATTTAGTTTGTGCAGTTCATTCTTTCGAGCTAAAAAGTGACATTTGTTGTTTTAATTTGAAAATGGAGCAGTGCAAATGCCTTTCCAATAAGAAAATCGATCGAAAAGTGAAATTCTTCATATTTTATCCGTCAGAAATGAGCATTATCTCTGATTTTCTCCATTGCCAAAATTTTCGCTCGAAAGAATGACCAGATAATGGAGACATGTCAAAACTTCACGTGAACTCGAACTCAGTACCAGCCTTAAAGCATAGTACTGAGTTCGATTTCACGCGAAATTTTCATACAAAATTTCGCGCGAAATCTGTTTCGGCGAAAATTTCGCTTGAAAATAAGCAAGTTTGGTACTGTGTTCTTCACAGTACCAAACTTGCTGTCTAATAGATGGCACTCATGTTTCAGTGCCATCTACGTTTTCAACGCGAAAGCAACTTCAAAGCAACTTTTCACGCTAAGAACAGAGTACCACTCTTGCTTATTTTCAAGATAAATTTTCGCCGAAACAGATTTCACGTGAAATTTTGCATGAAAATTTCACGTGATTGGTACACTGAACATAGTACACTGAACAGTGCTATGCTTTATTAACAAATAGTCTATTTATTATCTTGGTGGGTCTGTTACCAATTTTTAAACCTTTATGCCACAATTTATTTCTAAAAGCTAAGTCAGTCTTAGTCCAGGCACATTGATTGAGTTTTTTAATTTTGTAAGTATACTCTATATTTCATTTTGCCCAAATTTTGTTACTTATTTCATCAAAAGCCTCGTCTATTTCTAATTCAAAATCTAAATGCATCTCACTGAGAAAGGCATTTTTGGCTAGTTAGTCTAGGGACCCATATAATTTCAACTTTTACATCATAATAGAGATTAATTAAATTGTGTATTTTTTCTATGATTTTTCTATACTTATTGTTGTCAGTTAACTCAACACATGCTATGTTTGAATCTGTGAATATCACAAACTCATTTAAACTTAGTTCTACACCCAATTCTATGGCCTTAAAAATGCTAATTAATTCACAGTTGACAACCGAGGATTGATATTTTAATCTATATTTTCTAACTATTTCAGGGACAAGGGACATCACAGTACATCCTGCTCCAAGGATACTTTTAGCTCCATTACATAGTATAATCTTTTTTCCTTCTTGAGTTTTATTGCTAATAAGATTATTAAGCCTTTCCACAAGTTCAGTATTACTGCTCAAAGCAATATCACCAAATATGCCATCATTCTTACTTGTTATACTTAAATTTATCGGTGGACTATTAGCTTTGCCAAAGGCCGTCTTATCTATAATGTCTTTAAATTTATCGTATGTAATTTTATAATTGGATTTCGCAGGGCTCAACGCAACTTCTTCAAACAAATCAGAGTGTTTTGATTTAATCTTAAGTAGTTCTTTAACTGAGAGAAGTTCAGTCCGATATTTACTAGGCAGTTCATTTGCTAGGGACATAGTCAGTAAATTGGCAGTGTTTTGAGGCACTCCTAGGCATCTTGTTAAGGCTCTACACTTTAGAGAATTCAGTTTCTTGTGGAAGTAGCTTGGCGCTCCTCCAAAGCAAGTAATTTGAGATTCAAGCTTTGATCTATAGAAGGATCTAAAAGTAAGAATGCCCTTATCAACATCAAAACCTCTGTTGAGTCCAGTAACTATTTTGAGTGGGGCAGAATTCCTACTGTCATTATTTATTTTCTGACAAAGAGTGTCTATGATTGTTAAATTATGATAATTGTAATGCAGAGAAATTTAATATTTTTTTCCCAAGATACATGATTGTTGTCTATTTGTATTTTCAAATGAAAACGCTGGTTCATGTTAAAATTTAAAGCTTTACATTTATTGAAATTAATGGGTAGTTTTAAGTTATTGCAAATACTAGTGAAATTGTTGACTGCCTCTTGTAGCGCATTGAAACATTCTATTTGTAATTTATTATTAGAGATAATTACAAAATCATCCGCATACTGATACACTTTAATTTTGGGGCTACAGACTTTATGAATCTCAGAGGTATAGATATTAAAGAGTAAGGGGCTAAGAACATCTCCTTGTAGGAGACCATTTCCTATTTTAAGAGAGCTGTTACCAAGTTATAGAGTTCTATTTTTTAAGAAAAACATAATCCAATTAATGTAGTTCGAGGGAATATTTATCTTATTGAGTAAAGATTGTAGTGTCAGTGCATCAACTCTTTCATACGCGTTTGAAATATCAATGCTAACTAACATGACTTTATAAACTTTTATTTTTCTGTATTTTATGTTATGGTCAATTGCATTTATACATGTTTGGGTAGACTTTCCTTTACTGTAAGCATGGCTATTTACTGGTAGGAGATCAGACTTCATTTTAACAATTTAATTTTTAATAAGGTTATTAATAATTTTAACAAACACGTTGATTAATGAGATTGGTCTATAACTGTCCAGTAATAACGGGTCTTTCCATGGTTTGAGGATCGGAGCAACTTTAATTGTGAAAATATTCATATCAGGATATTCTCCATTTACTATTTTATTAATTGCTCCAATTAAGTTGTCCTTGCTGTCTTTATTAAGAGTTTCAATCATTTCATAAGTTATTTTATCAACCCCTGGTGCTGATCTTTTATGATTATTTAGTATTACAGAAAGTTGTTTGGAGTTGAAGCATGTAGCAGTGTTATCTGAAATAATTCTAGGAACACTGGGGCTAGTGTTAGAAATTTTACTTCCTAGCATTTGTAAGCAAATGTAAATCTTATGGGCGTGTCCACTCCATTTCTACTACCTCACTGGTTCCCGTACTCCGTTTTACTGAAAACTGAAAATTTCCCCTCTTTCAGTAAATTTCAGTAGGGTCTGAGCGGTCTGAGCTACTGGAAAATACTGAAAAGTGTCAAACGGAGTAAATATTTTCAAATGTGCGCGGCAATTTTTATATTTTTTGCGTAAAGCATAGTACTGTTTCGGCGAAAATTTAGCTTGAATATAATCAAGAGTGGTACTCTGTTCTTAACATGAAAAGTTGCTTTCGCTTTGAAAATGCAGATGGCACTGACACATGTCTCCAATCATTTCACGCCAATTAAGTTTGTGCAGCCAATGCCTTCTATATGTACGGGCCGTAATGCAGAATGATGACGTCAGAGCATCGGACCAAATGTCGCGAAAAACACACGTAGTCTTATGGGACGTCCGCGGGAAAATGTTAATTTTACGGGTTGTGTTATAGTGCGTGAAATGAAAACAGAGTGGTATGTGCGGAACAGTGCTAGTGAACAGTTAAAACACAAATTAATGCGGTGCGTGCGGCATAATTGGAAAAATTCACGACGAAATGTTTATCAGTTGTTGTTAGGTTATGTGATGTTCCGTGTCGATTTGCTATCGCGATACAATTGGTCGATACAAAATGAAAGTTATGGCTAAATATTATTATTATAACGCGTCCACGCACAAAAAATTAAAGTTTTATTCGTATTTTAGCTAAAAAACTGCATGTGAAATCTCGGTGTGTGTCGGCACTGCCTCGTGGAAATGTCAAAATGGTTTGACGCCATGACGTCACATCGACAACGATTACGTAGCCTGACGGCCCGTACTTCTAGAAGGCATTGGTGCAGCTCATTCTTTCGAGCTAAAAAGTGACATTTGGTGTTTCAATTTGAAAATTGAATTGTGCAAATGTCTTTCCAATAAGAAAATCGATCGAAAATTGAAATTCTTAACATTTTATCCGTCAAGAATGAGGAGTGTCTCTGCTTTTCTCCATTGCCAAAATTTTCGCTCGAAAGAATGACCAGATAATGGAGACATGTCAAAATTTAGCTTCACGATAAGCTCAGTGTGTGTGTGTGTGAGTTGGGGGAGAGGCGCACTGGCGCCTCTAAGGACTCAGGCCAAAGGACCCATTGTACTCATTTCCCCCTGCCTACCATAGTTTCCCAGACCTCTTGATAAAGTCTAGGATCACTGATAAGGGAAAAGAGGCTATCGTCTGCATGCGTGATTGTATCAGTATTGTTCAGTATTGAATCAGTATTGTTCTCCCAAAAATCGAAAACTGACACTTTCGGTTGTCAATTTTCAGGAAATACAATGAGAGCGTTCCCGTACTTTTCATGAAATTCCCCACCACATGATTCAGGAAAATTCAGTAAAATTCAGTAAAATTCAGTTACTGAAAGTACGGAAACAGACCTAGTGCTAGTGAAGCTACATGGGAATCGGATAATGTTTTGGATTTTTTTTAACCCCATGTGTGCGCCTGGTGCCTAAAAAGAGAACGGGAAAATTCGAAAATTTTTAAATTGCGATAACTTTCGACAGAGCTATTCAATCATTACGAAATTTTCAGAACATATTGATATTATTTAGTTGTAGATTTGTGATGAGCGTGCTGGCAACCCTATAGCTAGAGCAGGCACTGAAAGTGAAAACCTCGAAATCATCGTCTCTCTTTAAAAAATGCCGCTTCTTCAAAAAAAAATATTACGCGTCAGGTCTGCGCACCAAAATACAAGTGACGGATACACCAGCGAGTCGGTTTAGGGCATCAAATTTGTAAATATTATACTAGTATCTTTATGAGTTAACAAGGAATATAATATGAATATATACAATAAGGAAACGACCCCTTACCTGAAAATCCCTGAGGGATTAAAGTGAACAGCCTTCATCGTGTTCACCTTTCCGGCCACCAACAAACAAAATTCATATTCCTGGCTCGTCTTGCATTCCGTTCTACAGCCAAGCTCCTGGATACCCAAATAGAACCAGACTCGTTGCTCAGCGGGCATAGCCTTGTCATGGTAGTCGATCGACTGAACAACCTCACGTTCCATTTCGTAGGTGACCAGTATCGAAAAGCAAACGATTGTAATGATCAAAGCAGCAATGGCCACGCAACCAGCGAATATCCTTGACGATACAACTCGACATATTCCCCTGCATTTGCTTTCCGGTCCTAGACCCTCGGACGAAAGGTATCCTCCAGCGAAATGCCTTCGTTGCCGATACGTATCCTGCATTTGTGTACTATCGCGCGATTCGTGAAAACGACAGATCGATTTATTTTGATAAACACACACTAAACTATAG
Organism: Nemotelus nigrinus; assembly: GCA_947369275.1. Lineage (NCBI taxonomy): Eukaryota > Metazoa > Arthropoda > Insecta > Diptera > Stratiomyidae > Nemotelus > Nemotelus nigrinus. The sequence continues at coordinate 11,969,102 of OX376376.1, read as the reverse complement.
ACGAAACGTCAAAAGCATTGATCGGCGACAAGGACGCCGCCAAGCGGCTGGAAGCGTCGTTATTTCCAGCCGAATGGAAGGAATCAGAAGGCTGCGTTCGGACCGCCGGGTGCGAAATTCTATTCAAGAGCTATTCGTCCGATGCACCCAAGTGCAACAGTGCATTGCCCCCCAAATGCAGAATGGATGGTAGAATAAGGGAAAACGGTTCCCACGAATTCCGCTAAAGCGGGAAATTGATAGTCCACCGAGGCTAGGTGGAAGCTGTAATGTGAGGAGAGGCTCTCTTTTGGTGATTGGCGGCGGTAAGAATCAGTCGAGGAAAAAAAGACGATAGAAATTGGCTGAAAATTATCTTTTTCTTTTCACGTTATCGACGATCTGTGATTTGCGGCGGCGGAAAAACGACAGCGTCTACGCTCGAAATCAATTTTGGCTACCAAATTGAGGATAAAGAAAGGAGTTACGACCCCGGAAGCTAAACGAAGACACAGACTGCGGGTCTGGAATTTGGGTGCGACATCAGCTCAGAAGACGGCAGCGTGGGTTTCGATCATCGATGAATTGATTGAGACGGTTTGAATGAATACGACGTTGAATAACGACGAATGAATAAGTCTGTGCGACAATTTCTACGCCGAGCTCGAATTTCGCCATACGACGGGACCGACCACGAAGACGACGCATCAATTGGGGGAAGCCCTGATAGTAGATAAGGTACGTTAGCTTTTAATTGGTAGAGTGTAGTTGGGCTATTGGCCGCTAGGAGTGATAATTGGTGATAGGTAGTTTAGGGTGGTTAGCGACTAGCCGTGTAACGTTAGGGATCGGCGCCGTAATCGGTAGATAGCAAAAGTGAATTCCTTTTTCTTTTGGTCAGAAATAAAGTGTGTAAAAAACTTGTGTAATCGCCGGTGTATTTGTTCATGATTAAATTTCGTGGAAGGAAAAGTGTTGCCCGCCCGAATTCTCGTTTCGCGGAGACGGGCTGGAAGACAGCGTGGGTTTTGAAACGAGTGGCGCCCGAATCCACCCATCTCGGTGTGAGCGAGCCGCCCGTGGCTGTCGCCCCTTTCCCCAGTAGAAGGAGAAGGGGTCGTATTACCGTTCAGGGGAAGTCGGTAACAAATTGGCGCCCAACGTGCTAAGGGTTGAAAATTGAAAAATTAACTTGAATTCGAAATCGATTAGTGAAATTATTAAATTCAATAAAATTGCGGGTCGAAAACGTGATAATATAATTTGTAGAAGGTAAAATTATTTAGAAGCGGAGTATTTAAACATTTGATTGATTATTTAGAAGCGGCGTATTTAAACATTTGATTGATTATTTAGAAGCGGCATATTTGATTTTATTTTTATATTTTATTTGCGTATAATTTACATATAATTGCATATAATTTGCATATAATTTTTTTTACATATAAGTTGTGCGAACTATATATAAAGTTGTATGGTTGACTTATCCGGGTTGCACCTGCGAGAAGAAATATTAATAATACAGTTGGAAGTGTGAGTGGAAGTGTTTGCGGTGTGTTAGAGTTAGTTGGAGGAATTTCAAGAAAATATTTTCCCAGTGACTAGGTGAACGCGAAAGAAAATCGGAAGCGCTTCATGGTAATAGTAGTGGAAAGTTATTATAGAGTGCTATAGGAATATAGGTATATATGAATACATAGATATATATATATATATATATATATATATATATATATATATATATATATATATATATATATATATATATATATATATATATATATATATATATATATATATATATATATATATATATATATATATATATATATATATACATATATAGATATACATTGTTAGCTTTATATATAATTAGTAGTGAAGAAAGAGGGAGCAGAAGAATTTGTGGGAGCAAAATGTCTGGTGTTGGGGCTGTGAGGAAAATTCGGTGGACCGGCTCAGTAAGGACGAGCTCACCTATCAACTCGCCATTCGAGGTCTGGTGGCAGACACCGTGGAGTCGATGAGAAAACAGTTGAGGGGGGCGTTGAGAAGCGAGGCTAGTCTGGGAGAATCGTTCGCATTGGATAAATATCCCTTCACATTTGCCGAGAATAAAGAGGCACTGGGTGCAAAACTAGCAGAGATTGGAGTGCTAATATACTCGTTTGTTTGGGACTTTAACTCTGGGGAATTTCTCAAGCTAAAAGGAAAGATCTGCTATGCGCTACGAAGACTAGAGTACATGCGGGGAGTAACTGCGGAGGACCTAGACTTCCTGAGGAAGACCAAGGGCGAGCTTCTAATAGCAATGGGGGATTTACTATAAGAGGCTGGTGGGGAATTGACAGAGGAGACGGACGAGGATTGGTCTCTGAATACTCCGAGCTCACCAGTTCCGAGTACGCCGACTTTTCAGTCGAAGCCAGTAGAGCTGCACAAATGGGGGGTACGATTCAATGGAGAATCTCCGAACTCGGTAAGTGCGTTTCTGGAACGGGTGGAGGAGCTTCGGGAGGCTAAAGGGTTATCGAAGGCTCAACTCTTTAAGTCTGCGGTGGACCTTTTTGAAGGTAAGGCCTTGATTTGGTTCCGTGCGAATCGAGCGATCTGCCGGAGTTGGGAGGAATTGGTGAAGGAGCTGCGAGAGGAATTCCTCCCCGCGGATTATGATGACCGCCTACTGGAGGAGATAAGACGTAGGACTCAAGGTAACGGGGAGTCTATAGGCGTGTACGTGGCCGTGATGGAGGGACTATTTCGTCGTCTCAGCAAGCCACTAGGTGAGGGGGAAAAGATGAAAATGATCAGAAAGAACATCGCGCCATTCTACCAAACGCAATTAGCCCTGATAAAGACTGAGTCGGTTGGAGAATTGGTAAGTTTGGGACGATCGCTCGAGGCAACGAGGACCTCCGTGGAATCCTTTGCTCCTCCGCCGCCAAGAAGGACGCCTAGGCTGTTGGAACCGGATCTCGCGTACCTGGAGACGGTTGATGTAGCCGCAGCAGCAGTACCAGATGCACGTCAGAATCTTATCTGCTGGAACTGTCGTCGACCAGGCCATACGTCTCGGGATTGTCACGATCCTAGAAAGTGTTTTGGATGCGGCAAAGTAGGGACAGTCAGGGCGGAATGTCCAAATTGTCGGAGCGGTGAAAGAAGGAATGCGGGCGTGACAAGTAATCCTCCAGCAAGTCGATCGAGACAGAAACCGGGAAACGGAAGTTGTGCCCAGTAGGCGGTCACCTGGGCACAAACGGGAATATAGTACGAGCCGCGGCGACCACACAATTGGATTTTCTGGTAGCAAAGAGGACCGGGGACAACCGTCCACACTTAGAGGTGGATATATTTGGGCGGAAGTTTATGGGCCTTCTGGACTCAGGCGCTACTCACACGGTAGTAGGTGGAGAAGGGTGGAAGATACTCGAGGGGCTAGGAGTAGAGCTACTGAGTTCCAACCAGAAAAGCATCAGATTGGCTAACAGTCAGGGTTGCGCCATCGTGGGCATGGTCACTATTCCAGTGAAACTGGAAAACAAAACAGAATGGTTGGAAGTGTTGGTGGTTCCGTCGCTCCCGCACGCTCTCATACTAGGTGTAGATTTCATTAGGCAATTCGGGGTGGTTCTAGCACTGAGCGAGGAAAGTTGGAGTTTTCTGGATGTATTGGAAGGGGAGGCAGGAGAGCAATTAAAGTCGCGAAGTCGTTTGACGGAGGTGGAGGAAGCCGCACTCAGCCGTTTGTTAGAAGAGGAGTTTCATCGCATGGGGGAAGGTATCGGATGCACCACCCTTGTGGAACACGTCATTAAGACTAACTCCGTACCGATTAAGCAAAGGTACTATCCTGTGTCACCGGCGGTACAAAAGCACATCGATCGAGAGCTGAACGAGATGCTGGAACAAGGGATAATTGAGCCATCATCGAGCCCCTGTGCGTCACCGATATTGCTGGTAAAGAAAAAGGATGATACGTACCGCTTTTGCGTAGACTACAGGAAATTGAATCAGGTTACCGAGCATGACGCGTACCCGTTGCCATATGTGTCGGCGACGTTGGATAAACTTCGTGACGCTAAATACCTGTCATCACTGGATGTGAAGCCTGCCTACTGGCAAGTTCCTATGGTGGAACAATCACGTAAGTTCACTGCATTCACGGTACCGCATCGCGGTTTATTTCAATTCCGGCGTATGGCTTTCGGATTGCAAAACGCACCCGCGACTTGGCAGCGCTCAATCGACCAGGTCCTTGGCCCAGATCTCGAACCCTATGTGTTTACCTACTTGGACGACATAATAGTGGTGACACAAGAGTTCAGCAAGCATCTGGAAATCTTGAGAGTGGTTTTTGGCCGTCTCAGACAAGCCGGTTTGAGAGTTTCTCGCGACAAGTGTGAATTTTGTCGCTGTCGCCTTAAGTACCTCGGGTATGTCGTTGACGAGAAAGGTTTGAATGTAGACCCGGACAAGGTGAAGTCCTTATTGGTGATCCCTTCGCCTAGGAATGTGAAGGGGGTGAGGCAGTTCCTAGGGATGGTCTCGTGGTATAGGAGATTTATACCTGACTTTGCTACGATGACGGCACCATTGACAAACCTACTCAAAAAGAACAAAAAGTTTGCATGGACCCAGGATTGCGAAGCAGCGTTTACACAGGCGAAGGTGAAATTGTCCACGGCACCAATACTAACCTGTCCGGATTATGATATACAATTCTACGTTCAAACGGATGCGTCAGACTTGGGCTTGGGAGCGGTGCTCACACAAAGGCACGCCGACGGGGAAAAGGTGGTATGTTACTTGAGCCGATCCTTGTCGAAAGCAGAAAAGAAGTACTCAGCCACGGAGAAAGAATGCCTCGCAGTGCTGTGGGCGGTAGAGAAGCTGCGACCATATATAGAGGGAGCTAAATTCACCGTCATCACGGATCATTACTCCTTGGTCTGGCTGAGCAATTTAAAAGACCCGACAGGACGATTGGCCAGGTGGGCAATCAGGTTACAACAGTTTCCCTTCGAAATTGTACACCGAAGAGGTAAGGAACATCTCGTACCCGATGCTCTTTCGCGAATGTTGCCCAGGGAAGAACTCGCAATATTAGAGACCCCTGGAGACCGTTTGTACGACAACATGAAGAATAAGGTGGAAGAGACCCCCGAGCGCTATGCGGATTGGCGGGTGAAGGATGACCAACTGTGGAAACATGTGCCCGGGCGTTATCCTGCACTGGAGCGAAAGGAGTCGTGGAAGAGGGTCGTGTCCAAGGAAGGTAGAGCGGAAATCCTCCAACGATGTCATGATGACCCTACGGCGGGCCATATGGGAGTTAGCCGCACGATAAGTCGCGTGGCGACTAATTATTATTGGCCTAAGATGCCAGCGGACGTGAATGCTTACATTAAGAAATGTAGGATCTGCCAGGCCAATAAGGTTGAGAGAAAGGCACCGGCAGGGTTCATGGTTTCACGGAGTGGGTCGCCTAAGCACCCATGGGAAATGGTCTGTGTTGACTTGGTAGGACCTTTCCCACGATCGAAGAATGGCTATACTCAAATCCTCACCGTGGTGGATTATGTGAGTAAGTTCACGCTCTTATTTCCCTTGCGACAGGCAACAGCGGCGGCTGTTTGTCGTGTATTGGAAGAATAGGTGTATCTGCTTTTTGGGGCACCTAAATGGCTAGTGTGCGATAATGGAGTCCAGTTTCGGGGAACTTTGATGCGCCGGCTGGCGGAAAGTTATGGAACCGAAATCAAGCACACAGCATTATACCATCCGCAAGCCAACCCGGCTGAGAGGAGGAATCAGGACCTAAAGCGGATGTTGCGTTCTTACGTGACTGAGAACCATCGCGATTGGGATCGGAATCTCGCAAAGATAGCCTGCGCACTTCGGACCTACAAGCATGAGGTGACTAAGGTCACACCCTATTTTTTTAATTTCGGACGAGAGATGGTGACGTTCCACGAGGCGAAGGAGCCTCCAGAGGTTGACCAAATTATCCCAGGACCGGAAGTCAGGGCTGACCAACTCTCCAAGTTACGAGGGGATGTGGTGGAACGAAAAAAACGCGCGGCTCGTCATAGTGAGCAGGGGTACAATTTGAGAAAACGGAACGTGGTGTTCGAAATAGGAGATTCGGTTTGGCGGAAAAATTATTCCATTTCAGACGCAACCCGGTTTTACTCCGCAAAGCTCGCGCCGGAATATCTTGATCCGTTTTGGATAAAATCTCGGGTATCAGGGTGGACTTATCTCTTGGTGGATGGTGAGGGCAAGGAAGCGGGAGTTTGGCACGTGAAAGATTTGAAAAAGTATATCGATTAGGTGGATTAACATACAGTATGAACGTGTGATTCTCAGACATAGGGGAGGCAGATCAGACAGTAGGGCTGAGAAGAAGTTAGAGATATAAATTAATCATAGTAGCACTAGGTCATGAAGATTATGAGAACATAATACGGTGGTGGGCTGAAGTATTATGAAGGAATATTCGCAGAACTCAGATTAGGAAGATTAGAATGTAATTAAGTAAGTGGTGGCGGGTACGATAAGTCGAAGCGATTGGTGGTGGGTAGTTTTAGTATTATGGAAAAAAATAAAAAAAAATATAGTATTTAGAGGTAGAATTAGTAAAATAGCAAAAGTATTACCTAATCAGCGGTGTTGGTGGCGAGTGGATCCCTCCATAGATCGAGTTGTTGTAGTTTTTTTTGTTTTCTTCTTCCTTCTATTTTTTTTTTCCTCCTTAACTTGACTCACGATTAGGCATTCCACGGCCGATTCATACAGGTCAATAGATGAGTTGCTAAAAGGTTAATCAGGGTGTTAGTAAAGGAATTGGCATGAGTGTGAGTGATGGCATGTTGCAATCGATTTAACGAAACAAAATTGGGGAACCCGATCGCAGGTATAAGACGGAAGAGCAACGTTACTTCGCGAACTATTGAAATTTCTAAAATTTATTACTAAAAACGCGTAACCGTAATCCATCATGGATTCACGCGACGTGGCGTCCGGGAGTCGGGAAGTAGTCGCGGTAATATTAAAGAGAATTCCTACGTAATTCTCTGGGGAAGGGGGTGATATTACGCGTCAGGTCTGCGCACCAAAATTCAAGTGACGGATACACCAGCGAGTCGGTTTAGGGCATCAAATTTGTAAATATTATACTAGTATCTTTATGAGTTAACAAGGAATATAATATGAATATATACAATAAGGAAACGACCCCTTACCTGAAAATCCCTGAGGGATTAAAGTGAACAGCCTTCATCGTGTTCACCTTTCCGGCCACCAACAAACAAAATTCATATTCCTGGCTCGTCTTGCATTCCGTTCTACAGCCAAGCTCCTGGATACCCAAATAGAACCAGACTCGTTGCTCAGCGGGCATAGCCTTGTCATGGTAGTCGATCGACTGAACAACCTCACGTTCCATTTCGTAGGTGACCAGTATCGAAAAGCAAACGATTGTAATGATCAAAGCAGCAATGGCCACGCAACCAGCGAATATCCTTGACGATACAACTCGACATATTCCCCTGCATTTGCTTTCCGGTCCTAGACCCTCGGACGAAAGGTATCCTCCAGCGAAATGCCTTCGTTGCCGATACGTATCCTGCATTTGTGTACTATCGCGCGATTCGTGAAAACGACAGATCGATTTATTTTGATAAACACACACTAAACTATAGACGAAACGTCAAAAGCGATAATCGGCGACAAGGACGCCGCCAAGCGGCTGGAAGCGTCGTTATTTCCAGCCGAATGGAAGGAATCGGAAGGCTGCGTTCGGGCCGCCGGGTGCGAAATTCTATTCAAGAGCTTTTCGTCCGATGCACCCAAGTGCAACAGTGCATTGCCCCCAAATGCAGAATGGATGGTAGAATAAGGGAAAACGGTTCCCACGAATTCCGCTAAAGCGGGAAATTGATAGTCCACCGAGGCTAGGTGGAAGCTGTAATGTGAGGAGAGGCTCTCTTTTGGTGATTGGCGGCGGTAAGAATCAGTCGAGGAAAAAAAGACGATAGAAATTGGCTGAAAATTATCTTTTTCTTTCCCCGTTATCGACGATCTGTGATTTGCGGCGGCGGAAAAACGACAGCGTCTACGCTCGAAATCAATTTTGGCTACCGAATTGAGGATAAAGAAAGGAGTTACGACCCCGGAAGCTAAACGAAGACACAGACTGCGGGTCTGGAATTTGGGTGCGACATCAGCTCAGAAGACGGCAGCGTGGGTTTCGATCATCGATGAATTGATTGAGACGGTTTGAATGAATACGACGAACGAGGTAAAAGCGTCGGCTCTGCGGGTCTGGAATTTGGGTGCAACATCAGCTCAGAAGACGACAGCGTGGGTTTCGATCATCTATGAATTGTTTGAGACGGGTTGATTGAATACGACGAACGAAGCGAAAGCGGCGGCTCGGCGCGAATCTCGTCAGCATTTTGGAAGCGCCTGAGACGCCCCGACGGAGCTACTTTTGGGACAGCATCCCGAGCAAGTAAGTCTGTGCGACAATTTCTACGCCGAGCTCGAATTTCGCCATACGACGGGACCGACCACGAAGACGACGCATCAATTGGGGGAAGCCCCGATAGTAGATAAGGTACGTTAGCTTTTAATTGGTAGAGTGTAGTTGGGCTATAGACCGCTAGGAGTGATAATTGGCGATAGGTAGTTTAGGGTGGTTAGCGACTAGCCGTGTAACGTTAGGGATCGGCGCCGTAATCGGTAGATAGCAAAAGTGAATTCCTTTTTCTTTTGGTCAGAAATAAAGTGTGTAAAAAACTTGTGTAATCGCCGGTGTATTTGTTCGTGATTAAATTTCGTGGAAGGAAAAGTGTTGCCCGCCCGAATTCTCGTTTCGCGGAGACGGGCTGGAAGACAGCGCGGGTTTTGAAACGAGTGGCGCCCGAGTCCACCCATCTCGGTGTGAGCGAGCCGCCCGTGGCTGTCGCCCCTTTCCCCAGTAGAAGGAGAAGGGGTCGTATTACCGTCCAGGGGAGGTCGGTAACAAAAAGCCACTCATATGTAAATCTTGTGCTTTGTTTACATAGGCAAAAAAAAAATTTGATATGGTATAACGGGCACGCCTGGTAACTCTTGCCCAATTTACTCATATTTTTAGCATCAAAAACTTCTGTTCACGGAAACTCACGATCCGATAAGCAGAATTAATTGAAATTTGCAGAATGTATTGGTTTTTAATAGGACCAGGTCTGATAGAAGTGATTTTGAAATGCGGATGATTCTATGCCAGTGGTGCCATCTTGAAAAATCACTAAAAAAGATAATTGCTTTTAGCACTATAAATTCTGATTGAATCGTTCGATTTTGACCAAATTCACACAGTAGCTGGACCTTACTTTGGACGGACTAGAAATTTGGTTGAAAAATTCAGTTGGAGCTGCCAGCTATGATAATCTTGCTGTCTTAAATTTGAAAAAAAATAAAAATTTGGAAGTGAAAACATTCAAACCATCGAATATCCCAAAAAAATGTCCGTTTCTTACAATAAAACCAATCTGTATACAAATCTCATGCTTTATCTACATGTTCAAAGTAAAACTTTGGAAATTTCATGTCGGACAAGAACGGTAACCCTTTCCCAGTTAACCTAAATTTTTGGCATCAAAAACTTTTGTTCACGGGAACTCACGAACCAATAATCAGATACAACTGAAATTTACATAATGCATTGGACTTAAGTAGGACCAAGTCTGATAGAAGCAATTTTGAGTTGTGGGCAAGTCTGTGCCAGTGGTGCCATCTTGAAAAATTACAAAGAAAAAAAACTGCTTTTTGCCCTATGAAATGTGAATAAGTTACCAGATTTTCATGAAATTGACACAGTAGCTGAACCTTACTCTAAACTCTGTTTGAAAGAAATTTGGTTGTAAGATTCGATTGGTGCTATGGTAATTTTTGTGTCTTTGGTTTTGAAAATTCGCTCAGGAAAATAAAACTTTTTGCCCTATAACTTCCAGTGCAGTCATGAAATCAATACGAAATTCATACAATTAATGGAACCTATTATAGATATTGTTCAGGCCAAATTTGGTTGAAAAGCCACGATAGGGTTGCCAGTAATTGTTGGTTTTGTGTTTAATTGCAATATCTTTATTAAGCGGTTTTATCGTAGAATTTTCAAATGGTAATGATATTGTAGTGACATAAACAGCAAATATTAAGTTTTCGATTATTTGAAAAAACTCGCTGCAAGTAACCCTAAATTTCTTTATACTCCTATAACTTCGAATGTAATATAACAACGTGAAGCAGATGTTATATATTCTTGGCTTTGATACTGGCAAAAGGTTGCCAGCACGAGTCGGTTGTGCGACTTTTGTATCAATAAATGCTTACAGTTAGTATTCATACCGGAAACATTTACAATGAAAATAAATAACCAATATTTCAATTCGCAAAGTTCTGCAAATTTTTCGGATCGTAGCCCCAAACACCAACTTCAGTTACAGTGTTGCAGGCACTGAGCATTTTCTTCATTGATGTTTTATGAGATGCTGCTTTGAAAATTTTTGTGAAATAAGCAACTCATAATGAATATAATTAACAAGTGTTGCTCTCATAAACTTTGAAATTCATGCCACTGGTAATATCTGAAACCTTTCTACCATATGAGTTATAAGACCAAAGTAAAACCTGGCATTTGAAACAGTTTGGCTATAATAAGCAGCTCGTGTGGTAGAATATGCACTCAAAATCTGCAAGATTCTTCTACTGTTCTTCGAACATTAGTGCTTCTAGCGGTTCAGGTGCGCTAGAGTTTTTTTTTCATATAATACTGTGAAATTTCATATAATACTGTCAAAGTGAAACCGTAAGAAGTTGTGTAATTGAAGAACAATGCCCAAACTTGTGAACCAGCTGACATTGGCAGAGTTGAAAGAAGAGTGCCGGAAACGAGATCTTTCAACCACTGGGAACAAGACGGCGTTACTGGCACGTCTCAGGGAGGCTTTGAGCACCGAAGGTAACGATCCGGAAACTTTTGAATTCTCGGACGAGGAGACCAGCCAAGAGTGTGTTCAGGAGGAAGAAAGCAGCGAAGACAAAAATCCTATGATGGATTTACTGCTAAAAATGGCTTCCGACATGAAGCAACAATCCCTGGATATCGGTCAGAAACTCCAACAGCAGGCTGAAGAAAGTAAACAACAAGCCACGAACCTGGACCAGAAACTTGACCAGCAAGCCACGAACCTGGATCAGAAGCTTGACCAGCGAGCGCAGAAACTCGACCAACAAGCTGTAGACATTAAGGAGCAACTGGAGCAGAAACTTGACCAGCAAGCTCAGAAACTTGACCAGCAAGCACAGAAGCTCGACCAGCAAGCCGGCGACATTAAGGAGCAGTTAGAAGAATATCCGAGGAAGAGTAAGGAGCAGCTGGTAGAAATCAAACAACAGTTCCAACAGCAGCTGGAGTATCAAGTTTCAGAAGTTAAACAGCAATTGGATAGTCGAGTGACTGAAGTGAAAAAACAGTTCGAAAAAAAGTTGGTTGGCATTGGGATCTACAACGAGTGAAAGCCGTAGGAATTGTGCCAACAGAATCAAGTGGCATCACGGCACTTAAAGCACCAACTTTTGATGGGCAAACTTCTTGGACCATCTACAAGCAGCAGTTTGAGGCAGTTGCAGAGTTTAACAACTGGAGCGATCGAGAGCGAGCGCTGCAACTGATGGTGTCACAGCGGAAGTTCTTCTAACAATTCCAGAGGATAATAGCTTCAGCTATTCAAGCATGACGAATGCTTTGCATATGCTATACGGGGAAGATCACCTGAAGGAAGTTCATCGTTCACAGCTCAGAACACGGACACAGAAGCCATGGGAGACGTTGCAGAAGTTCGCTCAGAACGTTGAGCAATTAACACTTCTGTCCTACCCCAGGTCGGATCCAGAGCACCGGGATGAAACGGCGAAAAATGCTTTCATCCAGGGAGTGCGTGATGAAGAGCTTCAAATAGCTTTTCGTTTGGGTGAAAAACGGACGCTGAAAGAGTCTTTGCCCTACGCTTTGATCTACGAATCCGCGAAGCAGGCGTCGCGGAGAAATGTTAGAGTCGGTGAAGTACGCGAGGATTGCATGTGCAGGAAAGCCAATATCTCCAGGGAATCAAGGAGAAGTTGAGCCCCTCAGTGTTGGAATTGCGGAGGAAAGGGTAACTTGAGGCGTGACTGCCGCAGGAACTGGAAATCGACGTATTGTCCAGAATGTGTGCGAAACAGAGTTCCTCGACGCTGGAACTGCGGAAAGAACGGACACTTGAGTCGTGACTGTTACAGGAAGAACGCAACCAGATACTGCCAAGATTGCTCAGCAGCATTCAAGCAAAACAATGAATCTGGACGGTCAAACAAAACCACTTGCTCTTGGAGAACGGCAGCGAGACCAGTAGGAAACAAGTTTGAAGTTCAGCGGTGTGACTGCAACACTGGTAAACCTGAAACAATCATCGTTGCCAGGTTGCATATTCGTGAAAATAACTTGAGTTTGCAGGGGAAAGTCAATAACGAAGCTTGTAAAATCATCATCGACACTGGAGCTGCTAGCTCAATCTTGAGAGCGGATATGGCTAAGTCCTGGAAACTTAGTAACGCTAATGCTGGAGTTACAATCAATGCATTTAACATTTGTTGCCCAACAAAATAAGTTTGAACCCATAAGAACGTATGAGAGCAGTTACAATGATGCAACACAATTTTGTTGAGCACGAGTAGGCGTTTTGGTGGAAAACGGAAGAAATACCGTTAGAGGCATCGCAGGGTGACATAAAATACAGCGAAACAACGAAGAAATTTGCATCCGGATCTGAGCGGAAATGTGTGATGGGCAATATTTTTTGAAGACTGCATATTGGATCGGAATCTACGATATCACCGTAAGACCACGAACCAATAACGAAATAGGTTTCGAAGCGGTGGCAACGTCGATGGCTAAACTGTATTCGTCAACAGTAAAGAAAGCGGAGAAGCGGAGAGAGCGAGTTTAATTGAATTTCCGAAAAACAATTTGGTGTGGGAAGGATCGAAATACGAACGGCTTGATGAGGTTGGCTGGTGGATACATCGAAAGCACCGATCGAGAATGAAGGTTATACATCTGGTTTGCACAAATGTTGACGACGAATCTGTTCGGGACGAAAAGGTCTAAGGAAGGGGTAGTGTTGCACGCACGCCAAACAAACCGTATGATACTGTGGCGGCGCCAGAAAATGCTAGAAACGGCGAGGAAATACTCGACATACATCTCATACATATATTTCATACATGTATTCAAACAACGATAACAATCCGATGAAACGTAGAATAACTCTCTAGAAGCCAGTTTGAGAAACTTCGAGAACCTAAAACACAGACCCATTTCCCATTTCCCATAACAACAGAACAGATCTTTAAACAGCCCATAGCAAAGCAAAAGCGGAACATTCTAGAACCCAAACCATGACTCAAATCTCACATGGTAACGGACGTTCACAATAGTTTTCCAGAAACCAGATCAGGAGGCTTCGAGAACCCGAGACACACACGCGACACGACTATAAATACCGCCGCGAGAGGCGCTGGCAATCAGTTAGAAGCGAAAGTTTGTACACGCGAGTTAGTAGAAAGCGAAAACAGCGGAAAGGCTGTTACTGTGAAAAGCGAAACAGTGAATTAATTATCCGGGCGCAGCTGTATTTTGAAAGCGAAAGCGTGTTAAATTGTAACGTGAAATTATAATAGTGCGATCGTAAAGTGTAAACGATTTAGTGGTTATAATTACTTGTGTAAATAAAAGTGTAATTAGTGTTGATAAATAAAACTGTTTTATTTCACGAATGTGAAGAATATCGAATCCACGGAAGGTGTTATGACGGCAAAACATAACAATACATTTTTTTATGCACCTTCCTTCTACACTCTCCCTTAAAATTATATACTCGTAATATGTTTTCATTTGCAGTCACAAGCATGTATTCATTCAATGCCTCCTAGAAGTACGGGCCGTAATGCAGAATGATGACGTCACAGCAATAGGCCAAAACGTCATGAAAAACACACACAGTCTTATGGGACGTCCGCGAGAAAATGTTAGTTGTACAGGTTATGTTAAAGTGAGTGCAATGAAAACAAAGTGGAATATGCGAAACAGTACTAGTGAACAGCTAAAACACAAATTATTGCAGTGCGTGCGGTATAATTGGAAAAATTCACTACGAAATGTTTATCAGTTGTTGTTAGGTTATGTGATGGTTCGTGTCGATTTGCTGTCGCGATACAATTAATTGGTACAAAGTGCAAGTTATGACTAAATATTATTATTATAACGCGTCCACGCACAAAAAACTAACGTTTTCTTCATATTTTAGCCAAAAAACCGCAAGTGAAATCTCCGTGTGCATCGGCACTGCCTCGTGGAAATGTCAAAATTTCCTAAACTCATTACGTCACAGCGATAACGACTACGTAGCCTGACGGCCCATACTTTTAGAAGGCATTGGTGTACGGCACCAGTTCTTCTTGCAGAATGCTTTCCCCTCTCTTCTTTGACAAAACTCATGTTGTCAAATCAATGTCATAGCTCAATGTAAACAAAGTAGGAGTCGAAATGATTGCCGAATGCATGTGTGCAAATTACGGCCGATTAACAATATTCTTATGCCGTAAAAGCGGTTCATGGTAAAGATTCAATATGTCTGTTCCCGTACTTTCAGTAACTGAATTTTACTGAATTTTCCTGAATCATGTAGTGGGGAATTTCATTAAAAGTGCGGGAACACTCTCACTGCATTTCCTGAAAATTGACAAACAAAAGTGTCGGTTTTCGGTTTTTGGAAGAACAATAGTGATTGTAAGGTTATCCTAAGCGGTGATAAATTATCGCCACAAAAATATTCGACCTTCATAGCAAAATTACGCAAAAAATATGCTGCTTGCCGCGCACATTTGAAACTATTTACTCGCACTACAGCATTTGACACTTTTCAGTATTTTTCACAAGCTCAGACCCTACTGAATTTTACTGAAAGAGGGGAAATTTTCAGTTTTCAGTAAAACGGAGTACGGGAACAGCTTCATTGCAATTAATCGCGATTAATCACAATTAATCGTAGTACGGGAACAGACCTTTGATTACTTACCTTATTGGAACAAAAAGAAAGCGGCATCGATAAAATCTAATTTAAAATGGGGATTGAACTGCATGGTAGAGAGTTGTTCTACTACAATCAGCTCTTATACCATCGGATTGCCGAATTTCAGTTCAAAAACGAATTCACTGCACTAACAATTAAACTAGCAATAGGACTAACTCAGCACTAAATTGATTGATTAAAAATTACCGCCGCAATTAGTAATCTTTTGCGGATGCCGTACCACGCGCGATCGTTGACAACCTAGTTTGACAACATGAGTTTTCTCGAATGGCGGGCCATCATCATGGAAGCATTGGTCACCTAAGGAAGGTATGGTTGATTTTGTTGTACATTACTGGCAACCGAATCATCCGGACCAACGTTTTCGATCGAATGTAAATCGAACGCTTTATCTTATCGCAATCGGTGACCGATTTGTTCCTATTGGAGAGCAACAAACAAAGATATCGTACAGTCCGCGGACTAAACACCAAATTCCACCTACATTTTTTAGTCCACGTGGTGTATACACTCGCGGACCGACCTAAATTTAGGTCGGTCCACGATTTCAAGCGACCTGACCTAAATATAGGTCGTGGACTATAATCGTTGTAAACACACGCGACCTAAACATTGATTTTTGCGCGACTATTAATAATGTATGTATGTTGAATATAAGCTCATAACATTCCCCTTTGACACAAAATCATTGAAATAAACATGTTTGAGAGACAAATGAAACGATAAATACAGTGCATGAAATAAAATTAAACTAAATGACAGCTGTCATATACGAACGAGGACTAAATTCCACCTAAGCAAATTTTAGGTCAGATTGGTGTATACACCTGAGGGCTAAGTTCATTTAGTCCGCGCTTTAGGTCAGGTCACTTTTGGTCCGACCGCTGTAAACCGCACTAAAGTGACATGGATATCTATCTTGGTTCAGCCACTCAAGTTCAACAGAATGACTTTGATGTTCATGAATTTACTCGTGAACACAATTTTTCGGCTTGTGATAGTTCAGGAAATGAAACAAGTCAAGTGGAAAGGTTGTGAACTGATTAAGTTTGAATAGACAGAACTTTGTTATTTTTTTAAAAGTAGAATTTAATAAAAAAAACATAATTGGCGATGTATCAATATTTCATTTATTTACTATCTCATTGTACTTATTGGTGGACTGAGGAGATAGCGGAACTAAGACGAAGAGCTCTAGCATGCAGGCGTAGGGCACAGCGGTCTATTGGACGACCGGAAGCGTTGCTACTTGTCGCCACCCACAAAAAGGCAAAAAAAGAACTGGGAATAGCTATAAAACGGAGGAAAAGGCAAATGTGGCAAACTTTATGCGAAGAAGTGGATCGGGACCCGTGGGGCCAGGGTTACAAAATAGTATCGGGTAGGCTGGGCCGCATGGGTCCCAACCCACCCATGGAAGCGGATGTCCTGAGGAATATTGTAGATTCACTGTTCCCAGCGCACGATGTAAGAGCAGAAAACAACCACACAGTCCGCCAGGAAGTTATCCCTTTGTTTACTGAAGAAGAACTACGAAGCGCGAGTGGCAGAATGAAGAACCGAAAAGCCCCAGGCCCGGACAATATTCCACTAGAAGTCCTAAAAGTAGTGGTAGAACGACACCCGTCAACATTACTACGCATGTACAATGAATGTTTACTAGCGGGTGTCTTTCCGTCACCCTGGAAAGTGGCGCGACTTGCCCTATTTTCAAAGGGAAAGGGAGATCTTAACACACCATCAGCGTACAGACCTCTCTGCATGCTGGACACTGCGGGGAAACTTTTGGAAGGGCTGCTGAAACCTCGACTTAAGGCAGCTATACGAAGAGCAGGTGACCTCTCGAAAAACCAACATGGATTTCGCAGTGGCCACTCAACAATAAGTGCCATCTGCGAAATAATTAGCGCAGTAGATCGCGCAGAGGCCGCTTGTCATCGGGCTAGACCCATTGTGTTTTTGATACCGCTGGACGTTCGTAACGCCTTTAACTCGGCGAGATGGACAGACATACTGGATTCTCTTCAGCGACATTTTCAAATAGAGGAATACTTGCTGGCAATGGTACGGGATTACCTGAAAGATCGCCATTTGATCTATGAAACGAATCAGGGAACTGTACGCAAAACCATTACAGCTGGGGCAGCACAAGGATCCATTCTCGGGCCAGACCTATGGAATGTTGCGTATGATGGCCTCTTACGCCTCGAAATGCCGGAAGACGTGCTCTTGCTGGGCTATGCTGATGATGTAGCCGCTGTCATCACGTCTAGAAATCCTCATCTCGCCCAACTCAAACTCAATCAAGTAATGAGAAGGGTCGAAGCCTGGATGGAAAGCCATGGTCTCCAGCTGGCGATCGCGAAAACTGAGATTGTCATGCTGACCAAGAGAAGAATACCAACCATTATACCCATGACGGTTGGCTCTGAAGTACTTGAGACCAGGAAATCGGCTAAGTATCTTGGAGTGATATTGGACTCGAAGCTGGCTTATGGGGAGCACATCCGAAAAGTATGCGATAGGGTGCTACTGTCTGTTATCTCGCTTGGGAGACTCATGGCAAACGTTTGCGGTCCTAGTGCGAGTAAACGTTAGCTCCTTATGACGGTGGCTCATTCAATGCTGCTGTATGGTGCGGAGATATGGGCCACTGGGTTAAGGTTTGAAAAGTATCGAGCTAGGATGGTGAGCGTCCAGCGTAGGGGAGCACTGCGAATTGCAAGCAGCTACAGAACAGTTTCAGGAAACGCCGTGTTAGTGATAGCGGGAGTAATCCCAATTGATCTATTGGCGAACGAATGCAGGGAAGTGTTCCTGAACAGAGCAGAAGTGGGAAGAGAAATTTTGGTTGCTCAAGCACGAGCGCAAACGCTTGAGCTTTGAGAGGAGCGCTGGGCTACGAGCTCGAAGGGAGCATGGACGATTAGGCTAATTCGCGCCTTAACACCTTGGCTTAATCCCGACCACGGTGAAATAAACTTCTACCTGTGCCAGTTCCTATCGGGCCACGGCTACTTCAGGAAATACCTTCACAGAATGGGGAAAATCAGGACGGAGTTCTGTAAATACTATGCTAGGGAAAGTGATGACGCTTTGCATACCTTTTTCCATTGCGCCCGCTTCAGAAGAGAGCGACACATGCTTTTCTCTGCAATTGGCCCTGTGACGCCGGAGTCAATCGTGGAGATGATGCTACAGTCAGAAGACGCCTGGTCAGCTGTGTCAGCATATGTGGAGCTGGTATTGCGCTTAAAAAAAGAGGAAGGATGTCTCATAGACTCCTGAAAGCCTGACAGAACGGAAGTAAGCCAATGGGACACCTGATGGGTGGAAGTAGCACGGCCGAGTTGAAGTAATGCGAAAGCGGTTCCGGCTCGGACCTCCGTGGTCAGCGGGTGACGTTTTTTAGTGAGTAAGAATCTCACATAATCTTGTTTAGTTCGCAAGATACCTATTGAAGGTATTTGACATCCGCTCCCAAAAAAAAAAAAACTATCTCATTTTAAATACAAATAAGTTTCAATAAATTTATAATAAACAAACTGAAATAGACTTCTTAGAAAATTTTTATTTGACACATGTTCGATTGAAACTGATATTCTTCAATGAATATGTTTTGTCATAAAGTAATAAAGGCTTTCAGTAAAATAAATATCATGAAACTCCTTCGATCGTCCCCGTACGAAGCCTAACACAGATCTGGCTTGTACCAGGATTGGAGATGGAAGACACTTCCAAATTGAACGCGTTGTATTATGACGGCCAGGGTTGTATCTACTAAGTTTTCAATCCAGTTCCTTCTCTAGTATACTTACCAATAAATGAGTCCTTACACTCCTAGTTCTTCAGCCTGTTAGTACAAACAAATTTTGATTAAATTTGTGAAAAATTTGTTCATTGTAAATTACCTTTGATGTTTACATTGTTTTCCCACTCGATGGACTTGACGTATGAGTTTCCTCATATCTCCTGTAGGTGGATCTCGTGACTCTCTTTAGCAGCTCATAGAAAAACTTCACTCTGCGGACTGGTCGAGAGAAGGTACATTAGGTCCGCCATCTTGCAAGTTAATTGCTTTTGCGACCGGCCTTTTATATGACGGCCATGGTTGAATCAATGCCTCCTAGAAGTACGGGCCGTAATGCAGAATGATGACGTCAGAGCATCGGGAAACATGTCACGAAAAACACACGTAGTCTTATGGGACGTCCGCGGGAAAATGTTAATTGTACGGTTTGTGTTAAAGTGAGTGAAATGAAAACAAAGTGGTTTATGCGAAACAGTGCTAGTAAACAGCTAAAACACAAATTAATGCGGTGTGTGCAGTATAATGTGGGAAATTCGCTACGAAATGTTTATCGGTTGGTGTTAGGTCATGTGATGGTTCGTGTCGATTTACTGTCGCGATACAATTAATTGGTACAAAATGTACGTTATGACTAAATATGATTATTGTAACGCGTCCACGCACAAAAAGCTAACGTTTTATTCATCTTTTAGCCAAAAAACCACAAGTGAAATCTCCGTGTACATCGGCACTGCCTCGTGGAAATGTCAAACTCATTACGCCACAGCGACAACGATTACGTAGCCTGACGGCCTGTACTTCTAGAAGGCATTGGTTGAATCATGGCCTTCATATAAAAGGCTTATCGCGACTTGCAGGTATTAAGCTGCTTTTTAAAATTGTGTAGTTCTCTCGGGATTAAGATTTGTTGGCAATTGCTCGATGACAATCGCATTGACATTTCTATGACAAATAATAATGTGAATGGTGCTGTTCGGTTAAATCAGGCAAAGAGTCTATTCTATTTGTCCTATTATCTTCGCTTTGTCGCGTAAAATATGTTTCGGAAAAGTGTCGTGGAAGTTCTATGTTTATTTTGTTGTTTAAGCATAGTACTGAGTTCGATTTCACGTGAAATTTTCATACAAAATTTCACGTGAAATCGGTTTCGGCGAAAATTTAGCTTGAAAATAAGCAAGAGTGGTACTCTGTTCTTAGCATGAAAAGTTGCTTCGAAGTTGCTTTCGCTTTGAAAATATAGATGGCATTGACACATGTCTCCAATCATTCCACGCCAAATTAGTTTGTGCAGTTCATTCTTTCGAGCTAAAAAGTGACATTTGGTGTTTCAATTTGAAAATGGAGCAGTGCAAATGTCTTTCCAATAAGAAAATCGATCGAAAAGTGAAATTCTTGACATTTTATCCGTAAGAAATGAGCAGTGTCTCTGCTTTTCTCCATTGCCAAAATTTTCGCTCGAAAGATAATGGGGACATGTCAAAATTTAGCTTCACGATTAACTCAGTACCAGCCTGCGTGAAATATGCAATTTGAAACACCAGCCAACTACTCTCGGCAATGTGAACTGTAAACAATTGCCGATTGTGGTTGGTAGGATTTATTCCACTTTAAAAATCTTCAAATTATTATATGCAAACGATATTTCGGATAAGTTTCGTGAAATTGCTCCGGTTATACTATTGTGTGCCGAGAACTATTTACCGTAGTTGAAATGTTGTCTATATAATTTTGTTTATTGTGCATGAAGATCGATCGCTGACAAATTTGTTGTCATGAGTTTTCTGCGACCTCAGTGTTAGTCATAGTATGATGCTAAATTATTTCGATGGCCGAACACAATAAACTCATTATTTGTTTGACTATGATGATAAGCATGAATTCATATATAAATCCTCCTCGAAAAATGTCATACTGAAGCGAAATTCAATTGAATTCAATTCAATGTTTCTAATAATGATTTACTGACATATTCATCTAGTTTTAGTAGACTATAGGTCTGTTCCAGTACTTTCAGTAACTTAATTTTACTGAATTTTCCTGAATCATGTGGTGGGAAATTTCATGAAAAGTACGGGAACGCTCTCATTGTATTTCCTGAAAATTGACAACCGAAAGTGTCAGTTTTCGGTTTTTGGGAGAACAATAGTGATTATAAAGTCATCCTAAGCGGTAATAAATTATCGCCACAAAAATATTGGAGCTTCATAGCAACATTACGCCAAAAATATGTTGCTTGCCGCGCACATTTGAAAATATTTACTCCGTTTGACACTTTTCAGTATTTTTCAGTAGCTCAGACCCTACTAAAATTACTGAAAGTGGGAAAATTTTCAGTTTTCAGTAAAACGGAGTACGGGAACAGCTTCATTGCAATTAATCGCGATTAATCGCAATTAATCGTGGTACTGGAACAGACCTTATATGTACATAAAATTGTTTTAAGCAAAGATTGCAAGCCAGTCTAACTCTGTTTAGCATTTCTATTTGAATTCAGTTTGCCATACCATAGCCACTCTATTTTGAAGCTTATACTGTTCTTGTAATCAGAGTACGATAATCTATTTTTCAAGTATCGACTGTAATCATGATTATGAACCAAATGTAAGGCGAAGATTACTTAATCATGCATACACAGAACCATTTGAAAAGAAATATTACTATTTATACTAATAAATTACAGGTTCGAAAAAGGGCAAATTTAGCAAAGTCAACGGAATTGGATGTGATATGTCTCAACCTTCCTGTATTTTGCATCGTGGAACCAATGCCACCATTTCAACTGATTTCGTGCCGTGTAAGATTGATTTAAAACCTCAGAAGTTCATATATTCATTCTAAATTTCAATTTCCTTCGTTCCGTAGCCGAAGACGCACCACTTGTGAAAACAGTTGTACACGGAATTATCAACGGCATTCCAGTTCCATTTCCACTTGCAAATCCTGATGCATGCGTAAATACTGACATCACTTGCCCCCTGAAAGCTGGAACAGCGTATGAGTACTAAGCTATTTTACCTGTTCAAAGGTCATATCCAAAGGTAAGTAGATTGATGAATCGATAAATATGTTATTAACATGAAATGTTTTTTTTTTGTATTTTAGATTACACTCAAAGTTAAATGGCAATTGGTCGACAAAGGGTGCATCAATAATTTGCATTCAACACCCTGTTAGGCTACAGTAAACACGGGACATTTTATACTTCAATAGATTTTTTGTTTTACTAAAAAATAACTGTTAAATTGTTGATTGTTTCTTGGAATATTGAAAATATTTATTTTCACATGAATTACGGATTTTGAATGAGTAACAATACAATTTAAACAGTTCGTTTTATTTCAAATGTACATTTCAATGGGTGATGGTTCAATTAAAGTCAGAGTTTAAAAACTTACAACAAAAAGTATTTATTTGGAATTGGATTATATATTACATATTTATACATTTGAGATACATGACTAGGCAGATGTTTTAAATGTTTACAAAGCACAATATTTTCTATTTGATGCCTGTGATTTTCTTATATTGTTAATATTATAGTAAAATAAATATTTTCATGTCATGTACTGAATCCAATAACGCGTAATGAGAAAAAAAAGTAGAGTTAGTTTTAATAAACAAAAGATTTATTATTTTGAAGCATAATGTAATAAACGATATTTCAATTAGTGATGGGCTCAAAAACGCCAAACAGTTTGAAAAAAACGTTTGGCTGCAAAAAACGAACGAACAGTTTTTCCAAATAGCGACAAACAGTTTCTCTAAAACGAACTTTTTTTTCTAGAACGAACAGCATTTCTAAAACCAACCGTATTTCTACAACGAATAGTTTTTCGAAAACCAATTATTCTAACTATTCTACAACGAATGGCTCTTCTAAAGTCAATCGTTTTTCTAAAACGGACCATTCTTCTCAAACCAAAAGTTTTTCTAAAACGAATAGTTTTTATAAAACCAATCGTTTTTCTAAAACTAATCGTTTTTCGTTTTTCTCAAACGAATCGTTTTTTTAAAACGAAATGTTTTTTCAAACGAGTCGTTTTTCGTTTTTTAAAAACGAACTGTTTTTTTCAAACGAATCGTTTTTCGTTTTTTTTCAAACGAACTGTTTTTTTCAAACGAGTCGTTTCTCGTTTTTTAAAAACGAACTGTTTTTTTTCAAACGAATCGTTTTTCGTTTTTTTGCAAACGAACTGTTTTTTTCAAACGAGTCGTTTCTCGTTTTGTAAAAACGAACTGTTTTTTTCAAACGAATCGTTTTTTGTTTTTTTTCAAACGAACTGTTTTTTTCAAACGAGTCGTTTCTCGTTTTTTAAAAACGAACTGATTTTTCAAAACGATTCTTTTTTCGTTTTTTTTTCAAAACGAACCGTTTTTTTTTAAAACGAATCGTTTTTCATCGTTTTTCGTTTTTTTTAAACGAACCGTTTTTCGTTTGTTAAAACGAACTGTTTGGCAGTGGAAAACTGTTTAGCTGCGGAAAACAGTATTTTAGTACTTGCGAGTATTTTCGTACTTGCAAGTATTTTATTCAAATATTCAAAAAGTTTTTAGGGCAAAAGTAGCTGAAATCGGACAAAATCAGCCAATTTTGGGTTAGAGTGGTTTGGGACATAACGGGCCAAAACCTATTGCTGTGATACAAAAATTTCGGTTTTGTAGGGGAGTAAGGGGTTTTTTGGCCATAGTTTGGCAAAAACTGCTTTTACCGCGCTTTCGATGATTGAAAGTGGTCGGGGAGTAAATTAATGATATTTTAAGGCCAAACAATTTTTGATAGGGGATATTGGGCAAAAACATCCATTTTTAGCAAAATTTTTTTTTTATCTAGCATGAATTCGGGCACCTTTCTGAGTTGTTTCGGGCGAAATTTCCATACAAGTCTGGGAAAAAGCGGCCTAGTTTCGACGATACGGCAAAATGAAATCCGGTGTAAAAACTAAAAGTAGCACTAAAAGTGCCAAGGAGGAAAAGGTTGAGATCCTTTTTGGTTCACCAGTTGGCGTCTCCGGGTGTGCTAAGGCCCCCCTCGTGACTGCAGGTCGCCACCAGGGTGTCTCCATACCTAACGGGGTTGTAAAATTTACGAGACCATGGGAGGTAAGATGCCCCTGGACCCAGCCTTACGGAAGAGGTTGCCCCCCCTAGTGGGTGCATGTTTAATAAACGAAACATTTTTTTTTAATGACTCGGTATTCTTTTAAGTTAATCTTGCACCATCACCATTCTAGCTTGGGAACGTTGTGGGTGGAGGTAAATCCATAAATGCAAATTCTTATTTAATTTATTACATTTAACGCATATGTTTCGCATTCTCTTGGCATACTGGCTTATTGCCTATTTAATAATATGGTGGCTGATCCAGTCATGCTTGAACTGAGAGGTGTGAGAAGGGAGAAATAACATGAATGACTAATACGGTAATTGATTCGTACGCGAATTATAAATGTACTAACAACGTGACTCAAAAGACTGATTCTAATGTCGAAAAAAATAATAATCAGACAGCTATATATTATATATATATATATATATATATATATATATATATATATATATATACATATATATATATATATATATATATATATATATATATATATATATATATATATATATATATATATATATATATAGAAATATATGTATATAAATATACATTTATATATGTATATATATATATATATATATATATATATATATATATATATATATATATATATATATATATATATATATATATATATATATATATATATATATATATATATATATATATATATATTACCAATGCCATAATTCCACCGCAGCCGGTCCCAAGCCCGGTTAGAAAGGAAGAGGAAGGTATATGTAAATCAAAAATAAAATTATTTATCAACCTTCATACAATCCAAGTTTATTATTAATAGTATACATAACTAAGTACTCCACACCAGAAATAAAGTAAAGTATTTTCTAGGATATATTTCTGAAGATTTAAACATCTTTACAATGCAAATGATCGTTTTAACTTTGTTTATAATGCATGTGGAACTTCGTACACTCTAGTACTGGCTCCTACTGAGTGGGGTCCCTGCAGTTTATAACGAGAGATTGTATAACGAGCTTCGAGTTCATCTAGCTCTCACTAGGTACCTGAGTGAAATCAAAGGTAAAGTGAAACGTGGAACTCATTACGTCACCTTCCTAGACGTTGACAGTCTTTTGTGTTGCTAAATCCTGCTGTACGAGGATTAGGTTGGCTTATCACAACACATATCAGCCATCGCTTGTCTATTCCACAAGACCATTCAACCATGGCCTTCATATAAAAGGCACAGCTTTAGAAGTTAGATCCTAACCAGCGTGTGGACTCTGCATATGTATACGGTCCAAAAATCCAGTGAACTGGCCTGAGATTGTATTGTTGATCAGCCTGGAAAATTGGAAGAAATTGCATGGAACAGAAAGAGATGCAAGATAAGATTCGACAACTACATACTCAGCCTAGATTTTTCGTTGCTCACATACGGCTCACTCTCACCAAAAATACTAGCGCACTCTCAGGTTGCTTTTACAGCTAATGCATTGCGTAAATGGAGGCGCAGTTTCAAGGTCAAAGTGTTTTTTCTGGAAAATGGAAGGAGTTCACCCACTTATCATTCTATACACTTTTTTAAGGCCTATCGTAAAAGCAATTAACGTACAAGATGGCGGACCTAAGCTTATTTTCTCAACCAGTCCGCACAGTGATGTTTTTCTCTGGTGTTAAAGAGATTCACGAGAACCATCTATAGGGGATATGAGGAAACTCATATGTCATGTAAATTACACTGAGCGGGAAAAGAACATAAACAAAGGTAGATTGCAACGAATAAATTTTTCATAATCTTCATCAAAATTGATTTGTAGGAACAAGCACAGGAGCCTGGAATGTACACAGGAGTCATATATTGGTAAGTAGGAATGCCAGAAATGTGAAGAGGAGCTATCTAGTAGCTGAGTTTCGTTAAAAAAACGGCTTGCTGTGAATCTAAAAATTTCTAGGAACGAAGAACCATGGTTAGCATTGTGATATATTTTCTTTTTTATATGCCTTTCGAATCGGGAAAGTCATAATTGGTCTGTTCGCGTACCTGAATCTATTATAATATATTAAAATAGATTCGCAGAAAGTCGTTTTTGTACTCTTGGTGCAAGCCAAATTTTGCAGCAAAAAGAAGCCAGCTGCAAAACTCTGTTACTGCTGCAGTTTGCTGAAGTACGCGAAGAGACCTATATATATAAATGTATATAGATATAAATATATATATATATATATATATATATATATATATATATATATATATATATATATATATACATATATATATACACATATATATATATATATATATATATATATACATACATATATATATATCTATATATATATATAGATATATATATATATATATATATATATATATATATATATATATATATATATATATATATATATATATATATATATATATATATACACAGGGTGTTTGGTACTCGGTGGACACTATTGTAAGGAACCATTCCTTGATATATTTTGAGCAAAAAATTGTTCTACAGGGTGGTCCGGTTTTCAAAATCTACGGAGTTACAGGGTGGTCAATAAAACTGTTTTGGACCTGTACCCTGACTCACTTAAATCTTTATATCTTGAAAACTAATAATCATAACGCATAGTTTTATGACTTGTTTTATTTTTTTACTTTTATGAAATCAAATTACCTCTAATTTGATGTAACATGCTAAATTGTAACTGTATCTGATTTTGAGATATTTACTTGAAAAGACAAAATTTTGGCACTTCTACCCCGAAAATTTTGTGTTCAATGTCGTTTTTCTCAGAAAATCTCATGAAAAGATGCCATTTAAAAGATGTCATTTTTTTACAGGCCATATTGTTGGCTACAAAAGTTGCATACACACTTATGACTTAAATTGTTATTTGTACTTAAGTATTTGTACTTAAGTATTTGTACTGCCCATTAATTACTTTTTAAACTATCAATAAAATAAACTAAATTAAAATTAGTTTCAACTTAACTGAAGCACCGACCTGCATGATAAAGGTAAAATTGGGTACAGTTCTTCGCCT
This sequence comes from Nemotelus nigrinus, assembly GCA_947369275.1. Lineage (NCBI taxonomy): Eukaryota > Metazoa > Arthropoda > Insecta > Diptera > Stratiomyidae > Nemotelus > Nemotelus nigrinus. The sequence continues at coordinate 11,942,017 of OX376376.1, read as the reverse complement.
TTATTAATGGAATACATAAAAAATTAAGACCCCATTAAAACAGAACCATTTTCAAATTTTTGTCAGTTTCGGTACATTTCTCGAACTAGAAGATATCACTAAAATTTCAAACATAAACTCAAAATGTCTCACTATACTAATGACGAATATGCAGGTATTATGTACGTATATACGCAAATCCTGCACCTGCAATCGCTGAACGGACCGATGAAGAAATACTGCTTGCAATGGAAACTGACCCATCAATCAGTATTCGACGATTGCCGTTGCAGTTTAACGTGTCTACGTGGAAAGTTTGGAGTATTTTAAAAGCAGTCCGTTTACATCCCTACCATCACACACCAGTGCAGAAGCTGCTACCCATCAATTTGCCCAAAAGGACGGAGTTCTGCAAATGGCTCCTTGAGAGACAATTAGACAACGGAAATGTTTAAATAACATTCTCTGGATGGATGAGTCCTTATTTACCAGGGATGGTATCACGAACTTTCACAACTTACATAAGTGAGCTGAGAGCAATCCACACGCAAGAAGGACTTCATGATTTCAGCATAGATTCAGCGTAAATTTATGGGCAGGAGTGATTGGTGACGATTTAATTGGACCTATTAGGCTTCCGCCTACCCTAAATAGTGCCAATTACTTACATTTTTTAAGACATGATCTGCAGGACTTATTGGGGGATATTCCCCTTCAACGATTGGTTAAGATTTACCAACAGGATGGTGCTTCAGCTCACTACGGCCAACCCTTCAGAGATTGGTTGAATTCCAATCACCAATTACTGGATCAGCAGAAATGGACCAATACACTGGCCCGCGAGATCTCCTGATCTAACTGTTATAGATTTTTTTTATGGGAATTGATAAAGGACCTTGTCTACGCAATGAAAGTATCGACATTGGAAGACCTAAACACCAGGATCGCTGCTGCTGCAACAAAAGTGAGGCAGCAGCTTAGAAGTATGAATACAAAAAGAACCCTTGCAAAACGAGCTTTAGTGTGTATTCAAAATGAAGGTGACCATTTTGAACATTTACTGTAGCTCAAAAATTTTGAAATAAAGCGTAAAAACCTTTAATAAATTCTCTCAGTTTAAGCAAAGAGTGTAGATCGAAAACGAGGGCCACTTCAAGTCATATTCAGTTTTTAAGCAATATGTATTTTCGCTTATTACTTGCGAAATGGTAAAATCTAAGTAATAAGTATGTATGCAACTTTTGTAGCCAACAAGCCTTGAGCCTCGTTGATTTATTCGTTGAACTTTCATTTAATTCTAATGAAATGAATTTTTCTTAAATTAACTAATCTTAATACGCTGGGTCGGCTGTCGGCTGCTCGTGCTTCTTCGCGATGCTCAGATACAATTTAACTAATTATTTCTTCAAATGGGTAAATTTTTTTCGCCGCTGTTTAGCTGCTGGTCCCGATAACGCCCCCGACTCAAGAAAAATTCCGCAAGTAATTCTTTACGTCGCTCCGTCTTCTTTCGTCCAATGTCTCGATTTACCATACGCCTTTGAATTGTCTGACTTCCGCTGCAAGGCTAGATTGCGTATCCTTCTTCGTATTTGCAGTGGCAAAATGTATTTTTTTTTACTAATTTTCGAAGAAAAGTAGTATTAAACTCGTTTCGCCGAAAATTCATATTTCTTTATATATATGTGTATATATATATCATCAAAATGATTAAGGGAGATAATCTCTGGAGTGGCCGATCCGATTAAGCTGAAACTTTCGGAGAACGTAGATATATTTAGTAGGTAGGTCCACGATTTGCTAAAATTCAGATATCCTAAACCTTTTGGCGGCGGCGAGCGTTTTAGTGAATTTTGAGGTACTCCTATATTTCCCAGCAGCGTGAATTTTTGTTAAAAAAAAAAGGATTGGGAATGAAAACTTAGTATGTTTTAAGCTTGTTTCTGGTAAAGAATTGGAAATTGTGAGCCGTGTGTGGGTGCAGCGTGCCTAAAAGTAGACAAGGATTTTTTTTTTAAATTTTGATTTGTCATTACTTCTGACAAAAATATTGGATCATCGTGAAATTCGCAGAGCGTATTGATGTTGACTAAAGTTTAATACACGTGGATTTCCAAGGTAGTGCGGGTAACCCTGTAGCTGTGGCAGGCTCTTGAAAAAAATGCTTCAAATCATTGAACCTCCTGAAAAATTTTTCATTTTTGACAAAAAATTCAAATCATTGATATATTTTAACGTTTGTGCATCATGTCAATTTAAAATTTTTTGAATTCCGATTTACACAAGAACTGCAACCCATCACTAAATTACCTCTATTTTCAGCACTCGAAAGTTCTGTTCACGAGAACGGACGACCGGATTATCCGATCATAACGAAATTCACAGGTCATGTTGGTATCAACTAGGACCAGGTCTGATAGAAATGATTTTGAAACGCGGGCAACCCTGTGGCAGTGGTGCCATCTTGAAAAATCACTGAGGAAAAAATAGCTTTTTGGCCTATAGCTTCCGATTCAGCCATCAGATTTAAACAAAATTCACACAACATTTGGATCTTACTTAAGGTAACATTTGATGAAAATTTGGCTGAAAAATTAAAATAGGACTGCCAGCTATGGTGATTTTTGTCTCCTAAATCTTGCAAATTTGCTCAGCAAAATAAAGCTTTTTTCCCTATAACTTCCGGTGCAGTCGTGATATCAAAATGAAGTTAATGCAGTAAATAGATTTTGATGTGAGCCAAATGTCATAGGAATTGCGTACAAAAATCTTGAAAGGGCTGCCAGCTATGACCATTTTTGTAATTTTTTGGAATTTATTTACTGCGCGATTATGTCATTAGATTTGCAAATGGGAACGATCCTGCAATGAAAATTAACAACAAATATTAACGCTTTAAAAATTTGAAAATTTTTGAGGGTGGTAACCCTAAAATTTTTTTCACCCGTATAATTTCTAGCGCAGTGATTCAATCGAAACGAAATTTATTGGTTGGGTTTAGTTTAACGTGAAGCAGATTTGGTATATATTTTGCTGCTGACACAGGGTAACGAGCTTTAGCCATTTTCGTATTATTGCATCAACAGATGCTTCAAATTACATACACATATGTAAAACATTTGCAATAAAACTAAGAAACCAATTATTAAATTTTCCGAGTTTTGAACATTTTTTTGGATGGCAGCTTCAAACAACGTTAAGGCTGGTACTGAGTTCGAGTTCACGTGAAATTTTGACATGTTTCCATTATCTGGTCATTCTTTCGAGCGAAAATTTTGACAACGGAGAAAAGCAGAGACACTGCTCATTCTTGACGGATAAAATGACAAGAATTTCACTTTTCGATCGATTTTCTTATTGGAAAGTCATTTGCACTGCTCAATTTTCAAATTGAAACACTAAATGTCACTTTTTCGCTCGAAAGAATGAACTGCACAAACTAAATTGGCGTGAAATGATTGACAACATGTTTCAGTGCCATCTATGTTTTCGAAGCGAAAGCAACTTCAAAGCAACTTTTCATGCTAAGAACACAGTACCAAACTTGCTTATTTTCAAGCTAAATTTTCGCCGAAACACATTTCACGTGAAATTTTGTATGAAAATTTCACGTGAAATCGAACTCAGTACTATGCTTTAACCGCTAAAGCTTTCGACGAAATCTTCCGATGAGAACGAAATTCAAATGATAAGTTGATTTAAGTATGAGCTTGTGAAGGTTAACTTATTGCTGCTTCGTTGGGAAAATGTTGCCAGCACTGAACATTTTCATCATTTGTGTTATAGTTGAGTTCTGTTGCTTTGAACAAAGAATGGTTGATATGATTCTACAAACAAATGTATTACGTCTCAAAGACAATTTCTTCGAAAATTAGTTTTCTAGCGGTTCAGGTGCGCTAGAGTTTTTTAAGTTAACAACGATCTGATTGTACACTTCTTATGTATATATATATGATATAGTTAGTGAGTGAGTAGTAGTGAGTATTATTAGTAGTATTAGATAAGTTGATATAGATTATAGATATGTATATATGATATAGTAGTAGTATATATTATATATAGATATAGTATATATATATTATATTATACTTTAGTATATATATATACATATATATATATATATATTATATATATATATATATATATATATATATATATATAATATATATATATAATAATATATATATATATATATATATATATATTATATATGTATAATATTAATATATCATATATATAATATATAATATAACTATATATAATACTATTATATATAATACTAATATATATATATATAAGCTTAAACACACGATTTTTACTTCGTTATAAAAAAAAATGCTCTTTGAGCTTTATTTGATTAATGAGGCAAGATACAAATTGCAACTGAACTTAATTCTAGTATCGATACCTGAATTTATGCGATTATTCTGCTGATGCAGCGTCTACCTGGCTGCATCGAAATTGCTGTTCGATACATTGATTGCTCGGCGCGTGTTGTTATTTTCACGTTTTGGGGAACGTGGAGTTAACTCTTCCCCCTTTAAAAACGATAGTCCACTATCGTCTAGAAGTAAGGCAGATTATTAAATCTGAACTGGGCTTGATTCGGTGTTGCTGCACTCAGAAAGATATGTTTCCGAAAATCAAAGAAAATATTTACTTGTTTACGAGATGTGAAATCTTCCACAAATCAAATAAACTTTTATTTGATATCAGTAATTTGTATAAATATCATTGAAAAATTTCTTACATTCAACGGAATACAATTTTTGCTTTACCTTATTTCAAGTAATTAATTTTCCTCAAATCTTGTAAATTATGTCTATGAATTTAGTAAATTATATCTACACCGCGAATATTTTTTTCTATGTTTCAACAACAACCATGCTTCAATATTCAACGAAAAAACTGATAGTTTGTATGATTTCTGTCAACATTTCCTCTACACAAATATAGGGTCGATAGCTTAGCTCGCTAACGTGTCAATCCAAAGCAGCGATCTACCGCTTGTGGGTTCGAATTCCGCCGGGTTCATGGTTGACTTTGTTCGTCTTCAGTTGTCATAGCTCCATTGATTAAGTGTCGCATTGTAGCTTAAATTAGCGACAAGGCATAAATAATACTAGCGCTTCAGAAAATAAGAAAAAAATGTGGCACTTTAAAAAAACGAAAAAATTGAAATTTCTTTTTTTCAGAGTTTTTGCGTTCCAACAACATGCGATGCTTTCAAAGCGGTCCCCCATCTAAGTAGTAACCGCGCCCAGCACTGCTTAACTTCGGTGATCGTACATGAACCGATTCATGCCAGATGCCAGATGTTCTTGAAACTGTATTAAATTTTACTCAGGGCAAGTGCAATATCAGTGCTTGAAATGAATAAATTCCTTTCTTTCGATTGAGTAAATATTTCTTTGAAACTATACCAAGTTTTACTCAGGGCAAGTACAATATTTGTTCTTTGAAATGAAGAAATTTCTTTCTTTGGATGGAGTAAATATTTCTTTGGCGCAGAATCATTACCAATTTTCTTTGATAATGTGTTCATTTTTCTTCAAAAAATAGAAGTATTTTTCTCAGTGTGGGCATGTTACGATTGAAGGTATAATTGCTGTAGTCGTTGTTTTATTATTTATCGTATTGTCGATCGATGTTTTTGCATAGTTTTGTCGAGTGTAGGATCTCCAGATGAGGTAGGCTGATGCTGTTATTGTTAATAGCATAATGAGACCATAGGTGGTGTACTGGTGAATACTGTTTTCGATTTTTAGCATTTCGATTGTTTCTGTGTTGTTGATCCGTAGTTCATCCAACATCTCAACTGGTAGCTGTTGTCCATGGATTTCGCCTTCCGGTGCATGTTAGAGTATGGCTGGTAGCGCGTGGATGGTCGACATTTCGTGTGACTCGTAATTTTGTCCATTTACCGTTACTGAATAGTTGTGAAATTTAATTAAGTAGGTCCCGTTCAGGTGGTGCGTCGAGTTTCCTGTTTCCAATTGGCCGTAGAATTCATTCAACAATAGGTTTCCATCTGAGATTTCCTCGATGCTGCGGATGTGTGATCCGCTGACTTTGTTGCATGTAGCATTTGAACTTAGTAGCAATTTTGGAATACAATTTGATTTGCTTATGTCTATGATGTCAGATTCTTTACATATAAACATGTTGTTGTATTGCTTGCAGTTATTTTTGATTCCGTAAAATTGTCCATGGTTATTATTTAAAATTTTTTCAAATAGTATATGAGGAATTACATTTCTTTTTTTGATTGGCTTTATTAATATTGTTTCGTAATTTTGTTCTCTAGTTATGGGAATATTTATTATATAAAGTATTGATGCGTGATTGGTTATAATTTTCAAATCTGCAAGTTCAAGTGCTTCCTCTATTGTTGAAAAGGGTAACAATTCTTTGTTAAGTGTTTCAGTTGCAAGTTTGATTTCCTTCTTTGAAAGGATTAGAGAACTAATTATTCCTAGTTTTGCCCAAGGTATGGCATAGTTGATGTTTTTGAGTTCTTCTTTTATGATATTAATTTTGCTTTGTACTTCTAAAATTACGCTATTGTCTGCCTTTTTTTCCTCTCTTAATAATTTTTGAATTTCGTTCGTTATTTTCGTTATTTTATTTATTTGTTGAGTATACAATTCGTTTATAACTACTTGTATATTGTTATTATTCAAAACATTGGTAATCTTTTCTTGAATCGTTATTAAGTCTTCATGGTCAGGACTTCCGGTTATCAATTTCCATGCGGAGCCGAGAAAATCGAGTGATCTTTTTACTTTGCGGCGTCTCAGATTTTGGATCATAGATTCGATTTGGTGTAATTCGTGTGTTAGGTAGCGTGCGAGCGGATGGTGTTGGACTATTGAAAGGTTAAGAATAGACTGAATGTCTGGTTCAGGTCTATAACGTATATTATCTTGAAGTTTCCGTTCTTGATTTTCGTCTGTCCGAGGTAGAAGGAAACAATTTGCGAAGAATTCGTGTAGTCCAGTATCTGTATGTTTGCGTAAGTCATGTGAATGATGAACCTGGAAGAGAAGTTAATTTCTAATTTTATCTTTACGCACAATCTTTCCAGATTCGATTAGTATGGTCGTGTTTCTATTTTCTTTCACAATCTCTTGTCGATACCTTGGGGTTAATTTTGATCCTGTCCGTTTGTTTTGTCGAACGTAAACAACTTGTCCGGGGTATTGAGGAATGGATGTCGGTTCTAAGTGATGTTTGTTTGGATGTCTGTCGTATTTGTTTTGTTTGCAAACAGTACAAAGATTAACTAATCGTCTGACTTTCGAAGCCATTTTGGGAAAGAAAAAATTTTCTAATATTTGTAGGCGATTCTCCTCCTCATTCCGGTGGGCTCGTTTATGCGTCCGGAGGATTCTTTCTTCTTGCTCAGCTTCATTAGGAACATCTTCAACCAGTTTTCGATCAAGCCGGATCTTATAGTCTCTAAAATGGTGAGGGTATACCGATTGGATGATTCCCAGTGGGGGTTCGTCGGTGAGCAATCCATTGATTGTATGAGGGTTCAAATATCTTTTGAAGATATCGATTATATCTTGTGCGGTATAGTTTGGTCGGATAGTTATATGTCGAGTGAAGTTGTTGAAAGGATTTTGAATTTGGTAGCTATTTTCGTCACCTGTTTTTAGAAGGAGTTGGTTTCTGAAGGCATTTATAGGGGTTTCTACAGTGGGTATTAAGTTTTGTCCTGAACTGTCGTCGCTGTGTTCTGTCGGTGTCATAGAGTTACCCTCGTTTATGTTGTGTGTCTCAGTGGTCAATAGTTTTTCTGTTTGGAAGTGTTTCGCAAGGGAATCAGCTGTGAGGATGTTCGTTGTTTGACGGGGCCTGGAACGGGAATCGGCGACAACGTTTGCCTTACCCGGTATATTTCGTAGTTCGTAGTTATATTCCTCAAGGATGGATTTCCAACGCTTTAATTTGGCGTTGGTGTTCTTGGGACTGAGTGCAAACGTCAACGGTTGGTGATCTGTAAATATTCGCACTTGGCTTGAACCGTATAGATAACATCTAAGAGAATTAATCGACCAGATAATCGCCAGCATTTCTTTCTCATTCGCAGCATAGTTCTCTTCAGTTTTACTGAGAGTCCTAGACAGGAATGAGATTGGTTTATTATCTTGAGATAGCACGGCACCAATTGCATAATTGGATGCGCCAGTAGTTAGTTCGAACGGTTTTCCGAAGTCTGGGTATGAAAGGACTACGTCTTGAGATGTAAGGACATTTTCAAGTTTCTCGTATGCGGCTATTGCTTCTTTGTCGAGTAAAATTTTTTTGTTCTTGGACGAGTTTTTCGAGACTCGTCCATCCTCCCCTCTTAAGAGGGATGTCAGGGGCTTTGCGATTTTTGCATAGTCCTTTATGAATCTGCGATAATAACCTGACATACATAGGAAAGAACGTAGATCTTTGAGCGTCTGAGGGAGTGGAAATGAAGCGATTGCTTCGACCTTTTTGGGACTCGTCTTAATGCCGTCTACGCAGACGACAAATCCTAGAAACTCCACTTCTTTCTTCAGGAATTCACATTTGTCTAGATTTATTTTCATGTTAGCGTTCTTCAGAGTCCCTAAGACAATATCCAAATTCTTGAAATACTCTTCTTCATTTTTGCCAAAAATGATTATGTCGTCGATGTAAATTCGACAACGCTTACCAATATGCTCTCGGAGGATGTCATCCAATGCCCTTTGGAAAATGGCTGGACCGTTTTTCAAACCAAATGGGAGGCGAAGAAATTCGTATTTGCCGTTGTTAATGGCGAAGGCTGTTTTCTCGATGTCGCGTTCCCGTAGAGGGATCTGATGGAACCCGCTTTTTAGGTCAATTATTGAGAAGTATTGATTTTCACCTAGATTCGAAAGGACATCGTTAATGTCAGGGATGGGATATGCGTCTGTTACGATAACAGAGTTTAGTTTTCGATAGTCCACGACTACTCGATATTTTTTTTCTCCTGATGCATCCTGCTTCTTTTGGACAATCCACACAAGTGCATTGTAGGGTGACTTTGAGGGACGTATGATATTGTCTTTTAATAGTTGTTGGATTTCTTTTTCTACTTCGTCTTTTAGTGCCATTGGGTATCCGTAGGACTTCGAGTAAACTGGGTCATTCGTCGTTGTACGAATTTCACCCTGGGCGGTTGTAATGTAGGTTAAACTTCTATTTGGTTCTGAAGCTAAGTTTGGGTATTTACCCAAGATCTGTTTAAGGGTTTTGATTTGGTAGTCCGTCATGTGATTAGTTCTTAGAGTTAAATGATTTACAGTTTGTGATACGAGCTGTTTAAGCGGAATTTGGACTCTTCCTTTAATGTTCATAAAATTATTGTCAGTATGGATGATTGCTTGAAGTTCCTTCAAACTATCATTCCCAATTATTCCTGCAAAAGTCTTTATTGAAGGAAGGAGGTAAAACTTAAGTTTTTCGCAATAGGGTTCAAATAAGTTGATGAAGGAGTGGTGTGTGACATTGACTGGTCCGCCAACGGAGTTAATATTAAAGGGTTTTTTGTTCTTTATAGGGTTTCGAATAAATCGGGGATGAATATAGTTTTTATTCAAACCGGTGTCAATTAGGAATTTTAAAATTTCACCGCTCTTCGCCGCATACTCCATGTAAGGAAGCGAAGAGCTCAGCAGTCTAAAAAATTGACCTCGTCTTGGATATTTTCCGAATTTTTTTCAGTCGTTTCTATTGTTTTGTTGTTATATTCTACCGGAGGTTCTTCGTAGCCATTCATCTCGTCATAATTATATTTCTGTTCGAACTGCTCGTATTGTTCGTAGTCATAAGTTTCGTTACAATCGTCATTGCTTTCTCCTTAATGAAATACTCGTTGTTGTTTGTTTGGTACGTGTACCATTTGGGAGGTTGGGCGTTTCTGCCCGCAACTTTGATGTTGTATTTTGATAGTTCACAGCTCTTGAGCGAATGGATTGATCTACTTCCATAGGCTCGTATTGTCGAGGTTTTGGAGGCAATGGTCTTTAATTTTGGTTGGATAAAAATGGCCTATTGTTTTGGTGAAAGGGGGTTTGTTGCGGAATCGGTCGACGAAACTGTGGAGGTTGTGGAACATTTGGATTGTGAAGTAGTTCTGGGTAGAAGTTCTTTCTTTGCGAATAATTTTGTATATGTGGATGATGCAAATTAGCTCGTTTCGGAGGTAATGGGGGTTGTGTGTGTGAGTAGTCTTTTTTTACTAGGTTTTGTGAACTTAGGGCATGTTGAGCCCTATAATCAACGTTTTGTAGCTTCAGGCAGAGATGCGATGCCTGAGGAAGATCCACCGGTTCTCTAATGCTAAGAAGTTGTGGAAGATCGCCCTTGAGACCACGCACAAATGTGTCCAACGCTTTGTCCCTATAGCATTGGGTCATGTTTCTCATTGTCCCTATAGCATTAGGTCATGTTTCCGGTCCCATATCCATGGAAGATAATTTATTAAGGATTAGGGACAAATGATGGTAGACGATATGGTAGAAGTCATGGATCGTATGATTTCTTTGTACGAGTGTCGTCATTTGATACTCGAGAGTACCAAGATCGCGTTTATCAGCGTAGTGTAGAGTGAGACACTTTGAAATTCTTGGCCAATTCAGAGGTGTGTTGTAGGACTCAAGGGCGATGTCCGCTTGTCCTACAATCTTGTTCCTAATCAGGGAAAGAATTCCGAAGTACTTTGGTGTACCCTGGAGGTGTTGGTAAATGGTTAAAATTCTTTGCACACTTTTCTTCCAGGAAGAAAACTCGCTCGGATCACCGGAAAATGTGCGTAGACTTTTGACAACATCTGGGATCTTATCCATATCGGATAGATCCCTTTCGGGTCCTGCATTAATGGAGATATCGTGATCCAAATTTGTATCAGAGGCGGGATTCATGAAAGAATCAAACATTTGCCTCCCTTGGATCTGCAGGGTTTCCGAAACAAGTCGTGTAATGAGATTAACGAGATTCTCATTAATCTGCGGATTCGGAACATTCGCGTGCCTTGGTCCACCTTCTTCGATCACTGGTCGAAGTTCGTCTCTGTTAAGGCGAGCGAGCCTGATTAAATTATTGGGATTGGTCATTATCGCTTAGAATAAATCAACGATAGAATAGAGGAATTCGCGTCAGAGGTGCGACAAAGCAAAAAGATCACTTTCACAACGCGCAAGTACACAGAATCACTTTTACAATCACTAAAATCACTTTTATAACGCACTGAAACCACAGAAAAAAGAGTACCAATGCTGGAAAAGATTTAAATGTAATATTGGAAACAAGCTTAAATATAATGTTGCAAATTGAAATAGTGATAAGTTCGTTTGATATATTTAATAATTTCAATTTGGTTTGATTTTCGTATTCAAATTAGTTATTCAATAGTATTTTTTTGTTTGATCACTTAATATTATTACACGGATCTTTCCGATTCGGTCGAAACCCTTCATCCCCAGCGGGAATACAAGGGCGGCAGGTTTCGGGCGGCTAATGCTTGCGGAAAAGGGTCGCGGGTGGGCGCCACTCGCTTCGTTGCCGAACCTGCCTCCACGGACCGTCGCTTCGAAGCGAGAAGTTTGCGACGGCTGCCACTTCAATCAGCGGAAGAGAAAGAATTAATACACCAGCGTTACACTCTATGTACAAAGATTATATTGATTCAATGCAAACGTTTCCAACCATTAACAATCCCTATCGCCGGCGCCGCGAATCACTAACAACAATTTTCACTAGCTCCTACAAGTACTACTTCCTTACGTCTAAATTACAAAATCATCTACCTGCACTACTTTCCAATCGGATTTATCTCGTCGAATCGTGATCACTGCTTCCCAGAAGGGGGACTCCCCGTATAGCCGCCTCTACTGGTTATTCGTTATAGCGCTCGCTACTCGTCGGTGTCGTCGCCAAAAGAAGCTACAAGTCACTCGTATTTCAGCACCAAGAGTCCAAGTAAATCTCGCCAAAATTCGTCGTACGTAGTTACCTAGGTTTTCTTTTCGACCACAGATCGCCTCCCAGCTCAATCCAATGTGCAATGTCCAAATTCCGATCTCTTCAAACACCTCGTCGTGACCGCTCACCATATGCGAAAAATTCTCCAATTAGTTCCTGCTCTGATCTTACTATCGTCTTTAGCTTACCGTCGTCGCCAGTCGAATCGGATGATCCAACACCAGATCAACTCCCACAGGGCCTCGCTTCGCTATTGTCGATACCGCTTCTCCGGTATCTGCAAATTCCGTTGTCGGCAAGATACCATTAGAGATATATTGGCGGGTGCATTGGCCCAAGTACATGCTACACGCGCATTCCCGAGTGCATTTTCCCGTAGTAGCAGCGATCGGAACGCGCCCTTAGTACTTTTAGTACTTTTCGTTCGCCGCTTGGTGGCGGTTCGATCGCCCTTTGACATTTCGTTGACAAGCGATATGGCTCGATTTGTCATTCCATCAATTTTCCACCGTGTTCATTCTGTGATCATTTATGGCTGGACATTGGCTTGGGCTATTGATGCGTCTTCATTAAAACTGGCCATCATCGCGTCGCGGACAAAATGGTTTTCATTGTGAAAGCGGGGACTGTTGTCCGACTGGTCGTTTGGATCGCTGCTGTTCGTTAGCAATTGTCCGTCAAGTATTTCCCGGAGTGATTCGTGTTTATATCCGTGCCAACTATTTCGCTCCTTGAACCGGCCTGGACTCAACGCGTTCGAAATGATGAAAAAAATGGTGGGAATTGTTAATCGATGTGCAACATTCTGAAAGCGTTCGTGTTTCCTCCTTAGCCGTCGAACAGACGCCTGAGCCACTATTTGATAGCAACGGTTGCGGTGTCGAAATTGTCCGCAAATCACTACGCAACGTCTCCGCTTTTCCCTCGCCAGAAAAGGAATCACCTGCCCCACATGCTTCTGAAGCATTGATACTATTTACTGCTGCTGCTAATCGCGAAGAAGTCAATGTCTCTAATCCTAAACAACTAATATTACGTTGGCGAGTATTGTTTGTATCTGTCTCTAATTTTTGAATTGTTTGTTGCGAGTTTCCAGGAATCTGATTGCTACTACCAATAATATTACTAAGCGACGATGCAATCGCCGACGCTACTGCTGCTGACGACGATGATGACGACTTACTGCTACTGCTTCTTTGACTTGAACGAGATCGTGAACTTGTATGCGAGGAACTCGATGGATTCACAGTGCTCAGTTGCAATTGGATTAACATCATATGATCGCCGAGACGCATACTTAAATTCAACGGAGTCTTGCCGGTAAGGAAATCATTTACTTGTGCATCATTCAATGATTCCAATGCTTGCATCACAGTGTTCTCTGGTCTTTGTGCCAACAACCCAGTTTCTACGTTGGGAATTAATATAATTTTCGATCCCTCAGCTAGTCCATTATCCCTCAGTGTACCAGCGTGGAGTTCACGTTCACGATGTAACAGGCAGGTACGATCCTTAGTCACTTTCTGCTTTTCCGCGATGATTTTCTTCAGATTCTCTACCGGGTTTTGTGCATCGACGAGAACGGTGAAGCTACCACCGGTTGTTGTCGTTATATTCAGACTAATTGGAGGCTGGAGTAGTCGGTCGGATGGATTGCAATGGATTGCCGAATGAGTGGATATTGGAAGGCGTCAAATCTATTAGTATTCCGTTTTCGATTAGCTGAATCATGCTGAATTAGTGCACCCGGCTCCACTTCGATCCAAAACTTGAAGATAGATTAATAGCAAGACATGTAGGTAAGATACGTAGTTGTTTTTCGCAAGGCTGGCTTTAAATTTCCAAGTTAGACCGTTCAGTGGTATTCGGCTGGGGATGGCTGTCGGCTGCCGTGATTTCCGCTTGGCCCCTTAGCTGCGCTGTGGGTTGCTCGCTTCCGGGTCAGATACTCGCCGATCGTCTCATACACATCGACGGCGAAGGCTTGGCTTGGCTTGGCGGGGAGTGCTCGGTTCCATCACCGGGGAGTCCAAGTTCGTCGCGGCACAATGACTGACCATGACCATCATCACTACAATTTATATTTTTTTTTCATTTCGATTCGTGTTCTTATTTTAAAGTAAGCTAAATATTTTAAAAGGCTATTTAAAGTTATTATAAAACGAGATAGAGCCATAGCCATAATCTAATAAGTAAATCAATTTCCACTAAATGAAGAGGACTAAAAACGAACGTGAGTTCGACTAAATTATTATTTATCTACTTGAAAAACATTCTTTTATCAATTTCATTATTTTCATCATACATACAATTTAAATTTTTTTCAAAATACATACAATTTGATTTGCCCTACGCACTGGCGTAACATTTCCCCCTTCCCCAGAGAATTACGAAGTGATTCTCGTTATAACTACTAACGTAAGACCCGCTTATTATTCGGACTTGCCCTGGACCGCTCCGCGACATATTTTTGGTTCTACCTTCGACTTAACCAGTTTACTAAAAATTCCACCACCTTCATATACTCACTGTTAATTCCATTCCTTATATTTTAGGTTACACTGGCCCCAAAAATAAGACTGAATGATCATAGGATAAGAAAGTAATAATAAAAATCAAAAAAAAAATCAAAGAAAACCCGTCACCAAAACAAAACAATGAATCACAACACGGAAGGATGAAAACAACACGAAGGCAACGCGAGCAACAACGGTTACCTTTTCCCTTTATTAATTCCTATTACAAAAACTAATTGATTCCACTTTTAGCCCGTTGCTCACGTTAAATTTTCCTAGCTTAGTTCCCAAACACCGCCACCCCTTACTCTACGTAACTTACTACTAATTATGTATAAATACTTAATTCTCTTCTCTTCTTCCTTCCATTGCTTAATCGAGCTATGCATCCTGTAACTTACAATTAAAACCACCACCATTATCCCCTTATCTACCACTCATTCACATGGCCACAACTAATTCAATGTCAATATCATACTTTAATGCGATTGATAATCGCTCCGGTTTATTCATGCAACATATCTCTTTAGGTCTTTATAGTGCCATACCCCCATACTTTTCCCATTAGAGTCTTCCAACTCATAGGTCCAACCAGACACTTGCTTTCGCACCGTAAAGGGTCCCACATATTCCGGTGCTAATTTGGCTGAAAAAAATTTCGCTGCATCAGATAGAACGAAATTACGCCGCCACACCAGATCTTTTGGTAGGAACTTCTCGTCTCGCCGGCGGAGATCGTATCTTGACTTCGCTTTACCCGCCGCTTTTCTCAATCGCTCTTGCACCTCTTTCAGAACCAATTTCAGCCTTTCTGCCTTCCGAGCCCCATTTTCGTCCGTCTCCACATTGCCGCTTGCCTCTGGGCTGTTGACAATTCCAGGATGAATCACCATCTCCCTTCCGAAATTCAGAAAGTATGGCGTAACTTTCATGGTCTCATGGATGCAGGTTCTCAGAGCGCAGCCGATTTGTGGAATCACTTTATCCCAATCCCTGTGGTTTTCGGATACGTATGACCGTAACAGTTGCTTGATGTTTTGGTTCACCCTTTCCGCGGGATTCGCCTGTGGATGGTAGAGTGCCGTGAATCGCAGCGTCATCCCGTGAGTCTCGGCCATCCTTGAGAATTCCTTTGAGCGGAATTGAACTCCATTGTCGCACACCAGCACTCGTGGGACTCCAAACACAAACAGCACATGCTCCTCAAGAATACGCTTTACAGTGGTTCTCGTTGCCTTCCTCACAGGAAATATTAGCGGAAATTTCGTAGCATAATCTACCACCGTCAAAATATACATGTATCCGTGCGACGAACGGGGTAGCGGACCTACTAGATCCACACAGATCATCTCCCAGGGCGATGTTATTTCCCCAACCCTCGATACCATATGTCCAGTTGGTTGCTTTCGCTCCACTTTCACCGACTGGCAAACCTTGCAACGCCTGACATACTTTTGTACATCCGCAGCCATCTTCGGCCAGTAGTAACTCTGACCCAGTCGGTCTAATGTCTTTCGTACCCCCAAATGACCCGCTGTGGGCGCGTCATGGCACTGAAATAAAGCTTTTGAGCGTTCCGCGGACGGAACTACCCTCTTCCAGGCAATGTCGGACTGGAGTTCTGGGTATCGCCCTTCCACATGTTTTCCACATTACTGATCCGCCAATTTGGGAACCGATCTGGATCCTCTTCTACTTCCTTCTTCATTCGCTCATACCAACGATCGTTCTTGATTTCGCCTCCTCGCACTTCCGCCACCTCGATGGACCGTGAGAGAGCATCTGGGACCAGATGCTCCTTACCTTTGCGATGGACGACATCATAATCGTACTGCTGCAACCTCACCGCCCACCGAGCTAGACGGCCGCTGGGGTCTTTTAGATTGTGGAGCCAGACCAGAGAGTGATGATCTGTGACTACCCTGAACTTAGTACCCTCCACGTATGGCCTCAACTTTTCAATGGCCCATACGACCGCGAGACATTCCCGTTCCGTGGCGGAGTACTTCTGTTCGGCACTAGTCAGGGCGCGGCTGAGGTAGCAGATTACTTTCTCACCCTCGGGGTGCTCTTGTGTCAATACCGCCCCCACTCCGCTACCTGAGGCGTCTGTCTGGACGGTAAATGACAGAGTGTAGTCCGGACAAGTAAGTATTGGTGCCGTCGCCAGCTTCGTCTTCGCTCGGATGAACGTCTCTTCGCATTCTTCAGTCCATAGGAATTTCCGGTTCTTCTTGAGGAGGTTCGTGATTGGCGACATCAACGTCGCAAAATCCGGGATAAATCTCCGATACCACGATACCATCCCCAAGAATTGCCGTACCTCCTTTACCCCCTTTGGACGAGGAATGTCCATCACCGCCTTTACCTTATCCGGATCTACACTCAGTCCGTTCTCGTCCACAACATAACCCAGATAACGAAGACGAGTGCGGCAGAACTCGCACTTCTCCCGAGAGACCCTCAATCCGGCCTGGCGCAATCTACTGAGGACTTCTTTCAGGATCCCCAGGTGTTTCGCGAAGTCCTGGGTGACCACCACAATGTCATCCAGGTATGTGAACACAAATGGCTCCAAATCGGGTCCCAAAACCTTGTCAATGAGTCGTTGCCAAGTTGCCGGTGCATTTTGTAACCCAAAAGGCATCCTACGGAATTGGAACAGCCCTCTGTGGGGAACAGTGAAGGCGGTGAGCTCCTTTGAATTTTCCGCCATCGGCACTTGCCAATACGCTGATTTAATGTCCAGGGAAGATAAATATTTCGCATCTCTTAATTTATCCAGAGTTGCAGTGACGAAGGGCAGAGGATAGGCATCTCTTTCCGACACCTTGTTGAGCTTCCGGTAGTCCACACAAAACCGGAACGAACCATCCTTCTTCTTAATCAAAACAATCGGCGAAGCCCACGGGCTGCACGGCGGTTCCACTATCCCCGCCTCAAGCATTTCATTTAGTTCGGCGTCAATATGCTTTTGTACTGCCGGCGAGACGGGATAGGAGCGCTGTTTGATCGGATTGGAATCGGTTCGTATGACGTGCTCTACCCTATCGGTGCAACCAATTCCTTCCCCCATCATCCGGAACTCTTCTTCGAGCAGTACTTCCAACTCCACTTCCTCCCCATGTGTCAATCGGCTCCTGCCGATCAGCTGCTCGGACTTGAGCCCCTCCAACGACGCGACCATCTCCCACTGCTTCTTCGCCACATTCAACACGATCCCGAATAGCCGCAGAAAGTCTACTCCCAAAATAAGATGAGAAATCGAAGGTGCCACCAATATCTCCATCCATTTTTGCCTACTCTGCACCATGATCGGGCACCAGGCTACTCCTTCTACCCTACAACTAACTCCGTTAGCCAGCCGTATGTCCCTCCGGTTTTCTTTTTCCAGTTCAATCCCCAGTCGTTTAATTAGCTCCCAACTTTGTCCTCCAATCACCGATTTGGACGCTCCCGAATCGACTAGGCCAAGGAATGTCTGACCATTTACTGAAACTTCTAAGTACGGTCGGCTATCTCCCTTAAGCTGATCCAGCACATAACTTATTTGGTTCTCCTTCGCGACTTCCGGCATTGACACTGGGCCTAGTTCGTCGCTAACTATGCCCGATTGCCGTTTCCCTGTCGGCGATCTCCTGAAGGCGCATTCTGGCTGCTATGCTGATTACCCGATGAAGCAGTACTTCTTCGACCTCCGACTCGACAGTTTGGACAATCCGCTCTCCTAGCTCCTACCCTACCACACCCGAAACATCTTCTAGCCTGGTCGCACTCCCTAGAAGTATGGCCCAACTTACGGCAATTCCAGCATGTGATGCTTCTCGATACGCCCGGTACTTCCACTGCGGCTAAGTTTTGCGTCTCGAAATACGCCAGGTCCGGCTCCAAAACCCTCGGAGTTCTTCTTGGAGTAGGTGGCACAAATGACTCCACGGACACTCTCGTCGCCTCCAATGAACGCCCCAGCGTCACCAGTTCTCCAATCGATTCGAATTTCACCAGAGCCAGCTGAGTCTGGTAAAAGGGAGCAATATTTTTGCGGAGTATTTTCAACTTCTCCGCTTCGCTCGGTTGGTCACTCAATCGACGGAACAAACCCTCCATCATCGCCACAAATACCCCGATTGACTCCGTGTTGCCCTACGTACGACGTCTAATTTCATCCAGCAGCCTATCATCGTAGTCTGCGGGAAGGAATTCGGCTCGTAACTCCTTCACCAGGCCCTCCCAACTCTGGCAGATTGCGCGGTTTGCCCGAAACCAGATTAGAGCCTTTCCTTCAAAAAGGTCTACGGCTGACCGGAACAGCTGCGTTTTGTTAGACCCTTTGCCTCCCTAAGCTCTTCCACCCGTTCGAGGAACGCGCTCACCGAATATGGCGATTCCCCACTAAATTTAAACCCCCACTTATGCAGGTCTAACGGCTTTGGCTGGAACACAGGCGTACTCGGGGCTGGTGAGCTTGGAGTATTCAAGGACCAATCCTCGTCCGATTCCTCTGCCAATTCTCCACCAGCTTTATACAACAGATCCCCCATGGCGATTAGAAGTTGGCCCTTTGTCTGCCTCAGAAAATCAATTTCCTCGGCCGTTACCCCTTTCATATAGCCTAGACGTCGTAGCCCAAAACATATTTTCCCCTTTAACTTTAAAAAATCTCCCGAGTTGAAATCTCCCGAAATGGAACCTACTAACGATCCGACTTCTTCTAATTTCGCAACCAGTGCTACATAGGCGTGCCGTGACCTTAAATCTGGCAGGGGCCAGGGACCAAAAGGTTTAAGACATGCGATAATTTTGTCTTCCGTAACGTACACGTACTGTTCATGCAACTTGTATAATTTACTAAAACATTATATATTTGCTAATATATTCTTTGTTATTTGCTTATGCATAATGCATTATCAAATAAACTTCATATCTGTGAATACGTATGAGCTACTACCACATGCATATAATGTGAACGGTAGGTATGAATTACACACGAATTATCTATGACCGCTAAGAAATGAACGCTTGTACGAATTATACGGGAATAGAATGGAAATAATTAAAAAGAAATAATTAGATATATAAGACTATTTTTTCGTTTAGAAGCTAAATATATTTTAACTTATACTTGAAGAAGAAGATAGCTAAGTTTCAAAATATCTTTGAAGAAATTGGAATATATTAAGCTTAGATGGGAGAAATTGACCTCTTGCTTCAAACTTTTGTTACCTAGAAAACCTAGAAAAAGCATAAATAACTTGGCAAGATGGAAGAGTGATGTAACTTACTCTTTTCGATCCATTTGGTTTGCAGGGATATCTTCGTAGCTCTAACTGCGTGTCCAAGGCTACGTGAAACAGCAAAATCTTTGAAACTAGTGCGTTTTGCTGTTTTCCGTTTTTGCGATCCTCTGGGAAATGTGAGATCCAGACAGGTCTTCTCTGCGAATAATTTAATTTTCTCCCAAACTACATACAAGTCTTCTCACTCACTTAGTAGTGTTTTAACTGTTCCATTCACAAGATCTATCCCCTCCCAAAGAGTTGCATTTTTAGTTTGGAAATATGTGCTTAACATGTTCGTTATAGAAAGATCATAGTGAATGATGAAAAGATTTACTACAAACTTAGGATTACTGATTGAATGAAAGATCCCCAATGAATCAACTGATTCATTGTATTTTCCCTCATTCATTTGTTTTTCTAAAGCATCTAGTCCCATAGCTATCGATCACATATTTGCAATTGTGAAATTTCATTGACTAACGAGTCGAGCTTAAACTTCTCATTCCACGCCTTGAATTTAGACTAACTGCCTCTTCAAGCTGCTTCAACAATTCGTGCTGTGATGGCTTCGAAAAGTGTAGGTTAAGGGATTCGATGGCATAGAAAAAGGATGTACACGTTTCGATTGTGAAAAATGTGTCCATCACAACAAGGATAATTTTATGAACTAGACAGTGTACAAATGTGGCTGCAGGGTGTTTCATCTTAATTTAGATTTGTGCACCACTTTTTTATCCTGACAAGACACTAGCACCATTGTAAGACTGTCCAACAACAGGCAACTCGCTAAGTCCGTAGCTGTCTGACAGGCTGAAAATTATATTTGCTAAATACGAGGCATTTCTAGCTTCCGAACAGTTTACAAAGCTTAAGAACCTTTCTTCGATTGCTAGCTCTTTAGTAAATCTGACAACCACGGAGAGCTCTTTTTTTGTGGACCCTTGCTTCGTCTACCATAATGGACATCAGTCCGCACTCTTTTATTTCAGCTGTATTGTCCTCGCGAACGATTTCAGCAATTATTTTTATTAATTCATTTTGTGTTTTGCCACTACAGTTGTTCGCAACTTTGTTTTTAAACTTATTTTCAAAAGTTGAATCATGCTTCGCGAATAATTCACAAAATTCCAAAAAAAAATGCACGGTTATCACTGGCACCACTTTTATCATGTCCTCTGAAAGCATGTCCTTGGCGACTGAGAAACGTCGGAAGGTCGATAACATTTTCCAAATAATTTCGGTTCATCTTGACAATATTCCAAGACTGTTCAAGCACCATATAACTTACTATCTTCCAAGTACTATTAGAGTTTTCACATTGTGCAAGAATTTTTCCGTCCGGATAATTTATCCGGATCGCGAAGTTTGGTCGAGTTGAAATTTCGGTGTATTTTTGGCGACAATGGAAATTCTATGGAAAATTTGGCATTGTGATAGCTTCACACCGAGTCATCAGACCAGTATAACTTGTCGAAATTAAATATTGTCGTCCATATCTCGAAATAAGTCCCATAACATGGTAATTAACACCGCATATAACACAGTCTCTATGCTATAAGTAGTGTTTATGCTTCGGTATAGGCTTACAATACTGCACTACACACCTCTTGCTGTAACCACAAAAAACTAAGAGGCGAAAACTTAAGTGTCTGCTGTTAGAAATATTTATTTTTCTGGGAGGGGCCAACCTAGGGTCTGGGGGGGTCCCGGCCCCCCCTGGCCCCCGGCCCCGCCTATGCAGTGCTACCTGATCTTCGACAAAAGTGAAAGGGTACGTGATCGACGCAAAAGACTCCCCCAACAACATCTCACTTCTTAAAGCCCCCCGCAGCACCTTCCGCATCGAATCTACCGTGTCCGCCTCTAGGCCTCGAATCGCGAGCTCATAAGAGATCTCGTCTTTACTGAGACGGTCCACGGAGATTTTCTTCACCGCACTCACGGTCGACATTTCTTTACTTCTCCCCTTTAACTTTTAAAACAAAGCACGCTAGCAATTCTCTTTTCACACCCCGCTCTGTTTCACCCAAATTCTCCAAGCACAATCTAAATTCCGAAAATTTGGTTTTGGCTATAATGAATCCACAAGAATCACGATTCGGACACAATCTACCACCTAGCACAACCCGAATAACGATTTTCGACGAGAAACAGATTGAGTTTCACCAAATGCAGATGGGCTGATGTACTGTTTCAGTTAACTGAAAACGAAATGAACAGAGAATAATAGGTTTGTTTTTACGATGCGTTCCGCGTTGAAATGCGATAACGAAGGATTCTTAAAGAATGATATGAGATTAGATTTATAATTTTTTCCAAAATTTAATAAGCTCCTTGATATACAAAAAAAAATAATCCTCCTTGATATACAAAACTCAATGAAGTTTCAATGTTTGTCTGTTATCTTCTTTTGCACGATAGTTGACTGGATTATTAAGTATCCAGAGCAATGGTATTTTGTAGTTTTTCCTTTCCCGAACTTCGCGCATACGTTATATACACCGCACTGAACAGGCGGCCGTAAATTCTTCCAACCTCGGTTGTTCCCCGGTCTGTAAATGTTGATACGATTTCTTCCACTCTTACGCTAATAATGCTCACCACACGGTAACGCAACCAAACACTTCACACGAAAATATCGACTGCCTGATGTTACTACACCAAAAATTTTTTCCTTAGGACTTCACACACTTTCGAAGGTAGAATCAAGAACCCACAACATGCATATTATAGTATTATAACTTAAAATTTCAATATTTTTTCCAATATTTCAATATTTAGTAAATTAAAATTCCAATGTAAAATTTAAATTTAAATTTTCAACGCATTCAGCTAATTCACGTATTCAAAATAGTTAATTCTTAAAAACCCCGTAGACGTTGGGCGCCAATTTATTACACGGATCTTTCCGATTCGGTCGAAACCCTTCATCCCCAGCGGGAATACAAGGGCGGCAGGTTTCGGGCGGCTAATGCTCGCGGAAAAGGGTCGCGGGTGGGCGCCACTCGCTTCGTTGCCGAACCTGCCTCCACGGACCGTCACTTCGAAGCGAGAAGTTTGCGACGGCTGCCACTTCAATCAGCGGAAGAGAAAGAATTAATACACCAGCGTTACACTCTATGTACAAAGATTATATTGATTCAATGCAAACGTTTCCAACCATTAACAATCCCTATCGCCGGCGCCGCGAATCACTAACAACAATTTTCACTAGCTCCTACAAGTACTACTTCCTTACGTCTAAATTACAAAATCATCTACCTGCACTACTTTCCAATCGGATTTATCTCGTCGAATCGTGATCACTGCTTCCCAGAAGGGGGACTCCCCGTATAGCCGCCTCTACTGGTTATTCGTTATAGCGCTCGCTACTCGTCGGTGTCGTCGCCAAAAGAAGCTACAAGTCACTCGTATTTTAGCACCAAGAGTCCAAGTAAATCTCGCCAAAATTCGTCGTACGTAGTTACCTAGGTTTTCTTTTCGACCACAGATCGCCTCCCAGCTCAATCCAATGTGCAATGTCCAAATTCCGATCTCTTCAAACACCTCGTCGTGACCGCTCACCATATGCAAAAAATTCTCCAATTAGTTCCTGCTCTGATCTTACTATCGTCTTTAGCTTACCGTCGTCGCCAGTCGAATCGGATGATCCAACACCAGATCAACTCCCACAGGGCCTCGCTTCGCTATTGTCGATACCGCTTCTCCGGTATCTGCAAATTCCGTTGTCGGCAAGATACCATTAGAGATATATTGGCGGGTGCATTGGCCCAAGTACATGCTACACGCGCATTCCCGAGTGCATTTTCCCGCAGTAGCAGCGATCGGAACGCGCCCTTAGTACTTTTAGTACTTTTCGTTCGCCGCTTGGTGGCGGTTCGATCGCCCTTTGACATTTCGTTGACAAGCGATATGGCTCGATTTGTCATTCCATCAATTTTCCACCGTGTTCATTCTGTGATCATTTATGGCTGGACATTGGCTTGGGCTATTGATGCGTCTTCATTAAAACTGGCCATCATCGCGTCGCGGACAAAATGGTTTTCATTGTGAAAGTGGGGACTGTTGTCCGACTGGTCGTTTGGATCGCTGCTGTTCGTTAGCAATTGTCCGTCAAGTATTTCCCGGAGTGATTCGTGTTTATATCCGTGCCAACTATTTCGCTCCTTGAACCGGCCTGGACTCAACGCGTTCGAAATGATGAAAAAACTGGTGGGAATTGTTAATCGATGTGCAACATTCTGAAAGCGTTCGTGTTTCCTCCTTAGCCGTCGAACAGACGCCTGAGCCACTATTTGATAGCAACGGTTGCGGTGTCGAAATTGTCCGCAAATCACTACGCAACGTCTCCGCTTTTCCCTCGCCAGAAAAGGAATCACCTGCCCCACATGCTTCTGAAGCATTGATACTATTTACTGCTGCTGCTAATCGCGAAGAAGTCAATGTCTCTAATCCTAAACAACTACTATTACGATGGCGAGTATTGTTTGTATCTGTCTCTAATTTTTGAATTGTTTGTTGCGAGTTTCCAGGAATCTGATTGCTACTACCAATAATATTACTAAGCGACGATGCAA
This sequence comes from Nemotelus nigrinus, assembly GCA_947369275.1. Classification (NCBI taxonomy): domain Eukaryota; kingdom Metazoa; phylum Arthropoda; class Insecta; order Diptera; family Stratiomyidae; genus Nemotelus; species Nemotelus nigrinus. The sequence continues at coordinate 11,917,678 of OX376376.1, read as the reverse complement.
TCGCCGACGCTGCTGCTGCTGACGACGATGATGACGACTTACTGCTACTGCTTCTTTGACTTGAACGAGATCGTGAACTTGTATGCGAGGAACTCGATGGATTCACAGTGCTCAGTTGCAATTGGATTAACATCATATGATCGCCGAGACGCATACTTAAATTCAACGGAGTCTTGCCGGTAAGGAAATCATTTACTTGTGCATCATTCAATGATTCCAATGCTTGCATCACAGTGTTCTCTGGTCTTTGTGGCAACAACCCAGTTTCTACGTTGGGAATTAATATAATTTTCGATCCCTCAGCTAGTCCATTATCCCTCAGTGTACCAGCGTGGAGTTCACGTTCACGATGTAACAGGCAGGTACGATCCTTAGCCACTTTCTGCTTTTCCGCGATGATTTTCTTCAGATTCTCTACCGGGTTTTGTGCATCGACGAGAACGGTGAAGCTACCACCGGTTGTTGTCGTTATATTCAGACTAATTGGAGGCTGGAGTAGTCGGTCGGATGGATTGCAATGGCTTGCCGAATGAGTGGATATTGGAAGGCGTCAAATCTATTAGTATTCCGTTTTCGATTAGCTGAATCATGCTGAATTAGTGCACCCGGCTCCACTTCGATCCAAAACTTGAAGATAGATTAAAAGCAAGATATGTAGGTAAGATACGTAGTTGTTTTTCGCAAGGCTGGCTTTAAATTTCCAAGTTAGACCGTTCAGTGGTATTCGGCTGGGGATGGCTGTCGGCTGCCGTGATTTCCGCTTGGCCCCTTAGCTGCGCTGTGGGTTGCTCGGTTCCGGGTCAGGTACTCGCCGATCCTCTCATACACATCGCCGGCGAAGGCTTGGCTTGGCGGGGAGTGCTCGGTTCCATCACCGGGGAGTCCAAGTTCGTCGCGGCACAATGACTGACCATGACCATCATCACTACAATTTATATTTTTTTTTCATTTCGATTCGTGTTCTTATTTTAAAGTAAGCTAAATATTTTAAAAGGCTATTTAAAGTTATTATAAAACGAGATAGAGCCATAGCCATAATCTAATAGGTAAATCAATTTCCACTAAATGAAGAGGACTAAAAACGAACGTGAGTTCGACTAAATTATTATTTATCTACTTAAAAAACATTCTTTTATCAATTTCATTATTTCCATCATACATACAATTTAAATTTTTTTCAAAATACATACAATTTGATTTGCCCTACGCACTGGCGTAACAATATTTACTTTTTTCAATAATTTTTTTCTTTGTTTGTTTAGCTCAAATTAATTTTTTCGATAAAAATTATTTCTTTTCTGTTTGTTTAGCTCAAATTAATTTGATAATAGTTATTTGTTTGCGATATACAATTTTAATTCTTAATTATCTAGACTTACAAAAATGCTACTAGTTTCATTCCTGCTGCTTCCCAGATTCCTGACGAATTCATATGTTCGCTTGTAAAGGTTATCCTAGGGTTACTGCTACCACTGCTTCGCTTTGAGGGCGGCTTTTGCAATCCACAACGTCCGTTTGCCAATTTCCGGCTACTAGGGGGCCTCGTTCCCAACAAACACACCACGGCTGCGCAAATATTCGCGTTATTTCGTCGTTACAAACGCGCGACAGTACTTTATAATTTTCCCGTTTACCGAAGGATATCTGGCTCACTGTCCCAGCCTCAGGAAGTGATTTCACAATCTTAGGGTAGACTAATAGATTGACCAGCTCCTTGCGCGAGCACTACTGTGCACTTTTACTTTACGACTTTCGTTTGTGGTCCCTGCTCGGGCGCCAGTTAAAACACGATTTTTACTTCGTTATAAAAAAATGCTCTTTGAGCTTTATTTGATTAATGAGGCAAGATACAAATTACAACTGAACTTAATTCTAGTATCGATACCTAAATTTAAAGACGCTGCTGATGCAGCGTCTACCTGGCTGCATCGAAATTGCTGTTCGATGCATTGATTGCTCGGCGCGTGTTGTTATTTTCACGTTTTGGGGAACGTGGAGTTAACTTATATATATATATACATATATATATATATATATATATATATATATATATATATATATATATATATATATATATATATATATGTATATATATATAAATATATACATATACATATATATACATATATATATATATACATATATATATATATATATATATATATATATATAAATATATATATATATATATATATATATATATATATATATGTATATGTATATATATACCTATATGTATATATGTATATATATATATATATATATACATATATATATGTATATATATATATATATATATATATATATATATATATATATATATATATATATTTCGCTCCTACATCCATTCGATGCAGTGCATTCGCTTTTGGTGCGTCGTACGGTGGTTGGAGCTGCATCACGCGGTGGTACATGCATCACGCGGTGGTACATGCATCACGCGGTAATATTCGGCTCTTGACCGCTGTATGACTGCATCGAAATTGAATGCACTGTAGGCCAATGTTCTGACCGGTCAGCGCTGCATGCAGCTGATAGCAATCCAAAAAGTGATGCAACGGAGCTGATGGCGACAACGGCTTTTTGGAATGAGCGGTATGATGAGAGTTTTGCGGGGAGTCTCTTCCACGACGGCAAGCGGAGAATACAAACGGACATTCTGTTCGGGGATTTTGATTTGATTTATTTAAAATTTAAAATTTAAAAATATTCTGATTGTTACAAACAGTGGATTTGATAGTGTTTTATTAGTGGTCTGCGAAATATAGTTCAGTCGAAGTTTCCCTGAGGTATCCGTTCTATGGCCAGTGTTTAATAAATGGTGACCGAAGCTTAATTTTACTGAAACCGAGATAATTCTAAACCAGTTTAAGTTTATACTGAATTCTTTGATCTGAAAAAAAGGAGTGCATGAAGTGTTCTGAGGAACTAAAGCAATAGCGCGAAACGCGATAGAGAAATCGACGACAGATATTAATTGAAATTTAGTGAACAAAAAAAAAATTAAATTAAAAACTCGTAATTTTAAAAAAACATAATTCACTGGAAACGAAACTGGAATAAATGTGTGTGGATTAGATAGATATATCGTTGTGTGAAAAAAAGAAAAAGAAAAGAAATATTTTGTGATATTTGGAATTTATATCAAATCGATTGCTGCTTGGACTTTTGAAAAAAGTTTCGCATACGAACTCTGAAGGAAACTTCAGTGGTCATCGAAGTGAATATTTATCTATTGTGTTGAGCAGAAGTTAGCAATGAATTCGAACTAACTGGACTTTTGTTGTTGTATTCTTTGCTATTGTAAGTGTGAGCTCTTAAGCAAGTAATTGTGCAGTCGTTTTCTTCTTCTCTCGTGTTGAAGTAACTTAATTGCATGGATTAAAATAAGTAATCGCCAGTGTACATCGATCTGAAACGTACCGCTTTAGAACTGGTAGCTCTTGAATCGGGGAAAAACCGCTACAAAAATACCAATTTGATACTGTTCGCTGTTGAGAACTGAGTCAATTATGGTTCGAAATTGACCGATCGCAAAATTCTTATGAGGACCGACTGGGTTGTTGCGATAGAAGCGGTCTGGTTCATAAAATGACAAACACATTATTCGAAAACTTCTGAAATAGTTCCTAGTTCCTGGAATCACAAACTCTACTAAATCATAAATTAGCTTTGGTGGTTATTGGATACATAAAAAAACAAAAAAATCAACCAAGAACGAGGTTGAAAGCAATCAACAATGAGGAAGGCACCGTGGAAATATACTTTGCGACACTTATTTTTTTTTGAAAAGTCATTTTAAAGCTTTTACTTTGGCAAAATTTTGTTTGAGCTCTTTTGAGGTTAATAATTTGAATTAGTTGATTTTTTGTTGACTACAATATAAATTTTCGAATTGATATAAAAAAACAGAAAACAAAGAAAGATCATATGTATGTTGACAAACCTTGAATTTCCAGACACCATATTCCGGAACAACGGTCGACCGGCGTCAGGAGCGGTGAGTTTTTTCTTTGGTAATTATTGTTTGAATTAATTTTTTTTCTTCTTAGTAATTTTATTTTTTTTATTTTATTTATCTTGTTTGTTATATTTATATTATTTATCTATACAATTATTATTTTAGATTGAATTTTTGAACAAATTATTTGTCTTCTGGAATTTTGATTTTGTTATTATTTTCTTTTCTCTTTGAAATAACATGAATTGTCAATATTTGAAATCAGTCTTTTGTTTTATATCGATGATGGAGTAAGAGATAAGTGGTCGAGGGGTCCATCCAGTCCGCCTTGACACCAAAGATGACTCTTGTTTATTTCCCCCCCATGGTTAGTATGATCTATGTTGGTGTACGTTAGCGTGCTTCAAGCAGGAAGTTTCACTCAGCCCAAACCCCACGGCTGACGCAGCTGAGCTAGCTGGCAAGGGAAGCACGCAGGGCAAGTAACTGAGTGGAACTTAAAGTATGTTGCATTGGCGGTAGTTTGCCAATTCATAACAAATGGCGCCCAAACAATTGGCTATGCTTTGTTCAAAGTTAGTTATTGTTTTATTTAGTTTCTTTTGTTAATTTTCAGTTTTCGGTTTATCCAGATATTAATTTAGTTTTTTTCGGTACCTTGTTGAGTTATTTTTCTTGAACATCAATTCTATTTTATTTGGCTGGGGTGTCATATGTGTCTCTGGCCAAATGTTTACCTCAGCCAATTTTTTTTTTCTCTTTCCTTTCTCTCTCTCTTCTTTCCTTTCTTTCATGGTTAGTTAAAAGTAACTTTTAATATTTAATGTTGGCGAGCTGACGCCAATGCAACATTGGCGCGCAAACCTGCTAGGATGTGTTGTCTAGTGTTTAACAGGAGTATTTCTCCTTTTTCATAATCGACAGTCTTGTAGGCAGGATTGGATCAGGGTAGCATCGTGGATGGTGGCCTTGACATCTTCATTTTCTAAATTTGAATTGTTCAGGCAAGACCGAACAGCTGAATTCATGAGCATTAACATCATCTACGATGTTCAGTTTGGGGCTCAGCAGACTCCTGTCCACCATCAAGGTGTTGATTGTCTAATTTAGAAATCTTTGCGAACGGATTGTTGCTAAGAGTTCCAAACCTGATCCAGATGTGTTACAAGATTTTTCTGTAGTTCATTTTTCCCCCTCCTTTTCAACCCATAATTTTTATACCTTTCCCATCCTCACCTGTCATCTTTGTTGCCGGGGCGGCTGGATTGATTTTTCGTTCTATTGCCATAATATATATTTAAATTTAAACACGCGGATTTTTTTTTTATTCTTCCTCTTAATTATTTCACTTAGTTGAACTAAAATTATTGGGAATAATCAATAATTAATTTTTTACGTACGGGTTAGTTGCAGTTATTAATTTGAAATTAAGTTATAGTGAATTCTTAAATTTTGATAAATTACTTATATACATATAAATATATAGTTTACTTTATTTGAATTTTTAAATTATCAATTTTAAATGCTACCTCACGGTCATCTTCGTTCTGACCCAGACTTTGAAAGTCTCGCAGGGCAGATAAATCATCTAACTCTGTCACAGACAGGAACTAGACCTCGTCCTGTGTTGGGATCTGGCAATCGAGCTGCATCTACGGCAATTCGCACCAACACAGTGGACTTTGCGGATGCCCCGTGTACACCCCTAAGAGGCACACAAATAAGAGAACACGCTCCTCCAATTCAGCCAGATTTCAACGTAACAACCCCAATACATCACAGTCTCATGAATCACAGCCGACCCGAAAGACTCCCAGTGTCCAAATGGGGCATTGATTTTGATGGCTCAGGCGTTGGATTAACCGCGCGGCAGTTTTTATACCGGATCACTGCCATGGCTAAACATTATGGAATTTCTGAAGCGATGTTGGCCATGGAGTTCCACTTGTTGTTGCGTGGACCAGCTTTAGAGTGGTACTGGTGTTACCATGAGATGCACCCTGCGTTGTTGTGGGAGGACATGAAGAGGGATTTCATGAGTTGCTTCAGTGGCTTCCAGACAGACGTTGATATCAGACGGTCAATCGATGCTAGAATTCAGCAACCAGGAGAGTCATTTCGAGCGTTTTTCAATGAAATCCAGTCCATGATGTTACCTCTGACGAACCCTCTGACAGATACCGATTTACAGGTTATACTCTTCAGAAATATGACCAAGCGGTTAAGGGATCATCTGGCTGGAATCAGTTTCCTTTCCGTCCGTGAAATGGTTGCTCGATGCTGTGCGATTGAGGCTGTCTGGTATCCGGACGGGCAAAAACAAGCACCCCCATCATCTGTGCCTTTGAGAAGACCACGAGTAGTTCATGAGGTTTTGCCTCCTTCTTTTCCGGCAGCAGCGCAGGAGTACTCTTATCATCACAACATCTCCGAAGGACCTAGTTACTCGTACGACTACGATCTGCCAACTACCACGCCAGCTCTGGATGCGGTTGTGCTTGGAAACGCCCAACATCAGCAAGCTCCACAAAGACAATACGTAATATGCTGGAATTGTAAAGATCTGGGCCACACATTTATGGACTGTTCGGTCCCCAGCCAGCGAATATTTTGTTACGGATGTGGAATGGAAGGTGTTCTCAAGCCCAATTGCATGCATTGCAGGTCGGGAAATGGCAGGCGGAGTACGCCGGATATGGGGGCGCAACGTATTCCCATCCCTCGTCCGCCACCCAAGCCAACGACGGTGGACGCCGCGACCAATATCGACCCGGAATTTCGTCGAAAACACTAAACTCGGAAAAATCCTCATCGGATAGTCTTAATAACATCAACCACGGATTTGAGTGTCCTCGATTGATGCGCAAGCGCTCGGTATCTCGTTTTCGTCGGGCATAGAAATACTTTGCCAACAGACGATGGCTTCGTAAAGCATGTGTCGACACCATCGTGACACCCCTTGGGGAGAACCGTCCTTTCGCTACCATCTTCATTAAAGGACGTGAGCTCCAAGGACTATTGGACAGTGGTGCAAGCGTCAGTATCCTGGGAGCAGGAGCTTTGGACTTGATTGCAGAACTGAGTCTGTATCTCCATACTCTTCAGACAGAAGTTCGGACAGTGTCAGGTCATAGGGCTTCTGTTCTCGGATATGTTGAGACCTTGGTGAAATTCAACAATCAATCGCGTATGATAAAATTTTTGGTCGTTCCAACCTTGACCAACCCAGTTTATCTAGGAATGGATTTCTGGGACGCGTTTCAAATTTCACCAACTCAACAGCTGGCGGTTGCATCCATTTCTGAAGCCACAGCCCCTGCGTTTCACACTCTGTCTCCTGAGGATCAGTCTCGACTACAGCAAGTTATTCAACAGTTTCCTTCATATAACCTTAATGGTTTGGGTAAGACCATTTTGGTCTCTCATTACATTGACACCGGGTCTGCCAAACCTATTAAGCAGCGGCATTATTCGGTGTCCCCAGCCATACAGAAACTGTTGTACGATGAACTGGATCGTATGCTGTCCTTAGGAGTCATCGAGGAAAGCAAGAGCGCATGGAGCTCACCGGTTACCCTTGTAAGGAAGCCTGGTAAAGTACGGCTATGTTTAGATGCACGGCGACTGAATGAGGTAACCTTGAAGGATGCCTATCCATTACCTCTAATAGAAGGATTATTGGCTCGTCTGCAATCCATAAATTTATAACGAGTCTGGACCTAAAAGATGCTTTTTGGCAGATACCATTGGATGCGGAATCTAGGGAAAAGACTGCTTTTACCGTTCCTGGCCGCCCATTATACCACTTCACTGTGATGCCGTCCGGTTTGTGCAATGCCCCACAAACCATGTGCAGATTAATGCACAAAGTGATCCCTCACGAGCTGCATGACAAGGTGTTTGTATATCTCGATGATCTGCTCGTGACTAGTTCTTCTTTTAACGAACGTTTGGAGTTACTTTCCAAGGTGGCGAAGTTGCTTAACGCAGCTAAATTGACCACAAATGTTGAGAAGAGCAAGTTCGTGCAGCGAGAGGTCAAATATCTTGGATATGTAGTGAGTGATGGAATCCTGAAGACCGATCCAGAGAAGGTCTCTGGCATCGTAGGCTACCCAACACCCAAGTCTGCGAAGGAGGTCCGGCGTTTCATGGGAATGGCAGGATGGTATCGGCGGTTTATTCCTAATTTCGCGGCAGTGTCATCAGCCCTGACGGATCTGCTAAGGGGTAAACGCTCGTTTCAGTGGACAGACGCCGCCAATAACGCCTTTTTAGAGGTTAAGAGATTGTTAATTTCTGCTCCAGTGCTCGCCAATCCCGATTTCTCTCGAAGATTTTTCATCCAGTGTGATGCTAGTGCCACCGGAATCGGGAGTGTCCTGTTCCAAAAGGATGATGATGGAGAGGAGCACCCGATCGCTTATATGTCTGTAAAGCTTAACGCTGCGCAACGCAACTATAGTGTTACTGAATTGGAATGCTTGGCTGCGGTGCAGAGCGTTAAGAGGTTCAGAGCATACATCGAAGGGTTGCCTTTCATCATCATCACCGACCATGCTAGTCTTAAATGGCTCATAGGACAACAGGACCTAACTGGTAGATTGGCTCGCTGGAGTTTGAAATTGCAGTCTTTCGATTTCAACATCGAGCATCGAAAGGGAACTCAGAACGTCGTCCCAGATGCGTTATCGAGAGTTTGTGGGTCGATCGAGACAACCAAATCCGCAATAGGTCACTTGCCTGAGCACTACAGGCTTGCTGAGGTAATATCTGATACAGCATTTCGAGCTCCTGAGTATTTGGATCTCATAGCCCAGATTGAAAAGAGCCCTGAGGATTTCAAGAATGTGCACGTTAGGGAGGGGCGTGTGTTCATTACCACCGGAACACACAATGATTTGTGCACCGATATCCCCCGAACAAATTTATGGGTTCCTGAAAATGAACGAAAACAGCTAATTATGCAGGCACATGATGACCCTAGGGGGTCTCATTGTGGGATTCGGAAGACTTTGGAACTGCTGCAAAGGTACTATTATTGGCCGCAGTTGAGGAAACAAGTTAAAGATTATATTTCCTCCTGCACCGTTTGCAAGCAGGTCAAGCCCCCGAATCGAACCATGAGGCCGCCAATGGGAAATCAGCGGGAAACAGATAGGCCATTGCAAAGACTGTTCATCGATTTCATGGGCCCATACCCTCGTTCGAAGGCAGGGAATACTCAGTTGCTCGTGGTGCTGGATCATTTCAGCAAGTTTGTATGGCTCAAAGCCCCACCCAAAGCCACCTCAGAAGCGGTCATTAAGTTCCTCAAAAATGATATTTTTTTGACCTATGGAGTACCGGAGTTTGTGCACTCGGACAATGGTGTGCAATTTACCTCTAAATCTTTCGAGGCATTCCTCCTAGAGCATGGCGTTCAGCACATCACCACGCCCTTATATTCACCGCAAGCCAACGCTTCAGAGAGAGCTAATCGATCTATCCTCAACGCTATTCGCGCCTACATCGGTGATGACCATAGGACTTGGGATGAGCTGCTAGCCGAATCATGCGCTGCATTTCGCAATGTCGTGCATGAGGCAACTGGTTGCTCACCTCACTTCCTTCTATTCGGTTTTCATCGTATCCAGCACGGCGGTGACTATGAATTGCTCCGTAAAATGTAAGCGTTAGAGGATGGAGAGGTAGAACTCTGCCCGCACACTGATAGGCTGCGATGGATTCAGGATAGGGTGAAAGATAAACTGGCTGAGGCTCATGCCAAGGGTGTTCGGGTGTATGATCTCCGTAGTCGCGAAAAATCTTTCACTCCTGGTCAAGAGGTTTTTGTAAGGAACTTCACACTTAGCAATGCCGCTGATCGTTTCGCCGCTAAACTTGCTCCGAAATTTATCCGAGCTTTTGTGCAGCGTAAGTTGGGTCGCGTGACCTATGAACTAACTGATGAGAAAGGGAAAATTTTAGGAGTCTACCATAGTAAAGACCTTCGCTCCTGATAGTTTGGTGTTTATTTCCTTAGTTATTGTGGTTGCCCGTGTTCATTTGAGACTCTTCTCAGGGCAGGGTCGTCCCCACGATTGTTGCACGCACACAAAAAAATCCACTTCATCGTCAATTTTTTTTCTCATTGCGAAAATCATATCGATTTCGCTCCTACATCCATTCGATGCAGTGCATTCGCTTTTGGTGCGTCGTACGGTGGTTGGAGCTGAGCATGTACATGCATCACGCGGTAATATTCGGCTCTTGACCGCTGTATGACTGCATCGAAATTGAATGCACTGTAGGCCAATGTTCTGACCGGTCAGCGCTGCATGCAGCTGATAGCAATCCAAAAAGTGATGCAACGGAGCTGATGGCGACAACGGCTTTTTGGAATGAGCGGTATGATGAGAGTTTTGCGGGGAGTCTCTTCCACGACGGCAAGCGGAGAATACAAACGGACATTCTGTTCGGGGATTTTGATTTGATTTATTTAAAATTTAAAATTTAAAAATATTCTGATTGTTACAAACAGTGGATTTGATAGTGTTTTATTAGTGGTCTGCGAAATATAGTTCAGTCGAAGTTTCCCTGAGGTATCCGTTCTATGGCCAGTGTTTAATAAATGGTGACCGAAGCTTAATTTTACTGAAACCGAGATAATTCTAAACCAGTTTAAGTTTATACTGAATTCTTTGATCTGAAAAAAAAGGAGTGCATGAAGTGTTCTGAGGAACTAAAGCAATAGCGCGAAACGCGATAGAGAAATCGACGACAGATATTAATTGAAATTTAGTGAACAAAAAAAAATTAAATTAAAAACTCGTAATTTTAAAAAAAACATAATTCACTGGAAACGAAACTGGAATAAATGTGTGTGGATTAGATAGATATATCGTTGTGTGAAAAAAAAGAAAAAGAAAAGAAATATTTTGTGATATTTGGAATTTATATCAAATCGATTGCTGCTTGGACTTTTGAAAAAAGTTTCGCATACGAACTCTGAAGGAAACTTCAGTGGTCATCGAAGTGAATATTTATCTATTGTGTTGAGCAGATAGTTAGCAATGAATTCGAACTAACTGGACTTTTGTTGTTGTATTCTTTGCTATTGCAAGTGTGAGCTCTTAAGCAAGTAATTGTGCAGTCGTTTTCTTCTTCTCTCGTGTTGAAGTAACTTAAGTGCATGGATTAAAATAAGTAATCGCCAGTGTACATCGATCTGAAACGTACCGCTTTAGAACTGGTAGCTCTTGAATCGGGGAAAAACCGCTACAAAAATACCAATTTGATACTGTTCGCTGTTGAGAACTGAGTCAATTATGGTTCGAAATTGACCGATCGCAAAATTCTTATGAGGACCGACTGGGTTGTTGCGATAGAAGCGGTCTGGTTCATAAAATGACAAACACATTATTCGAAAACTTCTGAAATAGTTCCTAGTTCCTGGAATCACAAACTCTACTAAATCATAAATTAGCTTTGGTGGTTATTGGATACATAAAAAAACAAAAAAATCAACCAAGAACGAGGTTGAAAGCAATCAACAATGAGGAAGGCACCGTGGAAATATACTTTGCGACACTTATTTTTTTTTGAAAAGTCATTTTAAAGCTTTTACTTTGGCAAAATTTTGTTTGAGCTCTTTTGAGGTTAATAATTTGAATTAGTTGATTTTTTGTTGACTACAATATAAATTTTCGAATTGATATAAAAAAACAGAAAACAAAGAAAGATCATATGTATGTTGACAAACCTTGAATTTCCAGACACCATATTCCGGAACAACGGTCGACCGTCGTCAGGAGCGGTGAGTTTTTTCTTTGGTAATTATTGTTTGAATTTATTTTTTTTTCTTCTTAGTAATTTTATTTTTTTTATTTTATTTATCTTGTTTGTTATATTTATATTATTTATCTATACAATTATTATTTTAGATTGAATTTTTGAACAAAGTTGTGTCTTCTGGAATTTTGATTTTGTTATTATTTTCTTTTCTCTTTGCAATAACATGAATTGTCAATATTTGAAATCAGTCTTTTGTTTTATATCGATGATGGAGTAAGAGATAAGTGGTCGAGGGGTCCATCCAGTCCGCCTTGACACCAAAGATGACTCTTGTTTATTTCCCCCCCATGGTTAGTATGATCTATGTTGGTGTACGTTAGCGTGCTTCAAGCAGGAAGTTTCACTCAGCCCAAACCCCACGGCCGACGCAGCTGAGCTAGCTGGCAAGGGAAGCACGCAGGGCATGTAACTGAGTGGAACTTAAAGTATGTTGCATTGGCGGTAGTTTGCCAATTCGTAACAATATATATATATATATATATATATATATATATATATATATATATATATATATATATATATATATATATATATATATATATATATATATATATATATATATATATATATATATATATATATATATATATATATATATATATATGTATATATATATATATATATATATATATATATATATATATATATATATATATATATATATATATATATGTATATATATATACGTATATATTATAATCGGCTTCAAAAATGCACTTGTAATAGGATAAAATACTTCAGGAACGCTTCTCTTTACATCAGCTGTTCTACATCGATTGATGTCAGCCCAGTTTACATGTTTGATCCGCTTCAATATGGACGGTTTGGTTACAGCGGCATCTTCAGCAATGATGGATTCTGGTGCTGTCTTACAGCTCGGCCAACCTGACTCTCGATCGACCTCGATCGAAGGATTTTCGAATTCGGTCACGTAGGCATCAGCAGCTGGGTTGTCGGTTGCTTCGAGATACTCTGGGTCCCATGCTTCTTCGTCTAACCACTCTTCGTCCTGATACTCATCGCTAGCGTCTTCGTATATTTCAGCAGGGTCTTCGATACTAGTTTGGGTGTCAGTAAAGTTCTGAATTTCAATAGTGTCTTCGTTTTCATTCGTTTCTTGTTTAGTAGGAGTCTGATTTGATTCAGGGTGCGCTTGCTATCTCCTCAATCTGCCCGCTTCAACCACACCATCATAGGGTAACTGAGAATTAGGACAATCTTCTATGTCTCGAATTACATACCTGTCATTTCTTAACCGTTTATGAACAACATAAGGGCCGCGGAATTTAGGGATAAGTTTTTTATTAGTTCCGGCAGTGGTATCCACATTTCTAAGTACAACATATTCTCCAACCCGATACTCCTTCACCGGTTTACTATGTCTATTATGATATTCCTCGTTATACGTCTGTGACTTCAAGATAGATTGAGATGCAGCCTTTCTAACACTTGATAAATTTCTTTCTTCAGTTTTGAATCGATCGTCCAGATACTCATCCAATTCACTTATTTCTTTACCTCTCTGGACAATTCCGAACAGCAGTTCACTCGGGATTTGGTTTGTGGCACTGCTAACGGAACTATTGATAGCATATTCCACTTCAGTCAGCCTGGATACCCAATCTGCGTGATCAACCTCATTCGTAAGTTTTCCAAGCATGTTCTTCAAGACTCGGTTGACTCTTGCCACCTGCCCGTTAGCCTGAGGTGATGCAGTGGCCACTTGGATATGACTAACATTGTTACTTCCCAAAAAGTGAGCAAACTCGAGTGACGTAAAGCAAGTACCTCGATCAGAAATTATTCTTCTAGGCCGGCTATAATACTCGAAATATTTCTTCAGAGCAGCAACGACTTCTTTAGTACTAGTACTATTAGTCGCATAAAATTTCACATATTTTGTAAACGAATCTACTACTACCAATATGTGTTTCCTTTTTGACTGTAATGAGGGCAACGGGCCGAAGTGGTCAACATGCAGAGTGTCAAACGGTACCGGTTTCTTTGGGATACTATGTAGGTTTCGTTCAGTAGAGCTCGCTGGAAGAGTGTACATAATGCACGGAATACAGTTTCTTATAAATTATTCAGTTTTAATCCGCCTTCCGGGAAGCCAATATCTAAAGTTGATTTTCTGCAATGTCTTCTCTACACTCTGGTGACATACGAGCTCATAGGCTATCCTTATAATTTTATCTTCCATATCTGCTGGTACATAAAGTAGGGATTTCAAACCTTCCTTCCGGAACACCAGTCCATCAATTAGTTCAAACGGCTCTACGACTTCATCTTGTAGTCTTTCCTTCAGTTGCTTAATTATCACATCTTGAGTTTAGGCTATTTGCAGCCTATGATCTACGTTTTCTTCAGCAGCAGCAGCTATCACTGGTGACCGACTTAAGGCGTCTACGTGAGGCATGCCTGTGCCTCTACGGTGTTGGTATATATTGGTATATGGATCTCATAATTGTAATTTTCCAGTTCCAAGGCCCATCTAGCAATCCGCGGATTTATCTGCTTCCGACTTAATGCTGACGTCAGAGAATTGCAATCTGTGATAATTCTGAAGGGTATTCCTTCCAGATAAACTTTAAATCGGCGTAGGGCGTATATAATGGCCAGAGTCTCTAATTCGAAGCTATGATATCTGGACTCGGCAGTTCTCAAGTAATAAGCTACTGGATGAAGCTTCTTATCAAACTGTCTCTGCAACAGGACAGCACCGAACCCTATCGAGCTAGCATCAGTATGTTATTCGGTTTCAAGCTAAGGGTTATAAATAGCTAACACCGGTGAGTCAATCAGCAGGGATTTCAATTGTTCAAACGAATCACAACAGGCTTCCGTAAAGTCAAATCTGGCGTCCCTTCATAACAGATTCTGCAATTCTGGAGAAGTTAAGGACAAATCGTCTAAAATACGAAAACAACCCAAGTGTTGACTGTACTTCTCGAGTGTAAGTGGGCATGCGTAGTTTCCTAATGGCATCTAGGTGGGCTTGACTAGGAGCAATTCCCTTGTCGGACACCTTATATCCTAAGAAATCAACTTCAGTACAACCAATTTTACATTTCGGCAGATTTAATTCAAGGCCTCGGTGTTTAATTCGTTTCAGTACTAGGGGCAGCAGGCTGCAGTGTTCTTCGTAATTTTTCGTAGCTATCATAATGTCATCCATATAAACCACTATACTTCCCTTCTCAATTAAATCTTGGAAGATTGTGTTAATAAACCGCTGAAATACAGCAGGAGCGTTTTTCAGCCCAAAAGGCATACGCAAATATTCGTACTGACCGCTTGGGGTTACAAAAGCAGTATACTTAATTGACGTCTCCGCCATGTGAACTTGGTGAAACCCACTCCTTAGGTCTAGCACCGAAAAGAACTTCTTACCCTCCAGATACTCTAGACAATCTTCAATTAGCGGCAATGGGAAATTATCTCGAATCGTCAGTTTATTTAATCCCCTATAGTCCATGCACTTTCGGGTTTTATTATTCTTCTTCTTGACCAAAACAGTAGCAGATGCATAAAGGGAATTACTAGGTCTGATGATTCCTTCCTCCATCAGGGCATTAGTAATTTTCTTAACTTCGCGTTTCTCGAGAATCGACAGTCTTCTCGGCGAACAATGAAATGGGACATAAGTCGTCAGATGAATGTTCATTTTATATTCTAATAAATCTACTGGCAGTTTGGATTCAGAGACATAGTCAGTTGCTAATATAGACCTTAATTCTTCTTGTTCATACAACGGCAGTTCATGATTTATATAGCAACCATCTTCCGGGTCGTCTAGTTCGATATTAAAGATATCTGGTAAGGATATATTAGATTATAAGATTTGTCGACGTTAAAGTGTTTAAAGGTATTTCAGACGCAGCAGACTGAGTTGGCAACGTTACTCTTTCATTTTTCTTCTTAAACAAATCAAATTTTTCTAACCTACTTACAACATTCTGTTGAGCACGGAAGGGACCAATATTTACTTTCTCTATTATTTTCAGCAGACTTTCTACGGTATAGCTTATTTTTTGCATTTCACCAAATGAATATTGTTCTTCTCTAAAAAGTATCTACTGAGAATTCATGGAAACAATGGTTTTTGTTCGTCAATCACATATAGTTTTATTTGTATTATTTCATCATTATAATTAATTTTGGCTTCGATCGCATTTTAATGGTCTTTCCACCTAGACCCTTATATTGCGCTCTCGCAACACTGATAGCTATTCCTTGAGGCAACTGCGTGCTACTTATTAGGCTGATCGGGTTACCCGTATCAAACATAGAGAGACAATAGGTTATCTTTCTTCCGTGCTCAAGATTATTTGAAAACAAGACACTTACCCAATTAGATACGGCAAGACGGCAGTGGCGTTTTTCAAAGTCCTCTTCTTTAGTGGTGGCTAGCGAAGCACTTGAGGCAGCATGTGGCAAACGGGCAGCAGGCAAGGCATGAGTTAAATTCAACTGTTTTCTAGGATACGGGCAGTCGATAAGGCTATGTCCCATTCTCCAGCACTTAAAGCAGCTTCCAGGATTCCTCCTTTCAAAAGAGCATTGGCTTTGAAAATGTCCCCTACAAGAGCAATTGTAGCACCTCGTTTCCTGTATGTCTTCTGTTGATGGCGGCAATACTCGGGGTCCAAGTGGTGACGGAGACCTATTCATCCTCGAACGGACAGCTACCTCTGATGGTCGGTTCCAATACGATATTTGCCTTGACTCCCTCCTGGGCAGGACGATTTGGCTCCAGGCGACAGGGTTCTTTAACCGTTCTTCTTGTTTTCCATAAGCGATTTCGTGCCCGTATCTGCAGGCTCTACTTTTTAATTCATCCATACTTTTACTTCCTTTAAGGAGAGATCCGTCATAACCACTTGCTTGAATGGCGTGGATAGTTATATCAATTACTTCAATTTCCTCAAGATTGATTTGCGAGGCGCTCAACTGCATTTGCAATATAAATTTATGTATTGTAGTTTCCTCCGGCTTCCAACATTGATTCTTCAAGCCGTTATACACTTCTTGTAGTGTGACCGCCTTGTTAAACTCCTTCAAAAGCTCTCCCTTAAGTTCTTCATACGTTTCAGCAGAATACATCTTAGCAACAATTTCGGCTGCTCCCGTTAACGACCTTCTCAGGTACACATACCTTCGGCTGTCCTTTATTCCAGAGAGTTTCAGCACCTGTTCGAAATCTTCCAGGAACTTGCAGATGTGCTGTTGCGCATTTTCTCCATTATATGTGGGTAGCGCCGCTTGGACATCATTATAGTTAAGAGGTAATTCATATTTTGTTTTATTTTCCCTTTCATCATCAGGCACTCTAACCAGTGCGGCGGCAAGCATTGGAATAGCAGCAGTTGGTTGTTCGGGCATCTGTACAGCAGTATTTAGATTTGCACAAGCATCCGTTTGTCCTTCCGTATTGGCCATGTCCATTTCAATTTCTTGCAACTCCCGGTGTCCCATAGCCAGTTCCTTCTTCTTCTCAACGATCCTTAGTTGCCTCTGCAATAGTTCCTCCTCTTCTTCTAGCTGCTCACGTATTTTTCTCAGTGACCACATTGAATTCACTTCCTGATTCTGCCGCCAATTCCATAACAGCATTGGGTCTGCATTTGTCCA
>OX376376.1:11781208-11900047 GCA_947369275.1 Nemotelus nigrinus | reverse complement strand
ATGGTTTTCCATGCAAATATAAAGCCTTGGGATGGTTGAACTACCTTTAATAGCATCATTTATAACAAATTCTGTGCATTCAGTTTTCCTTAACTTAAATATTCAGGGACGGTATAGTGCGGTATAAACCTACTGGGGGAGTGGTCGAACGCTGCGGCAAATAATATATTCCATACATGCTGTAACCTTGAAAGCGAACGACTTGAAGAAGGGCTCGGCAAGTTGTTCATATAGCTTACTGCGTCCCAGATATAAACGAGGCTTATTGAGATCCTGTTGGCTGAGGTATTATATACTCCGCCCTTATTGCTGTTATCATTTGAGTCGAGGATTTCAGTAAGCAGCAAGTACATGGAGCAATTTCTAGCTATGAGCATGACCACGAAGAACCGTAAACAGGGTGCTAAGTTTTTCAAAGCCCGGACGATTTTAAACGATGAAAGTACAGAATCCATTTAGACGGCCACGAAAGTAGTAGGATGCGAAAACAAAATGTTTAACCGTCAAGGACATTTATGGGTATACTTTTGTGATTTATGGACAATGTTCTATGCTGTGTATAGAGTTATGGAATTTTAGCACTGCAGCTTCGTTACATTAGGATTTCGGGAAAAAGTAACCGTATGGCATGCATAGGTAGGAATAACGAATTTCCCTTGTAGTATAGTTTCAGAATGGCGAAAGTGAGGGAAGTGAAAGGAATTCGTTTTATTCTTCTCTGGCCAGATTTCCAAGCGGAGAGTTTATCTTTTGTTAGGGTCATATGGTTCATGGATCATACTGTGGAAAGAGTGGTTATGGTCAAGTGCTCGGGAAGGAGAGAATGTATATTTCCTTCCTTTATTCCTTCATTTTTTCCGGTTAGGCAAGTATGTTTGTACATTGTCAGATACGAGATAGAAAAACTCATCTCAATAACATTGTCTATCCTATTACAAAAAAGTTAACATCCGGCCATGAATTTAAGATTTAAAGGGTTCTTTTGTTTTTCGACCGCCTGACTCTAAGACGGAGCTCGGTCACTTTGGCTAGATATTAGGGTATATGTTAGCTTTCGTCTATTTTGCGCTGCGCCAAGACTTCCCGTTATTTAGTAGACAATGGAACATTTGCTACACGAAATTCCACGAAATGTTGGAGCTATGAATCAGATACTTCAATGTCGTAAATAAAATTATCTAAAATTAGTATAGCGGATAGGGTTTCTTTCAAAAGTTCATCTTAGCGGAAACATTGTTTTCTTCTCTAGTGTGAGGGTAAATAATCAGGATGATTTAGGATAATCTGGAAGTGATTTTGTAACATTGAGGCAACTGATATAACAACGTATAGTAAAGATATAATGACAGTGTAAGTGTCAAATAGATATAGTAGAATGCTACATTTCTTAATTTTTGTTTCCACATGTTGTTTGATTTTTCATATAGCCTTTATAGTGGCCTTTATATTGAATAATATTATAGACTTGATATTGAATAGTTTTAAATGCAATTGTTTGGTAGCTTTTTCTTCTTAGCTCTGGCTGAATGCCATGAATCTTTCAGATTGGCGGCACATTATAGCGAATCACGCTTGTCACATTTTTTAATTTGTCACTAGACACAATATTTCATAGGCTTCCTGTTTTGAACTATGAGATTCGGTAATTTCCCACAAAACGGCAGTCGGTTCAATCTTTCAAATCTGGTTCCCTTCTTCCAAAAACTACTCTCCCTTCAAATATCGCTTTAATAAAGTACTTCACTGTCATTTTCGTAGCCACACAAACGCTCTTCGGAAGGCCGTAACGAAACGATTGAGTGCAATCCTGGAAAGCAATGTTGATTGGTAGCCGGCAGCGAATAGAGTTGAAGTCCTGTTGCATTAGCATTAACTTCTGAAGAATGAATTTCCAAATGGAGAGAATCATAGCCTTTCAGCGAGGAGCTACGACACGTGACCGGATGACGACTGTTTTGTAACACTCGTCAAATCCGCCGGTGGCCAAAATTGACTCTTGCCCTTTTATATTTTTACCAACCAACCGCTAAGTCACGTTGAGCTAATGTGCACTTACATTTGTTTTGGGTAGCTACGACAATCAAAAACCACCCTCTTTCAGTTGAAAAACCTTGCTGTTCATTTCGTTGCGGTTCCCTTTTATGCACATGTCCTGCTCTGAAGGTATTCGCAGTCCCGGAATAACAAACGCAATATTCTGTTGGAATTCAAACAGGAAGGAGAAGTTAAGCCTGTGTCGATGCATCGCTAAATTGTAGAATAATATCTGCCGGGGATAAATCGAGAGCGAGGAAGTTGCAAAATTATGTTCTATACTGCGCTACTGAGGACGATTGAGGGAAACGTGTAGCGGTTGTTCGATCACGTGTTTGTAAATTCACCGCATCTAAAGTGATTTAATTCTCATTTCGGAGTAAACTTATTGCCGGGATTTACACATCCATGCTAGGTTGCATGTAAAATTATTTCCAAGGGGATTCGACTCAATCGGAAGTCTGATTCTTGTGTTTAAGCCTCTAATGTATACAATGTGTAAATAATTTTATTCAAGTATGCAGAAAGTGTTTTGCACCGACAATATTTTTATAAATAGCAATCCTTAAGAGCAGATAAGCCGAAATTGTCTCTTGAACTGTGAAATTGTCTGCCGTAATTGTCTCTTGAATTTTAAAATATTTCTTTTATTGTACTCTACAATTGTCTAAAAATTGGTATCATTTTTGTTTGAGTGCATTAAGTCTTAATGACGTTGAATTCGCAAAATGTTAGCGCTGGAAATCGATACTTTTTTTTCAAGGAGCATTATCCCATTTTTATGGACAATAGAGCAACGCATTTTTTTTCTAAATGAAACTAGACATCTCAGTAAATCAATCATATGATTGATTTTTTGAAATGTCAGGCCAAAAAAAGATGAATTAAGATAGCAAAACAATAAAAAATAACGAATGAAGTAGTTATATAGAATAAAGAAAACAAAAAAATAATATACTTATATATAGATAAATACATAACACTTGTACCAAAGATTAAAACGAAAAACATCAAAAATTATGAGAAGTTTCAAGAATTATGGCCTTGATACGCCGTCTAAAACAAGAAAAGGTTAGTGGCAAAGGACCAAGCTGTAATTCATCGTGTCTTCTGGAGATACGAAGTAACGACGAATGGAACAGCATATCGGTTCGCGCGCGTGGTTTTAAGAACACTGCCGATGAGCTATCTGAGCGATTAGTAACGCGAAATAAGAGCTGTGTGCCAAGGTCAGATAACATAGGGCAGTGGAGGACCCTGAAGAGCAGACACCCATCAAAGAACCCTCGATGAGACTTTAAGGAGAGAATTTGGAGTAAGGACAAACGAGCAGTATACTCACAATAGGGTATGTGAAACTAAAATATTAATTAGTGTGTAAATCTACGCTGCACGCGCTCCACGGCATCATTTAAATAGACGAGATGGGGAGACTAGATCTCACAACAGTATTCGATGATACTACGCACAAGAGAAGAGAACAGATGGATGGAAGTATTGATGTTAGTAAAACGAGAGGAAGACCTGAGGAGGAAGCCAGACAAACGAGAAGCCTTGGCAGTTAAGTACGCAATGTGGTTATCGAATTTAAGCCGTCCTTAAAGTTGTCGACAGCCGCAAGAGGCGATCCAAAAAAGGAGTGGGAAAAGGTTAGACGAGACATTTTACCGGTATAAGACATTAAGTGACATCTATAAATATTCAGAGTAAGAAAGTTCCTTGAGCACCACTCACTCAAAGCAGAAAGATCATGCTGTAACTGTTCACAATCATCAAGCGAATCAATCACTTGGAACATCTTAAAGTCATCAGCAAATAGACGACAGGGAAAATGGATAACGGAAGGGAGGTCATTGATAAATACCAGGAATAACAGAGGACCTAGTGTTGAGCCTTGAAAGGAACCCTAGATAGAGGGCAGTATGGGGAAGACGAGCGTGAATTCACGGATAGAACACAGCTGCGACCAGAAACATATGATGAGAACCAGGACAAGAGTAGATCAGATACCCCATAGCTTTGGACCTTTAATTCCACACTAAGTTTGGTAAGTTAAAGTCACCACGAATTTAAAATTAAGCAAAAGGGAAACGATTATTGAGGAAACTGGGAGTTCGACCAAAAATCGGTCGTAAACACTGACACAGGAACTACATGGAGCATAAGCCGAAGAAACAATCAGAATTTTCGAGGGTGCCAGGGTGACACGAGCAGTGATACAATCAACAGGAGGAGAAGAATGGAAGTCATGACAGAGTGTTCCTTGTAGAGTTTTATGGATGGCAACTAAAACACCACCACCATCTTTTTTAATTGACGGAGTACGGTCACGATCACAACGGAAAACAGCATGAAGGGGGAAGATCTCGTAATTATAAATATCTCCAGTTAACCACGTTTCTATGAGGCAAATAATGAGATCAGAAGACAAAGAAGAAGAGAGATTAAGCATGTTCAGCTTGGTGCTTAAACCCACAAAATTTCTGGTAATTCACGCTTGGTTTGTTGATGAGTCTAGTTTCAAAAGCTCCGCGATGAATTGTTGCAAAAGTTTTCCGAGGTCTTGGCATAAGCTCCTTAGCTAAGGTGCCACCAGGAATCAAAGTAATTCGAAACAAAGCGATAGTTTGGTTATCCAGATTGTCCTTTGTTAATTTCGTTTACGTAAGAAGCGAAGGAACGTAGCCCACCCTGCCAAAACATACCATTTAATGTCCTCAGCCGTTGTGAGGTATGTAAGCTGCGATGCAAATATTTGTAACGGTGGACAATCGTTAATAGAGGAATGGTATGCGGAAGATTCAGCGAGACATTCGTAAAATTCACAGGATCAATCACAGGAACTGGTTTGATGCCCGATGGCTAACTTGCTCTCTTCTTAGGACTAGTGGACTTAGTCGGTGAGTAGGAAAGGACCTCAACATCATTTGTAGATACAGTCGAAGACTTCACACGGCTCCCAGGCTGCAGACACTCATGTGTAACAGATGATGGCATTAATGTAATAAAGCTGACAGGGCAACGTCATCCAGGGGAATACTGTAGGGACTAAGGAACCTTACCGCTAGAAGTCCTACCAACGAGTAGAAAGGACATTGTTTTCGTACCACTGCTGTTAACTATTGTAAAACCGGCAGTTTGAATTAAATGAATTTGGATAGCACTCTAATACTCAATTAATTTACTTTAAATCGTTTCATATCTAATTTCCGTTAAAATCTAGATAAGATTTCATTCAAGAGTTTTCTACTTGTCATTCTAGTTGAACAACCAGCCTAAGCGAAAGCACAGTGAATGCAACAACAGTATCGAATACAGAAACCTTTCTGCTCCGCATCGTTTTCGTTTTGCAACTCACCTTATCCTACCTTAATCTGCTCTGCCAAAGGTGCAGAAAAATGCACCTACATACAAGAAAAAATCCAGTTAGCCCGATCATTTTGTAATAGAACCCATGCAAAATTTTGACATTTAATATTAATTATTTGAAGGTAAACTTTTATTTTTCTCCGTTTTCATGCGTATAAAAGCAAGCACTAGATTGATTACTTAAATCTAGATCCCGGCATTAAAACCGTAAGCTCTAGTTGGGTAAATCTTCAGATACGTGCAGAAAACAACGTCTAGCAATATATGATGAACAACCAATTTTCTTGTTTCCCGAACCCGGCCGCTAAAGATACGTGTTTTGTCGGCTTTTGTTTGTTTCCCGCAAACAATAGGTGCATATTTTGCACACCCGGGCAACAACAACAACAAAATGGTTGTTGTATTTATTATACTTAACAAAATTTGATCTGCTCGGGTGCGCAAAAAACGCACCTAATGTGAAAATAAATTAGATTATTCTTGCTAAAATCAAAAACTTCTTATTATTATGTATTTCTTGCGATAGTTCTAAGCTAGAATTAACCTAGCTATGTACTAGCAAGAAACTATATGTGAATATTCTTACCATGATCGTCAATTCGCTTTCTTTTGATACTATTGCCGTTGGGATCAGCGTGTTGAATACCTAGAATACCATTTATACTATAGCCTGCCGTCCGATGCTCTCCAGATACAGGGTTGCCACCACTTCCATCGCCGCTCGCATTTCCGCCACTATTATTACCCCCCTGACTTCCAGTTGGATTCGTGGCATTACTCGGAGTTAATTGTTCCTGCTGTCGCTGAGAACTCTGCTGTTGTGCTTGTTGTTGCGACACAGCTGGAGTATGTGTTATAACTAGGAACGAAACACTCTAGTAGAATATTATTTTGTGCATAATTAATACACAATTACCTCCGGTTCCGCTATTAGTACCAGGTCCTGCATTAGTAGTTCTAGCTGCAGTGTCGCTACCACTATTAGATGCTGATGAGCTCTGTTGCTGTTGCTGATGATGTACATGTTTCGCTTTTTCGGCGGCTTTATTCCTCACAATTCTGTAAGAAGAATACGCAAAATCTTTCACTAGAAAAAAAATCACGATGCTAGTTATAAGGAAACCAAAATGCTGAAAGAATTTCGGTAGTGTCCGGAAACCCAAAAACCTCCTTAACTTTTTATTCAATCAGCACAGAATGCTAAAAATAATGGCCACCGTCGAAACTGATATGAATCTTCTTTATAATCCGTACCTTGAAAACTCAAAGTTCTTTATAAGGACTGAGATACATGAGAAGCGACCCATGTCAATCGTTTCAGATTTAAAGATAGAAAGAAAGTGTAACACCTGAGAAGGGTCTCAGCACTGATCTCCGTGAGTGAATTGAAATATTCAGGCGAAATCGTTTCGTAAGCTTATTTGATATATATAATTCAAGACTACTTTCCACATTATACTCCATATCACAGAGTTTCTAAGAAAATATCATATTAAGTACTTATATTAGTGTAGAATCATAATAAATCTAATAGACCGTCACAATTAGGGCTGTGAGGCAGCAAAAAAAAAAAACTGGACGCAGCGATGACAGCTACGAAAAGCCAGCAACGAGCCGGAGCACGTGTCACAGCACGTGCTTCTTTATTTAAGTGAAGTGAGTTTCGATGTCGCAAGATACTGCTTCCGGAATATATTGTGTAAAATTATTCCTTACTTTCAACGGCGTATTTTTTGTTACTTGTGGAAATCACCAAGCGCAACAGTTTACTTCACCCGTCAATGGCAATAAAATTGATTAAATTCCCGCCATTCAAAACAGCTCATAGGCTTTATTATATACCACTTTGTAAATTGTGCCCCAATTACAGCTTTCTCACCTCTTGTTTTGGTTAATCACGATGGTTTCGAGAATTATTTGACAAAATCTCTACACCAAAATAAATTTGTTGAAAAGCCAAAAAAAAAACGAATCAGATTCAATTACATTTGAGACCGAAAAACCACAAACAATTATTCAAATTGTGGTCTCAAACATATAGTCTCAAGCATATACTGTGCATTCAGCATTAATTGGCCGGAAATCGGATAGCCAATCAATCTGAAATGTGTAACTATTTAATATATTTGTTTGTATAGGTTTTATCGCCGAGTAAAAAGCAGTTCACAAGTCCGTGGAATGTGGGATGAAGTCTGTCGCTTTTTATATGTCAAATTGAGTGGCATTGGCCAGGACCGAGTATATTCGATGTTTGTGTTTATCAAGCATGGATGTTCAAATCAATGGAGATTTGCGTAGTCATGTGGAATTGTTGTGTGGTGATTGATGTTTTCACTTACTATTGGGTCCCAAATGCGAATTAATAGTACCACATGGTGTTTTCAAAAGATTTATTGAAAGAGTTTGCATCTTGCAATAACTATGACAATTTGGAAAAAAGGTTGGGCGAACGTTGTTGACTAAAGAACTGATAAAATAAAGCGCAACTAAATTTAGAAAATATTTGAAAATGGTGGCATATATTTTCTTGTTAGAAACACTCATTAGATACTTCGGTAATATGATATCAATTACAGAAAATATATATGTACACAGTGTGTTCCACAAAAACGTGACTCATGTTATTTTTTCCTTTGTGTTTGCACACATACGTGTAACAGTAAATTACTTTCGCACTTCATTAATTTTGTAATTATAGTTTGAAGTTTCGTGAAAAAAACATATTTAAAACATGAGTGCCGCGTACAAGAAGTCTTTCGAAATAGTATTTTTAGTTACTCATCCCAAAAGTCCTAAAACGAGTATAGAAGAGATTGTAAAATATACGAAAACAAGTGTTTCGTTTGTGAAGAAGTGGATAAAGAAGTATAGAATGTGGGAATGTGGATGATGAGCCAGGTAAAGGCCGTACTGAAGATACTTCAACAAGGGCTGATTAAGTGATTTGTAACATGAGCTGGGCAATTGACAATTTGAAACGTGATTGGAGCAAAGTAATTTTTACCGACGAATCATTTTTTGTTGCCTACAACAAATGGCGGAGGGCTTGGACAAAAAATGTAATTTTTTTTTGCAGCGTTCAGTTAAACGTCCAGCAAAGGTGCATGTTTATGGCTGCTTCTCAAAAACGGAGTTCGGAGAATTGATTACTTTTACTAGAAACATGGATGTTCAATTCACGCTCACTTTGTATGAAAAAGGACTACTGAAGTGCGCAAAAAAATTATATGGAATTGAAAACGATGACTGGATTCTGCTAGAAAATAATGATCCCAAGCATCAAAGTCGCCTCTGCATATCTTGCAAGGAGGAAAATGGGATACAAACTTTGTATTGGCCATCTCAGAGTTCAGATGCGAATCCCATTGAAAATGTGTGGTCGCTGATGAAGCTTAAACTAAAAGGGAAAAAAATATTCAGCACACGGCAATTTTTGCTTACCTTGACATATATTTAGCGACATCTTAGTGTGGATTATGCTCAAAAATTCAGCCAAAGCTGTCGCAGAAGATGCGAGGCAATTATAAATAATAAAGGCGATTGAGATAATTTATAATAATGTATATTTTAAGATATAAATTGAAAAAAAACTAATTATTGGGGTTTTAATGCTTTTTTAAGACACATTTTTATAGAAAATACTGTATGCTATCATTTAAATCGAGCGTAAGCATCTTTTACGGCGTCAACTATTTGTTTGCATAAACGCGTGAGTCACATTTACCTAAATACATTGTCAATTTATTATCAGCCTTATGTGGCCTGTGATCCGGATATTTATAACATGTAATGTGGAAGCGCCGCTTGTGTAATATATTTACTCGATCCAAAATCCATACTTTCCATTCGTTTTGTGTGCATGTTGTGCAGAAATATGCTAGCAACATACTTAAATTTAGAATTATTGAAAATTCATTTTCTGTTTTATATTTATCCGCTATCATCTGCCATCATTGTGAAACAATCAGAAATATATGTATGCTGCTAATTGTAATACGAAAAACTATTTATTGTAACGCCTGATATCTGATGTTTAGATAAATTGTAACACGTTGCATGCTAGTGTGAGCATATGGCTAATATCAATTACCGATGAGATGTTATTTGCTAAACTGAACTTACCGGTGTTATTTTAGATTGTTTTTATCAACGAATCAGTGGAAGTCTGTAGTAGCTAATTTGTATGGAGGGTGTTTCACAGCTGATGACAAGTACTAAAAATATAACGTTCTTGATGTGTACCGTGTAAATAAATTGATAGGTGGGGTGTGAAAGCTTGAAAACGTCCAAAAAGGGAGCGAAGATAGAAATTTGCTCATATTCACAACCTGCGTCTCATGAGATAGCACGACCTAAAGCCTTAATTAGTTTTTCATTTTGTTCATTAATATTAAAAAACCTCTAGTGTATCAGAGCCGCTAGAAACACTAATGTTTGAAGAGAAGTAGAGTAGAGGATTTGAGGCTACTGAAGACCACTACCACTAGCTATTTCTCCTACTAAAGACCAATACACCCTAAGTAATAATAGACCCTAATAGACACAGGGTTGCGCACTAGATGCCTAATGTTCTTCGAACAATAGTATGTGGAAAAAAGCAATACACTTCTTTGTAGTATCATATCAACCATTTCTCACTCAAAGTAACAAAAATCATTTGCTGACAGCATCTCCTATAACACAGATGTTCAAATGAAAATATTCAGTACTGGCAACATTTTTCCAAAGCACCAGCAATAAGTCTACCATAACAAGCTCGTGCTTAAATCAACCTATCCTTTGAATTTCATTTTCATCCGGGGATATCATCGAAAGTGTCAACGATTAAACTTTATCTGGGGTTGCAATCCGAAAAATTTCTAAAGCTCGGAAAATTTTAGCATTTGTTGTTTATTTTATTGAAAATGCTTTGCATATGAGCACAAAATAAAAGCATCTTTTGGTGCAATATTTTCGAAAATGTCTGGTGCTGGCAATCTTGTGTTAGCACTTCAGCCAAAAATGTAGCAGATTTGCTTCAAGTTAAGTTAAACCCACTCTGTGAATTTCATTTCGATCAATTTTTTTCAAATATTCGAAATATTAATATTTGTTGTGAATTGTCATTGCAGGATCTTTCCAATTTGAAAATCTAATCACAACATCGCTAGGTAAAGAAATGCCAAAAAATTACACAAATTACCATAGCTGGCAGCCCTTTCATGATTTTTCAACGGAATTCCTGCGACAGCTGTTCTACAGTAAGGCCCATTTACTACAGGAATTTCGTTTTGATTTCATGACTGGATCGGAAGTTATAGGGGAAAAAGTTTTATTTTGCTGAGCAAATTTACCAGATTTAGGAGGCAAAAATCACCATAGCTGGACACTCTACTCCAATTTGTCAACCAAATTTTTACCCAATATGGTCTAAAGTAATTTCCAAATACTGTGTGAATTTTGTTAAAATCGAATGGTTGAATTGGAAGTTATGGGCCGAAAAGCTGTTTTTTCTTCTCAAGGATTTTTCAAGACGGCACCACTGCCACAGGGTTGCCCGCATTTTAAAATCACTTCTATCTAGTTAATATCAAAATGTCCTGCGAATTTTATGCTGATCAAATTATCGGGTCGTCAGTTCTCGTCAACAGAAGTTTCGAGTGCCGAAAATAGAGGTAATTTGGTGATGGGTTGCCGTTCTTGTGCAGGTCGGAAATTTGAAAATTTTAATTTGACATGGTGGACAAAGATCAAAATTTATCAATGATTTGAATTTTTTGTCAAAAACCAAAAAAATTGCAGAGAGTCGATGATTTGAAGGATTTTTTTCACGTGCTTGCTGTAGCTAGAGGGTTGATCTTGAAAACCAATGTGTGCTAAGTTTTAGTCAACATCAATATGCTCTGCAAATTTCGCGACGATCCAATGTTTCTGTCAGAAGTTATGACAAATCAAAATTTGAAAAAAATCCTTGCCTACTTTTAGGCACGCAGCACCCACAGACGGCTCAAAATTTCCATTTTTTTTATAAAAAACAAGCATAAGACATAATAAGCTTTCATTCCCAATACTTTTTTTTATCAAAAGTTTACTTTGCATAGAAATATAGGAGTACCTAAAAATTCCATAAAATAGCCTGCCGCCGCCAAAGGGTTAAATGTATCTAAGTTTTAGCAAGCTATGGACCTACCTACTATATACATCTATGTCGTTTGAAAATTTCAGCTCAATCGGATTGGCGAATCCAAAGATTATCTTCCTTAACCATTTTGCTGATATATATATCTATATATATATATATATATATATATATATATATATATATATATATATATATATATATATATATATATATATATATATATATATATATATATATATATATATATATATATATATATATATATATATATATATATATATATATATATATATATATATATATATATATATATATATATATATATATATATATATATATGAATTTTTCGAAAACGAGTTTGATACTAATTTTCTTCGAAAATCAGTAAAAATTCAAACTGTATCAAATCTTAACTTTGAATAAATCGTTTGCGTCTTATGATATGTTTTGAGATAATTACACCAGTTTAGAAGCGCAAAGATCTAACGCTTTTCATGAGATCCCTTGATTATATGCCTAAAGTGTGAAAGCAAAATGCAGCTTTTTGGAAAGAAATGTTTTGGTATTTTTGGTTTTGGTAATAAGTTAAGGTAAGGTAAGGCAAGGCCGAGATTTTGTAAACTATCGCAGTTCTAAATATATTATAATAGTTCTAAATATATATTTTGTTGAAGAAAGTCATAAAAAAATCAAATATACATCCAGTAGTCTAATCAATAATTTTTGGACAAGTTTGATATCATCATGCATATATGACTAAACATTGTCCTAAAATAAAGTGTTGTCATTTATTTTGTCATATCGTTTGTAGATAGCCGCCATTCGAGACAAGTGCAAATAAATTTAGAGCTGGTTATGATCTACATAATGATTTGTACTTATCGCGTTAGTATATGCGCTACATTGCAATCACATGTTCCGCTTATAATTTATTTTTTTCTCGCCACGGCTTTGTCTTTGATCTTTAATAGCTCGGAAAATCAGTTTTGATGATTTTATGCCTGTGTTTCAAGATTTTTAATGACCCATTATCAAGAATGCAACATATTTGCAAGAACGCAATGTTCCATTACTAAAGAGTAGCATTGAACAAAATACCTTTAGGGATGATACTTAAAAGGACGTTTCATCTGGAATTAAAGTAGTCCATATGTATCTTGATGAAGAAGTATCTTTTTGATTAAGAGTAAAGATTAGCGATGAGTGCGCGAATCTGAACTGTGAGCTTTTAAGTTTTTGAGTCAATGTGAGTGTAAGTTTTAAGTAAACAAGTCTTGGCTGACAACTACCGAACCAGTTAAGTCATTTAGATTATTTATTTGACAGTATTGTTTAAGCTGTTTTTTTTCTGAAATTCTAAAAATAATCTAATGATGTAATGGTTATACGCTTGTGTATATTTCCGTTTTAAAAATTATATTTACTTTCGACATTGTGAATTTTAACCTAGTTACGAAAAGTTATTCATATTTGATACGTGTAACATGAATCCTTGAATAGTGTATTTAAGTATTTCCTTCCCTCCTATTTCCTGGTACTGAGTTAATCGTGAAGCTAAATTTTGACATTATCTGGTCATTGTTCCGAGCGAAAATTTTGGCAATGAAGACAAGCAGAGACGCTCCTCATTCCTAGCGGATAAAATTTCAGGAATTTCAATTTTCGGTCATTTGCACAATTCAATTTTCATATTCAAACAACAAATGTCACTTTTTAGTTCGAAGGAATGAACTGCATATATTAAATTGGCGCAAATATATTGGTGACATGTGTCAATGCCATCTACATTTTCAAAGCGAAAGCAACTTCAAAGTAATTTTTCATGCTAAGTGAGTACACCTCTTGCTTACTTTCGAGCTAAAATTTGCCGAAACAAATTTCACGTGAAATTTTGTATGACAATTTCACGTGAAATCGAAGACAGTACTATGCTTAAAACATTCGTTTTTCCGAATCACCTAAAAACTAAGTATTTGCAAAATGCGTTAAGGCTGGTACTGAGTTCGAGTTCACGTGAAATTTTGACATGTTCCCATTATCTGGTCATTCTTTCGAGTGAAAATTTTGACAATGCAGAAAAGCAGAGACAATGCTCATTTCTGACGGATAAAATGTCATGAATTTCACTTTTCGATCGATTTTCTTATTGGAAAGACATTTGCACTGCTCAATTTTCAAATTGAAACACTAAATGTCACTTTTTAGCTCGAAAGAATGAACTGCACAAACTAAATTGGCGTGAAATGATTGACAACATGTTTCAGTGCCATCTATGTTTTCGAAGCGAAAGCAACTTCAAAGCAACTTTTCATGCTAAGAACACAGTACCAAACTTGCTTATTTTCAAGCTAAATTTTCGCCGAAACACATTTCACGTGAAATTTTGTATGAAAATTTCACGTGAAATCGAACTCAGTACTATGTTTTAGACCAAAATCATGAATGTGCACATTGGTTGTTTTGGTGGAACGGAAAACCTGAGCATGTTATGACATGTTGTTATACTGTGGTGAAACAGAAAATCTACAGCTAAGCATATTAGGTACTGTTAGGGCATGTTCAATCCTGCACACTTTGATTTGTTATTTTTCCTAGTTTTGTAAATTGTTCATTCATTTCAACAGTTTCTTTAATTAAGTTCAGTTACGGTTTTTGTTGAAAGTATACGAATTTGATTTTCAAATTAAGTTAAAGTTTAGTGCAAATTACTATGGCAAGTCGTGGATCATGATTTTTATCGTTGGGTTTCCAGAAAAACGAAGTCATTTCAAATGCAAATAATGCCGGTATGTAGGGAAAATAGCTCGAATTTCAATAGCTTATAAATCTTGTTGCTTTTTTTGAAGAGAGTAGCACTGTTCAGGAAGAAGATCCATTGAAGCAAAAAGATGATGGTTCTAACGAAAAGCTACGTAGGTTTTGTTTCGATTGCAATCATTTAGGTACTAATTGCATTTTCCGTAAATAGGGAAAAACAATAAAGATTTATCTGGTCCTTCCCATGCTTTTGATAATGACGAAGACACTGGGGTCCTTTAATTTCATCTTACTGTCCAAATTCTTCATCTGATATTATAGAGTCAGATAAAAGTGAAACGGAGAACGCTGCAAGTTCCTTAAATATGCCGAAGAAAGGTAAATTTAATAAGGATGGATAAAAAGCGAGCATCAGGAAAAATAAGAGGGCAAGATGTGAGGCCTACGTTGGATTAAAGGGTGCTCAGCGGCCGGCTAAGCCTATGTTAGGCTCACCTTGCAACAGAAAGACAAAACATGTCAACTGCAACAACATCAGTGAAGAAAGCAGAAAAAACTTGTACGAAAAATTTCGTGGAATGGCTCATATCGATGATCAAGGGAGTTTTATTAATATGCATATTGAAAACAAACCTAAAGCACGTATAACGAGGAATTTGACAGAATTGTGAAGAAGCTTTTCTGTAAATTATTACCTAATGGTTGAAAGTGAAAGAATAAAGGTATGCCGCAGGTTCTTTTTGGCAACTTTCAATATTACGGACTACCTCATAAGGAGCGTTGTTTCAAAAACGACCCCTCAAGGATGCTTTAAGAAAGATAAACGTGGCAAGCCTCACAATAAACTGCTTCAAACAGAAGCAGAGCACATAGAGAAGCATATTGCTTCTTTTCTTGCAGTAGTCTCACTACTACCGTAAATCGACAGGGAGAAAGTACTTAGATACATCTCTTAATGTACAATTAATGCATAAAATGTATGTAGAAGAATGCAAAAAGTACAGTTTACACCCGGAAATACATACAATTTAGGGGTTTTCAAGCGAAAGAAAGATCAGTGCAAGCTCTGCTTAGCTTACAAAGCCTTTAGTTCAGAAAAACAGGAAGAAGGGAGGCTAAATTTTGAATGGCACATAGCGAAGAAAGAGTCCGCTCGACGAGAAAAGGATTTAGAAAAGGAAGTATCGCAATCTGATAAAAAAATAATAGTATAAAACTTTGATCTGCAAGCCGTATTAATAACACCAAAAGGGCGTATATGCGTAAATTGGCCGTGTATAGCCTAAAAGTTTCCAATCTTGGAAACCAGAAAATTTCGTGTTACGTATGGGTTAACAGAAAAATTCAATATTCACAGCAATGTGCCTGAAACTTATCCAGACTCACCCGAGCTTAAACACCATTGACCACAAGTTTTTTCAAACTGGACACAGGCAAATGAAATGCAATTCCATACAATCAATAGAGAGAAAACCCAAGCTTATTCCAGTTTACACGCCAGAAGGTTGGGCGTAAATAATAAGGTCAGCCAGAAACAATCCTTTTCCTTTTGAGGTAAACATGTTGACGTTTGCTGACTTCATTAACTTCAAATCGGTTTCATCAAACGTAGCAATAGTAAATATTAATAGTCCCTTGGCGGAGAGTTTGCTGGCTGCGTTACAAAAAGCTGCAGAAATTCGTGAAAAAAGTGGTTGAAAAATTGCGAGCTTTCAAAAGATTTACAGCGCATGCATGCTTATATCAAATGCTTAATACAAGGATTTGATGAAAATGTCTGAAGACTTCACAATTCCTAAAGCTTACCATAGTTTTGATAAATCTATCAAATGTAACAATTCAGAAAGGGACTGTTTACCGGAACCAGATGCGGACGAAAACTCTGAGTACGAAAGTGAATAAAGCCCTAACCAGACATAAGTCTGCGACATAAGTAAATATAAAAACCGACCAGTTTTTGAGCAAAAACGGCACTTTTTGACATACGCAAGCATGAGTGAACATAAGTGCCCATACATCGCATAAGCGAACGTATGTCAAGTTGTATCTCATCACCAATTTACGTACGGACAGCTCATAGCAACAATTGAGCAAAAGGTTGCTTAATGAGGATGCCACTTTTCTGGCTGTTCGGAAAGTTATGTTTGGGTGCAACATATGCTTTGCGTGGTTTGCGTACGTACGCAGATTCATCACTGGTTGGACCTTATGTGTCCAACTTTTGCAAAACTTACGTTAAATCTGACTACTCTATTTGTGCGGGTCTTACCAAACGTTTATGTTCTCAAAGAATAATAAACAATTTATTTTGACGAAAAAATTAATAAGTTCTTATTTTCAAAAAAATTTCAAATGAGCTCACGTCAAAACCATGAATGTGCAAAAATTTCCTTTAAAACCAGATATAACCAAAATCAGCAATTAGACATAATAGTATTAGAATATTACCTCCTGTAATTTAAATAAAAATGGTTCTTATAATTTGAAACTGATTTATAGTATTATGTCAAACTTCCAAACTGATTTTACTCGAAATAACAATTTTGCGCATTCATGACTTTTGCACAAACCTGGCGATATGATTGGGCCAAAAGCGTCAATAAGTTGGTATCCAGGACATTCAATGCAATGTTTTCTTAGCGTCAGCCGAAAACTAACATTACTTTTCATTTATTTGACACACTTAGTTTTTAATGTTTCTTAAACGTTTCATTTCTCCGTGGAGTACTTGAAATAAGATTTTACAGATCATTTAAAGCCACACAGCCCCTACAACATGAAACAGACAGAAAGCTGAACGAAAATATCAATACTTCTTGCGCAAGCACCCTCTCATCAGATTTATTCCAAGCGCGGTTACACATATATATGTATGTACAGAAGTGTAGCTTGCCGTCGTCAAAATGTTGTTCAATTATACGATTCCAGGCAAGAGCTCAGCGAAAAAGTCATTTACCTATTCATTTTCGCTACGGAGCTATGATTCCTTATAGGTATCAGGCGTCTTCCATTTGCTGCCATGGTAAAAAAATCATTGAAATATCCTCAAGTCGATTGTTTTCAACAAGACATCAACCCAAACTCTACACTAAAAATACAATAAAGCTCTGGAGGATAGAAAAGAATGGAAGATGAGAAGCTGCAAAAGTAGGAATCTCAGTTACACCCGTATCCATTCACAGAAGGCAATGTCATGTGGAATTTGCGCATTACTTCTATCAGAGTTGCTTTTCCGTCACATCCGCCTTTCGCAATGGCGGAATTTTCGCAGAACATAAATAGGACAGCCACATCACATCACAAGCGTTTACATTGATCTAGTTTTCTCTTATTGAAGGGTTGGTCGATCATCACACATCTCGCAAATACATACGCTCCTAATTTCGTGGTGCACAAGAGAAATAACACGCTAAGAGTGAAATCCTGACTGAATTTTACTCAGATGAAAGGAGCATCTTATTCAATAGGGCTGCAGATGACACGTATACATGTGGGTGAAAAGCGTCTGCTTTGAACTACTTAAATAAAACCACCAAAGTAAACTTTGTCGAACCAGAAATCCCAAAGAAATAGGAGGATTTTCCGAGTCAATTTACTTGAGCACATTGATTGTGTGTGATGGTGGAAAACAACGAGAAAATTGTACTAAGCTATCCGCGAGAATATTGAGGGAAGGAACAATGTGCCGCAACGAGGAGGAAAGTGTCGTCCCCAAAAGAAGATGTAAGATAATGCTATGGTTTCTTTGCATATATAGGACTTGCATAACTGAGAATGTTTTCAAGGGGAGCTATCTCAAAGTATGGTTGGTTTCTCGACAACCACCTAAATGCGTTAGGGTAATTCTGAAATAAAGTGATTATAACTCGGCACAGAGGGAGGTTATCGTGTCTCTCAATTACTCCGGATGCCATGTAGTCAGGTTCTGCGGTACTTATTGCGTGATTGGTATTTGGCTCGATCTGTGGGGTATGACTTATATACATTTAAACATTTAAGTTCTGTTGTAGCTTTCCACTTACCTCCTTGGATACCATCAAGAAAATGAGTTTCTCGGGAGTAACTTACAACAAAACTTTTCGGTGTTTTTGAAATTAAGTTGGTTTAAAGATACAAACTGGTCTATAGCATTGATGCTCTGGACCACATTGTATCTCTCTCTCTCTTTATGCTATAATCATTGTTAACCCGTGAAGGAGGTGTGTGTATAGTGATGGCTGATAAAATTACAGCGCGAAATAAGGGCTTGTGAAGCAATTGAAATGGCTTTGAGAATGTGTAGTAGATGCTTTGTTAATCGAAATCCTTAATGACGACTCTATTTGTAATTTCTGGGCTCTTGTTCATTCACGTTGATTTTGCTTTCGAGCGTAAATTTGCAACAAGTAGATTGTTAAATTATGAGTCTCTGAGCTGCAACTGTGCCAAGGAAAAAACATAAATTTATCAATATTTTGTTTTACTGATTTTCGAAGAAAATTTAGTGTTAAACTCGTTTCGCGGAAAATTCATATGTTTTATTTATATGCATATATATATACATATTTATATATGTATATATATATATATATATATATATATATATATATATATATATATATATATATATATATATATATATATATATATATATATATATATATATATATATATATATATATATATACATATATATATATATATATATATATATATACATATATATATATGTATATATACATACATATATATTTATATATATATATATACATATTTATACATGTATATATATACATATACATATATATATATATATATATATATATATATATATATATAT
Organism: Nemotelus nigrinus; assembly: GCA_947369275.1. Taxonomy (NCBI): domain Eukaryota; kingdom Metazoa; phylum Arthropoda; class Insecta; order Diptera; family Stratiomyidae; genus Nemotelus; species Nemotelus nigrinus. The sequence continues at coordinate 11,880,947 of OX376376.1, read as the reverse complement.
ATATATATATATATATATATATATATATATATATATATATATATATATATATATATATATATATATATGTATATATATATATATAAATATATATATATATATATATATATATATATATATATGTATATATATATATATATATATATATATATATATATATATATATATATATATATATATATATATATATATAAAAGATAATTAATTAAAATATCTTTAACCCTTTGCTGGCGGCGGGCATTTTAGTAAATTTTCATGTTGTCCTATATTACTATGCAGAGTACATTTTTGTTAAAACAAAGTATTGGGAATGAAAGCTTTTTATGTTCTAAGCTTGCCTATGATAAAGAACTGGAAATTTTGAGCCGTGTGTGGGCGCTGAGTGCCTAAAAGTAGGCAAGGATTTTTTTCAAATTTTGATTTATCATAGCTTCACACAGAAACATTGGATCATCGTAAAATTTGCAGAGCATATTGATGCTAATTAAAACTTAACACACATAGATTTTCAAGACTGTGCGGGTAACCCTGTAGCTACAGTGATTTATATGTAGAGTTGGTTGTTCCTCATCATGGTTATTTTGATAGAGAAGCTCGTAGGGGTCTTGGTTGTCCATAACCGAAATTTTGATCGAGGAGGTATCTTTGAGTGATTTGATTGGTGGGAAGCGCAATGGTTTCCTCTTAATCTCTTGCCGTTTCATTCGTTGGACAGAGAAGTTTGGAAGGCTTGCCAGTCTGTAGTTATTTTCCACTTGATTTGGGAGTCAATGAATATATCCTAGATTTGAGAAAAACACTGGCTTATGATCCAAGAGGATCTCATCTAATACATTTATAACCAGACTCTTCTTCATATTTTTGAATAAGCCAATGTCGTAGACATGATTTTTGATAGGGCCGAAGTGAGTGGGCTCATCGGGAATATGCAAACACGAAACACGATCTGCAGCAAAGATATAAAGTTCTTTTGCCGTTTGGTTATTTTTTACTGATCCCTATGCGCGATTGCGAGCATTGATATCTCCTGCTAGATAGATAGGGATCGAATAATGCACGTAGGTCATCGAAAAAATATTGAGCGTTGGGAGGTCTATAAAAGGAGATGACTTTAAATTTGAGGAACATTGAATCAATTGCAAGGGCCGTTTCTTCCGTTCCACTGAGACTCGGGATCTGAATAATATTAGGGATAAAATAGCTTCTCACGAGTACTACTGTGCTTCCTATCCCATTTTTTCTGTAAATGTGATAGTTCGGGATTCGTAGCTGATGCCCCGGTGAAATGGTACTCTATGTCGTTGTTGGTTCTTTGTAACAATCAATTTACAACGTCTGCTAATTAATTGAATTACTACGTCTGCTGATACTCAAACAAGTTAAAGACGAGGTAAAGAATAACGAATATCGTTTTAAAACACAAGTGGTCTTAGCTTTTGCGTGGCGAATCTAACCGCCCCTATTAGCATCAGCTGAGATGTACTTGTGACGATTATTCGAAATAAAAAAAAACGATTATTTCAATTTATATCATCTGCTTGGTTGCTGACATTTGAATTAGTCAGTGCGTGGATCGGTCTTTCAAAAAATAAAAATTATTTTACTATGTTTTGCGTTTTGCCCGCTTAGAGGGGGATGTCACTGATATCGGTGAGTGGAATAAATTGTTGACATTTGTCAGTTTGACATGTCAGCAATCGTACGGAACACCGGTTTCAAAAAGGTTTCTTGGATCAGAACAATATCAACTCTGCATTCACTCAGAAATTGAATTGATTCGCCTTTTTTCGGCAGCATCGAATTCGCATTCCACATAAGGGTGGATATTTGATTTGCTGGATTCATTTCGCTTGACCAAAGGGAGCCCGTGCTGTTGACGATTGGGCCGGGAACAAAACCTGGACCATTTTCGCCATCATGTCCTTCATCATTGCAAGAAGTTGTTTTTGCATGATGGTGAGGAACTGCCCCATTTGGTTTGGGCGGTTGGTGGGTGTCACTGGTTTAACACTAAAGGCTGGTACTGAGTTAATCGTGAAGCTAAATTTTCACATGTCTCCATTATCTGGTCATTCATTTGAGCGAAAATTTTGGCAATGGAGAAAAGCAGACACACCGCTCATTCTTGACGGATAAAATGCCAAGAATTTAAATTTTCGAACGATTTTCTTATTGGAAAGACATTTGCACTATTTAATTTCCAAATTCAAACACCAAATGTCACTTTTAAGCTCGAAAGAATGAACTGCATACATTAAATTGGCGTGAAATGATTGGAGACATCTATATTTTTAAAGCGAAAGCAACTGGAGGGCAACTTTTCATGCTAGAAACTGAGTACAACTCCTGTTTATTTTCGAGGTAAATTTTCGCCGAAACAGATTTCAGGTAAAATTTTGTATGAAAATTTCACGTTAAATCCAGCACAATACTAAGCTTTAGAGGAATTCATTTATCCCGTGGACTGCTAATATATTTTGGGGGAGGAGATGAAACTGGAGTAGATCTGGCAACTTGAGAAAAGATTTCCTAATATTTTTGGGGTTTTTGGGGCAACCCCCATAGCTTGCGGGATTTTCGCCGCCACAATTGGCATATTTCGGTTTTCGCTAAGGCTGCTTTGTGCAGAATTTGTGGTGATGAAGCCCATAACATTTGATCTATCGAGGCTGGACGTGACAGTTGTTGGCTCAATGGCCATACTGCTGGCAGTTGTAGCATTGCTCTTGCCCTGCTCGAGACTTTTGAGATTTAATCAAAATAAATATATTAATTAAAATATTATCTTCGTAACTTGTAGTAATTTTCAAATAAGATCTAGAAAAAAGATCAGCGATATGCAAGTATTTTCCTGGAACACACTCTATTTTTAAGTCAAATTTTAGGAGTTTAAGTTTCATTGTTTGTAAACGCGTTGAATAAACTTTATTTAGTTATTTTTAAAACATCGAAACAAGAGGTTTGTGGTCAGTATGGACTGTAGTTGTCTTGCCATATATATAAAAATGAAATTTATCGCATTCAAATGTAATCGCTAATAGCTCTTACTCAATTTGTGCATAGATCCTCTCTGATGGCGTGAGGCTTCGAGATGCATAGTTTAAAGGCTCGCCTTCTTGCACCAAACAACATCCCAGACCACTCTGAGAAGCCTCAAACTGAAGCACCAGAGGCTTATTATCATCATATATTTGTAAAGTGGGGGCGTTGGCTACTAATTGTTTGATTTTATTTAAACTATCAGTATGAGATTGCAGCCAGATGCATTCAAGTATTATTTCTTAATAGTGCTCTTAAAGGCTCTGAAACTTCTGCTACGTTTGGAACAAATGCTCTGAGATAATTTATCATTCCTAATATTTTATGTAGCTCTTTCTTATTTCTGGGGTTTTCTAAACAAAGCAAAGCTGTCACTCTATCAAGATCTGGTTTGATTCCAGTTTTCGAGAAGACGTGGCCAACGTTGTTTACGCTCTCTTGTTTATATTGGAACTTAGCTGAGTTAAATCTTACATTAAGCTGACGGGCCTTTTCAAAAACATTCAAAAGATTACAAGCATGTTCACTTTCTGTTTTCCCGAATATTATCAAAAGCGTATTTTTGAAAAATTTGCGGAGCAGATTTCATGCCAAAAGGTAATCTTTTAAACCTATAAAATCCAAATGGAGAGTTAAATATGCAAAATAAACTTGATTCTGAGTCTAACTTTATCTGCCAAAATCCGTTTTTGAAATCGAGTACTAAAAAGTATTTAGCTCCGCTCAGTTTTGATTTTTTTATTCTATTCTAAATTTGGAATCAAAAACGGTTCGCATATCACTGCTTTGCTGAAATTTTTTGGAACTAGACATAATCGAACAGATTTATCTGACTTTCCTACTGCTACAAGACTGTTTATCCATCCACTTGGATTTTCTACTTTTTCGATTACTTTAAGTTTCTCTAAATGTTTTAACTCTTCTCTAATTCTTCTATATAACGAATTTAGGATTCTCCTAGGAGGTTTGACTTTAGCATTGATTCACGCATCAATCTTCAGATTGCACTTAATGGGAAATCTACCCAAATCAGAAAACAAATCAAAATATTCTAGCATTAACTTTTTTTCTTGTTGTCGATTGAATCTACTCGCTTTATCAATTCAAGCTCAATGCACCTTTTTATGCCTAAAACTGAATTATTATCTACTATTACAAATTCCTGTATTGGCGAAATACTTCTATATTCGCACTTCAAGGAAATAATACCTCCAGGCAAAATCGTACACTAAAAAAAATTTTACTGTAAAGCTAACAAAAATCATGTAATTAGTTCTACGTTCAAAATGACATGAAAATATTTGTTGAAATAAATATAAAGTATTCTAGTTGAACAAACATGATTCTTTATCAGTATTACAAGAATCCATGTAATATTATCAAGTTGAATAGGGCTAATATGGCGTTTATATACTTTTAAAATAACATGTAAGACTGTCACGTTGAATATCTTTTTAGTTAATTTAGCAGTCTATATTTTGTAATATTGACAGAGTAAGTAGGTAGATTTGAATACATAGTACTTTCAAATCGAAACTATTATTTGTATGCGTACCTTAGAGCAGAAATAAAAAAGTAAGTTAATTCCACAACAGCCCAGGTTTGGATCAAGGATTTACCTTAGAGCAAGAATAATTTCGTGCAAAAATGAAAGGCGATATAATTTGTTAGACTTTTTATTCACAGTAAAAAAAATTATTTTGATTCTAACACAAATAATCAAAAAACCTATATTCCAGCTCCCATATAGAAATAAATTGGATGAATTGAATTTTTTTCTTTAAAATTTTTTCTTTCTAACAACTTTTTTTTTTGTTAGGGATAGTGTAAATATGAATTGGTGGACCTTCGATATATTTCATGTCAATGAAATATATCTTACAAAATATATTTCCCGTGGATTTAACAGATAAAATACTGAATGATAAATGGCAAAATGTACCTTATTCTCTGTTGGAAACTCTTTTACTATGGCGTCCGAAATTTGCTCTAAGTCCTTAGGTTTTAACGGTAAATTTTGTTTAATGTAATATTCTGTTATAGCATCAGTAAGCAGCTTTTGCTGTTCATCAAATAATGTTTTACAGCTGCTATAGTGCTTGACTACTACTGCTCCCGATACCGAACCAGACAGGATATTTTTTATATCTACGCTCTTAAAACGGCGAAAACGATAAGCAATATGAAAAGTGTTGAAATTATTACTGATACTGTTACATTTTTTTCACGTAATGTAATGACAGGTGATTCTTGGCCTTCTACTGAGCTATCAATATAACATTTTGTTGAGTTTGATTCTGCGCTGGCCTAAATAGTTGTCATAAAGTGTCAATTAAATATTAGCATCATAAATCGCAGGAATATAGCACTCACTTCATTTGCTCTCCACTTTTTCAAGGCATGCTCAAATAATATTCGGTCTTCGAGATGACTAGAAGGAATTGACTCATTTATCTCTTCATTATCGGTCAGCTTAACATGACGCACTTTTATTTGATTTGCTAAAAATGTTCACATAAAGGTGATTTTGTTTTCACCACTAATTTTTTACATTTATGCCATTTTTCTTACCCAGACATCGTTGATACACGAATTCTAAATCGTCTAGGCCCCACTTAGATAACAAATTTTTCAATTCGACGTTTTCTATCTGTTCTACCGCAAGTTCACTATCGTCCAAAACATACGAAAGCACGTACTCACTGTCCATACCGCCATTCATATTGGATACGCATTTGTCAAATAAACTGCACGGTTTTATAGAAATTTCATAAACCACAACATACATTGTCAATTTGATCAATCTAAAGTTTGGATCGACAGTAATGCCATGTTCATTTAACATGTCACTCAGAACTTCCTGTTGGTTCAACTCGAAGGCTTTGCTCACTTTTATACGATAGATTAGCATTGGCATGTTTAGACATTTTGATTGAATATGAGGGCATAGTTATTTGGAGAAATTCAAAATTTTCAAATCGAAATGAGACTTTTCACAACAACCAGTTTCAATATCAAATTGATTTTTTTATAGTTGATTTCACAACATTTTCCTAAAATGTAGAAATAACAATGCAAACTGTTCAATAGTACATGTCATATTCAGTGTTTGAATAACAAATCTGTAAGTGAAATCATCAAAAAACTTAGAACGATATTTGCAACGCATGGCTACCCAAAAGAGATAATTACTGATAACTCTCCCTTTAACTCTTATGAAGCCCTTCAGTTTGCAAAAAATATTGGTGCTAGGTTCCTTTTCAGCAGTCCCTATCATCCCACATCAAATGGGGTTGCGGAAAAATAGGTTGATATTAGTAATAAGCTATTGGATTTGAAAATGCTTTACAAGAATATAGAAACACTCTTTTGACCGGATTATATTATTCTCCAGCACAACTATTGTTGAGTAGACGCACAAAAACCAAGCTTCCTATTCATGATAATCTTTTAAAACCTGCAATAGCGCAAGATGCATACAAAAAGATCTTAGCGCAGAGAGAGAAATCTGTAAAGTTTTACAATGCTATGGATTCAAAGCCAGAATAAGAGATGCTAAACTAGTGTCACAACATTCATGCCCAAGGTCATTCATAGTGGAGCTTGATGAAGGTGGTACTTATCGTCGTAACCAAATACATATTCGGAAACGATACACCAACTTGCGAAGCAAATCCAAATGACGGGTCACATTGAGAACAACGCTAAAGGTTTGAATGAATTAAAAATTGAAACTTAAATCTAATTTAATGAATTTGTGTGTAGAATTGAAAATGAGTAAAATTATGAAATTCAACATAAATAAGCTTTTGAAATATAACATGAATAGTTTTTGAAATTTTATGGAGAAGTGAATTTGAATCGAAATGTTTTTAATTTTTTTAAGAAGGAGGATGTTATGTAGTCTAGTACTTCAACAACATGTAGCCTAGTATTTAAACAACATTTATTCTGTAGAACCTGTTCCTCATAGTATTCAATATAGTATGTAACAGTTAGTTGTAAGCCAGACTCAGAACAATACAGATGTTCTTGAAATAATTGAAAACCAGTTGTTTTATTATAAAGTGAAAACTAAAGAGAACATACAAAACACTAGCTAACTTAGTTATTGTATGAATTATACAGGTCGATATTTTAAAATTTTACTGAGAGCAAGAGAATAAAAATGATAAAACGATTTAAGGGGACATTCGCCTTTGAAATTGAAAAACAGAACACTTTTTAAAAATTTTATTATGAAAAAACTATTATATTTACTGACAAAAATTCTTTTGGACATGGTTAAACAGTCTCTAAAGAATATAAAAAAACTTTTTTTTGTCATTTTTAGTTTCCCTTGGCTGCTGTAGAGGGAGTCATCCAAAAGTTACTTTTCGGTAGGACATATTGTGGACCTCCTGTAACAGATTTTTGAAAAATTCAAAATGGATTCTATTCTTGAGACTCAAAACTATACAATAAGCCTCTAAAACTCATGCTTTTTCATATTTTGAAGTTTTTGTATGTATATTTCTGAAAAATATGAAACGGCATTTTTTGGGGGTAAGTCATCCCCGTAAAAAAAAGGGGGGAGTATTTTTTTAAACTTTTAGAGGCTTATTGTTTACTATTTTTAATAAGTAATTGAATGCTTTTTGGTTTTTTAAAATCATTCGAGTGGATTCGTTGAAAAATGTCCTACCAGTTTGAAAAAGGTAGTTTCGAGAAAAACGCGTTTAAAGTTTTTTTTTACCATAAATTTATTGAATAAAAGGTCGAAAACTGTTTTTTACCTTAGCTGTAACTTTTTTTCTATTACGAATTTCTTGATGAAATTTTAGGAGGCAGCTTTTGAACGTATATAGAATCGAAATATGTAAAAATCTCAAAATCGATTTTTTGTAAATTTCAAGGGCGAATGTCCCCTTAAAAGGCTACTATGAATCATTTATCTAATTTATCTAAAAGTCACTTGTTTCAATATCTGAAGAATCGTGCTGGCATTGCGATATGGAGACAATGAAGACGACGGTAACGAGTGGCGACTAGTAAGGGTTGTGATCAGTGGGTTGGAAGTAATCTGAATTGTCGATACTTTGGAATCCTTTCCCAACAGTTGTTACGAATCTGCAATATGAACTGTTGTTTCGAGTAAGGACTGATGTTAAATATACTCATGCCTTATTTACTGGCATTCGATGTGACCCCTTTAACCACACCATACTCCAGCGTACCATGCGTAGCTTTAATGTGGAAATCACATTAAGTGAATTTTATTTTAGATTTCAACAAGCGGCCCTATTTTCTATGGCAAGGTATGTGGCTGTACCTCAGATAACGCAGCAACGAATCGAAACCCCATTTTCTAGCAAACCAAAAAAAAAACTCCCTCTCAAGTTGCATCAATAACAATACTTTTATTGCAGTGATTTCAGAGTTCTCGAAGATGATTGAATTATTGGTACATATTGCTTATTGGTCTTTTAGCATTTTCACTCAAGATTATATTAATGATAAAATCATGGACATATGCCAGAATTCTGTTGAATAGGTTTTAAGGGATTATTAGAGAGTGAATGTCATTCAAATTGAATTTGAAGATGCTTAAACTGGGTAGATGCGTCCAGTTTGATGTCAAAGATATCGATTATTTCAAAAATCCAACAGAGTTTACATCCTAATGTAAGTAATATACCTAGTAAAGTGGCTGCGATTGATATAATTAACTACATTAAGTTCAAATAGTACGACAGTGCTGATTTACAGAGCTTGATTTTAGGAGCTAGCGATTGATTTTCTACGGTTTTTTAAGTAAAAATGTACAGATTATATTGCCACATAGTGAAACTGATGGCAGTTTTGTCACTGATTCTAATATTTTTTTGAAAAATTATTTCAGTTACTTGAAAATCTCAGCAGATCAGAGTCGCAAAGTAAGCTAAACAAACACACTAAGAAATGCGAAATCTAATGCCAAAAAAAAAAAACACAAATATTACTTTTTCTTCACTCCAAAAACTGTTAATGTAGATACGCTGCCTTTATTAATGCGTTCCCATTCTTATATCAATGCATTCATTGATCATATCAATACATACCATTGATCAAGAATAATAATTGTGGAACTATTGGAAACCTTCAGGTATTGTAAGTATGCTCTTGTGAAAAGCGATGAAATTTCGAGATGATACCTATTATCACACGTAACGAATAACTGAAGTGAAGGTAAGAGCGACACATCTGGCCAATTTAGTGCTGTATTGTTTACCGTTCACGTGAATCTCATACCTCCTAGCTGGAGGGTAGAGTGAATATACTTCTCAGCTCAATATTCATTGCAAATAAACAAACATCAGGAATATGAGTAAGGGATAACACGTACGAAACCAAAATATCAAAGTCAAATTTAATGTTTTCCACCCTTCTCCTTGCCATATCTTGTTGTATATTGAAAATTGTCGTCTTAATGTCAAGAGGACAATACAAAGGGAATTGGACTTAGTTTAGGAAACGGTGTATGCTGTTTGTTTGAAAAATATTACTCTGTGTTCCCGGCATCACTTCGTTCCAAATGTCACCTATATGACCTTTGTCGGTACCATATCATACCGTACTGTTCATATAAACCCGAGGATCTGTTCAGTGTCAACAATGCCAGTATGGTGGTAGTAACGATTATTATGATGACTTTTTTTTTTGCACAAGTAGCCCTGAAATAAGCATCAGTTAAAGTAGAAAATAATAGCCCCCCTCGATTCGTAGCACCACGCTAAACCTTTCAGTTATTTTGTAGAGCAGATAGTTTGCGTTTCTGTTTATAATAGAATTGCATATTTCAGGGCTGACATGAAGTTAGTGCAGAGTGAAGGCTTGGAAACAAACCATTTCAACGAGAGGGTGTTGTACCAAGAGAATCCTCAAGAGAATTTTATTTTCCTATGTAGCTACTTAGTTTTAATTTTTCTTCCCTTCTTTGTAGATGTGTGTATACATCAATCGTTTCTCTTTTCGATTAGGCCATGTGACATACGTTTTAAGGGATGATAATCCCATTATGTTTCAATTGGATTGAATCGGATTTCCCTACTAGAAGTGTTCAATAAGAGCCCTCGTGGAGATAACAATTGTTATCATATGGTTTAATGAAGTGTTTGAAAAGGGTCCTCGATTTTTAATTCATGGTGATTGTTTCGGGGAGGTTGAGCACATGTTGTCCGAATTTCGAAACATATGTATGATGGAGAAGTTCTCATGTTGTTTAGATTAAATCGCTTGTAATGCGATTTAATTCCGCAATTATTGGCTTGAATTTCGGAAGCGTTTCAGTGATAGTTTGAACGAAGGGTTGGAGCGAGGTACACTTTCGATTTTTCGCGCGTAATACACTTAGCTGATATTTAAAAAATATGGTTTAATACTAGATTTACCACACCAGTCAAAATGATTGGTTTTACAATCTAACGTTCAAATTCCTAATTCACCTTAAATTTGTTTTTTTTTTTTAAATGATGCTATGAGATTTGTAGCGATGATTAAAAGAATGATATTAGGCAGCTAGTTTTATTTGTTTTATTCAAAATCAAATAGTTTGTGATTATACCAAACCAGTCAAAATGACTGCTGCATTTTTCTATGTGATGGAATGAGTTTTACGCAGCTATAATGAAATATAAGTCTAACATGCCATGCGGTAGCAATGACAAAATTCGTGATAACGGTAAATTCATGATTACGGGACAGTACATAAATTTTCAGTCGTTGATTGCATTTTGAAGCGTGTTGGTTGTGAAAGTTAAATACTGGAAGGAATATTGTCTTTAGATACTGACATATTCAATATTATATTCTTTGGTAAGAAAACTAAATACATAGAGAATTATTCCTATTATTAGTGTCAATTTATTTTTATAATTATGACCAGGCTCCAAAAATGGCAAAACCAAATACATACTCTGTGTTTTTAGAAAATGTCACCGACATCCGTATATAATGTTCAGATGTTGAAAATGATGAGCTTTATGATAGCAAAGGTGAACTAGTGGATAAACAAAATTATCCATAAATAAACATGTTGATATCGAGAGAAGTGAGAGTGATATTTCTGATAAGACCAATGAAGATGGGTCAAGGACGGTGAATACGAAAGCATCTCAAACATACGTAAACGAAGATGTTTACCATTGCCGTCCAGTTCTAGGGAAGAATATGAAATTGAATCCGAGATTTCTACAGATGCAACTATGTGGAAAAAAATAAAAGAAGGGGGTGTTGCTGGAAGGAAAGAAAATAAATATTATGCAGGAGGAAATAAGTAGCGCATTTTAATTAGTAATTGAACTATATATTTTAGAAAATGTAAGACCTTGTACAGAGTTAGAAGCTTCTCCAATTTTGAACAAAAAATGGATACTTACGCAAGCAAAATTGAAAGCGTTCATTGCGATATTGTATGCACCTGGGGCGTGCGAAGCAAAAACTTTGCGACTTTAGAAAGACACAAATCTGCGTAAGTTTCAACAGTTTGGAATAAATTTATTGAAAATAGCCAAAATTGCTTCAAACCAGGTGCTTATATCATGGTGGATGAACAGCTCTTTCCAACGAAGGCGAGATGCAGGTTCACACAATATATGCCTAGCAAACCCAACAAATTTGGCATAGAATTTTGGCTGGCATCTGACGTTGAAACTTAATATGTATGTAGTAAATGGATTTCTTTATTTAGGAAAAGACGAGGTACGAGATTGTGAGAAGTTAATTTGTTGTTCTCAAACTTTTAGAACGATATACTATGAAATGTAGATCAATAACAACGGACAATTTCTTGACAAGTTTTCCTCTGGCGTTCAAACTACTATCAAAAAATACTACATTGGTTGGAACAATACGTGGAAATTAAAGGGAACTCCCAAAAATTTGCAAAGAAAAAGATAGCATGGCTCGTTTTTCTATGTTGCTTTATGAATCAAATGGATGTACACTTACTGTTTACAAAAGTAAACCAACGAAGAAAGTAGTTTTACTAAATACAAAGGACAAACACGTCAAAATTGATAAAATTAACAAGAAATTACCGCAATACTAAATTTGGCGTGGATGATACTGACCACATGGCACGAAAATATAGTGAAAAATCAGATTCCACAAGGTGGCCACTTCCAGTTTTTTCAGCATTCCTGATTTAGCCAGAATAAATGCCTTGGTATTGTATAAAAACACGACAGGTTTATCAAGAAAAGAGTTTTTGTTCCGCCTTGCTGAAGAGCTTGCTACTGAATACCAGATTTCAAGAGAAAAACCACAAGAAGCTGATATACCAAGTTCAAGTAGCAACCTTAGCACGCAAATGGTATCAAATAGGACATTGTAATAATAATAAGAACGCGACTATTTGTAATATATGCAAAAAAATATGTCTGCGGAAAATGTACACAAAGTAAAATCTACGTAAAATGTCTCATTTCAGCGCGGACGATCTAACAGTGGTGGCATGCGAGAGGGACGGAGAGGGGCAAGTGCTCCTAGCATCCGCCTACATGGCACACGACAGAGCCGGCCTGCCGGAGAAGGTCACGAAACTCACGACGAAGACGCTCAGAAGGAACTAATTGCTGCTCGTGGGGGCGAATGCCAACGCGTATCACACCGTATGGGGCAGCATGGACATTAACGATAGAGGGGAGTCTCTACTCAGTTTTATAATCAATCATAACTTAGTCGTAGCAAACCGAAGAAATATTCCTACCTATAGGGGACCTCAAAGTGAAAATGTTCTATAAAGTACTCTGTATAATGGCTCAAACGAACAGTTAATAGAGAATTGGAGGGTCCTTGAAAGCCCATCATTTTCTCACCGCTGCTACATTAGTTACGGTTTAAAATTCAACTTAGCTCATACTTTTCGGCCGTTTCGCAATCCCAGAAATACCATCTGGAAAAACTTTAAACGGGAAGTGACTAACGGCTTAGGCCCTCCTCCCAGGATTGGCAATGTAGCTGATTTGGAGGCTGCGGTTAATACACTCACGAGCAAACTCGTAAAAGTATTTGTACGGTCTTGTCCCAAAGTCTATCCGAAACACAAACACAAGCCACCCTGGTAGAACAGGGACCTGGGTTGTCACAGAAGACAAGTACGTGAACTGTTCAAGTAAGCCAAAGTAGCTGGCTGCAGGAAATGTTGGGACGAATACAAGGACGTCGTAAGGCTCTATAATACGGAAATTAGAAAAGCCAGATGTAGCTCCTGGAAAGAGCTGTGCGGGAGAATTAGAAATCTGCTGGGTAAACACCCTGTGACGCCTAGCCTGGTATGTAAGCCGCATATCAAGTGGACAAACAACAACTCAAAAATGCTGAGGGCCCTCGTAGATACTCATTTCCCGGGCTGTCTGGATGAATCCACCCCTTCATTGGTGAGCAGGCGTCTGATCTGCATCATACCGAAGGCATTGGCGGAGTTGTCACCAAGCAGAGGCTAGTCTGGGCAATTGATACCTTCAAGCGCTTCAAGTCCACTGGTCCGGATGCAGTTCTACCGGCCATACTTAAAAAGTCAGGTATGCGCACCGTTCTATGGCTTATACGAATTTGCAAAGATTGCCTAGTGCTAAGCCACGTGCCTGCAGCCTGGAGGACCGTTAAGGTTGTATCTAGGCAGGTAAACCAAGGCAGGTAAAGTCAATCATGCGTATCCGAACGACTACAGGCCAATTAACCAGACTTTCTTCCTCCTTAAAATTTCCAAAAGATTACTAGATCTATATATCAAACAAAGACTTGAATCTCAAGCTCTATCGAGAGCCCAAAACCCGTATATGAAAGGGGAACCCGTTGAAACGGCTCTTCATAGGAAAAAGAAAAGGCACTCCATTACAAAGAACACGCTTTGGGAGCTTTTCTAGATATTGAAGGTACTTTCAATAATGTGCATACAACAGCCATTATGGAGAGCCTCCATGTAACCAACACCTATCCTGATATTTGTAGCTGGATAGTCAACATGCTTAAGCAAAGGCTCATATGAGCCGAGTGGGCGGAGTCGCATATCACTATAGGGGTCCACAGAGGAACACCGCTAGAATGAGTTCTATCCCCTTTCTTGTGGAAACTGGTCATAAAATCAATTTTGGAAAGGTTGGAAAGCATGCGATTCACGGTTGTGGTCTTTGCTGATGACATTGCGATCTTAGTGTGGGGTAGGTTTACTCTCGGCTAGCTCATCGAGTGTGGTCTGGAGCTGGCTGAGGAGTCGGCGAATATCAAACTAATCTTGTACTCTTCGCAAGGAAGTACAAAATTCCTGAATTAACCCCAATCAGGTTGGGCGGCGCCAGGTTAAGTCTCAATGCGGTTTACGTCAGCAAGAGAGTTCCGGGTAAAACGTTGAGTCTAAGGCCTGCTTTAACGCATTGGATTTATATGGCGATAGCTAGGCCGGTCCTTGCCTACGGATGCTTGGTCTGGTGACCAGCAGTGAATAAGACTACCTTTACTTGAATGACGAACAGAGTTCAGCGTCCTGCTTCATCTCTCTTCGCTTGACCTCTTTGTAAGGGGCACTGCCGCAAAATCTGCTGTCAGGCTTGGGGAATCGGGACACTACGAGTAAAGGTACTTCGGCCACAGCAGTATTGAACGGGATTACACAAGTAGCACTGACTACTTGGTCCCCACTCTGTGCTTCGAGCGGGAATATGAAGCGGCTGTGGGAGATGCGCAAGAATGGAATGAGCAAATGGGCGCAGCAACTCTTAGCATCTACACTGACGGCTCTAAAACAGCTGCAGGAGTGAGTGATGCAGCATACTCTGCAGATGCAGCTATAGAAGCAGCTTTCAGGCTTCCGAATCACTTTAGTGTTTTCCAGGCGGAGGTTTTTGCGATACGTAAAGCCGCAGATCTGGTATACGCCAGAGATACTACAAATGAAGAAATAAATATCTTTACGGACAGTCAAGTGGCGGTAAAAGCACTGATGTCTCACAAATACAAATCGAAGTGGGTACTCGATTGCATTCAGGCCCTAAATAGACTGGGCAGTAACAGAAGAGTCCGAATTTTCTGGGTTCCCGGTCACAAGGGCATTGGAGGTAATGAGAGGGCAGACGCGATAGCCAAGCGCGGGGCTAGCCTTCCCCTATCAGGGTCGGTAGATATCCCAACTCCAATCCAAACAATCAAGGACTCGATCCACTCCAATATGATGCAAGGTGCGATGTGCAGATGGCGTGCAACTCAGACCTGCAGGATAACCAAAGTCATGTAGGGGTCATACAATCTCGCAGCGACTAAAAACCTGTTCGAATGAACGCGGACTGACTGCAAGCGGCTGGAAGCGGCGTCATTACTTGCCAATTTCTTGTAGCAGCACATGCTATGAAAATGGGACTCCTAACCAGCGACACCTGTATTTAATGTCAAGAGCCGGGAGTCTCCGAAACAATCCAGCATCTCTTGTGCCCCTGCCCCGCTTTGGGGAAAACCAGCCAGCCCTGCGTCGGTGGTAGAATCACACGACAATTAATTAAATTATGTTTTATTTATTTATTTATTCACCAGACAAGGTACAAAATCACATATAAAATATCGAATTAAAAATAAAGTGGAAAAGTAAAGTAAAGTAAAAAGTAAAAACAAACAAGTTAAATAATTAACAAACAAATGAAAAAAGTAACAAATAGATTAATAAATAACAATCAATAAATAGAAACATTGACATATAAGTAATAGCTTAAGGTTTAGGGGTATGGATGGCATGCAAAAGAGAGGATTTGAAGGACGATTTGGAAATCGTAGGGGAATATAAATTACTTATGCTGTTGAATATTCTGCGGCATCTATTTGTTGGCTCATAAGCTGCATGTGTGGTCGAATGTGAATTCTTTTACGAAACGATTGGACCTGGTGTTTCTCACGGGAATATTTATCAAAATTCTACTATTCAGGAATTCTACATTAAAAGCGCCTTTAATGACGTTGAATGTCAAGCAGGCCGATATCACCATTCTTCTGGAGGCAAGTGTCGATAGGTTTAAATGATCCAGTCGAAACTGATAAGGAGATAGGCTATTAAAATCATAAGGGTTGTACAGTTTTCTTAAGGCGAAAAGTAAAAATTGTTTTTGTATTGACTCGAGTCTGTCACTGTGGGTTTCAAAAGCGGGATTCAAGGTAATGCAAGCGCATTCGAGAATAGGACGTAAAAGTGAAGTGTATAAGGATCTTGTGACCCACAGACTACGAAATTTTTTGGCACGTCTTTTGAAGTTTGCTGTTTGTTCGCACGAGAAAGTATTTTATCAAAGTGTAAGGTGAAGCGGAGTTATTCATCTAAGATAACACCGAGGTCAGCAATGTTATCAACTTGAGTTAGCATATTATTGCCGAGAAAGTACGTACTGTGTGTGACCGTGCATTTCCTGGAAAAACTAATAACTTGGCATTTATTAATGTTGAGAGAGAGCTTGTTTATATTGCACCACTGATCAAGTGAATCAAGCTTGGATTGGAGAAAGGGGGCATCCGATTTCGATTCAATAGTCTGATAAAGTTTGAGATCGTCTGCATAGAGTAAAAGAGGTTTGCCTGCCAGGACCCCAGATAAGCCGGAAATAAAT
The DNA here is from genome assembly GCA_947369275.1 of Nemotelus nigrinus. NCBI lineage: Eukaryota > Metazoa > Arthropoda > Insecta > Diptera > Stratiomyidae > Nemotelus > Nemotelus nigrinus. The sequence continues at coordinate 11,864,307 of OX376376.1, read as the reverse complement.
ATAGGTAGAGGTAGCACTAACGTTTTTCGATAAAAATCCTTGAAATTTTACACATTGTGTTCGATCGCGAAGGTAGGCGGTCAGCCAGCTGAGTAAAAACCCGTTAATACCGAATTTCTGAAGCTTTAGAATTAAGGTACAATGGTCAACTCTGTCAAACGCCTTACTGAAGTCAGTGTAGACTGCGTCAATTTGGTATCCTTTTTCCATTTTGCATAGAACGTCAGAGATTAGGATTGTCAAATTCGTGGTAGTTGAGCGACCTTTTCTAAAGCCATGTTGTTGCTCGTTCAAACGGGAATCAACAAGCGGAGAAAGTTTATCGTACACCACTTTTAATATTAATATTATTATGTTTTAATTTACCAATGAATGAATTTAAAATTAATAAAATGTATTAGAGTTAACCTAATGGAAGTAGTTTATCATTTTTTCACAATATATAAAGACTAGAAACCCCACTAACTATTTTTGCCTACACCAGTCATTTTGACTGGTGTCGGCAGAAAAAGATATATTCAAATTGTCGGTATATATAGTGTTAATGTACCTGTTCAAACTTTGTTGTGTCTTAATTTTGGGAACTTACCTGTTTATTGAAGAAACACTAGGTACATTATCTTGAGAACAAATTCCTTCAGCAAGAAGCCTATCTCGTATCTCCCATGCAAACATTGTAGGATTCTCACGTTTATAGTTGGCGATTGCATCGACTACAGGTGGTGTGGCAACTTTCGGTTTTGAGCCACCTATCACACCGGCTTTGAAGCTTCCAGTCTCATAATACCTGTTCAAAGAAATAATTTTACATTAAAATTGACATTCAATTACCATACATATATCGTTTGGGAAAAATTAACACAGCACCTCAAAGAAAATGAAACATTTTGTTTGCTCGATAAAATTGAAATCATTTATCACAATTTGCAAATGTTGCCAAATGAATCTCGATTCAATTTCTCAAAACGAAACGATAGTTCGGCAGACAAGACTAATGCATAGTATCTATGAGCTGCAATGAATCTTGGTTTCATGCCCATGCTTAACAGTAAACGCAACGTTATTTGCAATGAAGGTGAGAGTACGTTTCAACAGCATACTCGAAAACAAATAAATCTGGTGAAGAACAACAGAATGTTTGCACCAAAAACTAATTATACTCCTTTTCACTTAAACCAAAAAGCAATTAAAGCCGATTTCCGCCGTAAAAGATAAATGGGTTTTGCTCCTGGTCCCAGGAAAGTGTAAACTTCATTCCGTCCACATGAAGTCGTGATATTGAAGTTATTTTATAGCAAACTGGATTTCGGGTAAGAATAAAGCGAATGCCTCGAATCTCGCAGCTGTATTGTGTTTTGGGAAATGGAAAAAACATGCATGCCAGATAAGTGTGCATAGGCCAATCTGCCACTCGGTGGATCCACAAAAGTCTCCCCGGAAATGAGCAGGAAACTTCGTGAGCGTGATTCAGAAATTCTCGGCGACGTTAGTGTAAAGAATAACTCAACAATCGTCGTAAATGGCGTGAAGCTGTAATTGTTGATCATACTGCCATTGTTCGTAGTATCCGTAGTATTCTTTAGTGGCTTGCGGAAGGAGCTCTTGGCCCATGATCTGTTTCAGTTTTGATTTTCGGTCTATTGTTTTCGACATGCGAGACATAGAAATCTGCCAGGTTTTCTTTATTGAATTCGAACGAAAGTTACTAATGAGGACCAGCATTCACCATATTCGTATAGTTTATTTGAACTTTATAAGGGTAACGACGAAAATAAAATTTATTTGTGATTGTAGATTCTTCATTCTTGAAGACATAATTAAATTAGGTTTCATCAGGCAAACGCTTCATACTCTTCAAACATATTTATAGTCAGAAATTTTCACGCTCAGAAAGAAATAGTCGTGGTTGATCAATAACAATTCAGCAATTCATTCAAAGCTGTCGAATGAACTACGGAAAATGATTCTTTCTACTATGCTCACATAGACCATAGAAAAGTAGTTGACTCTGCTGAAACGAAAAATATTGAAACCTGCGAGGAGTCAACTGTTTTCATTGTTTCACAAGTACGAAAAATATTTAATCTATAGAAAACTAAGCATAACACTACAAAATATTGAATTATCAACAATTTTCATAGTAAGTAATTCTATGAATCCTGAAATGATTTCAACGTTTGGAGGTTTGGAAGTCTCGTGCAGAAGCCAAAAAGCCACATTTAAGATAGGCTCGAAGAAAATCTGGACGGGACCAAACAGTTTCTTGACAATTCTTGTGCAATTAAAAAATTGTGATCGCTATACTTTTTGCAGAGGTATTGCAGTTAGTCAATCATTGTTTTGGAGTTGTAGGGAAAGGTTTCTGAGAGGAAGAACTGAGAGATTTATGCGGGTACATATGGAAATAAAATTTTGCCCAATGCCATGGATATTTATCTCTGATAAGCTTTTCGTAAATTGAAGAGGTATTATTTAGGTTCATTTTAGGATCTTTTTAGGTTCTTTCTAGGTCTTTTTAGGTTATTTTTACGTATTTATGTATTTTTGAGTTTTTTTGGTCCTTTACTGTGACCCCATTTCGATGTTTATTATAAATCAACTTTTCAATGTGTGAAAAAAATCATCAGAGGTAAATTTTTGCGTGCATTGATTTTTTAGAGAATTCGGTTGTCTTGAGGCGTTAGGCTGATTCAACTCAGATATATGCATATGAGAGAAAAAAAAATTTGAGGCCCAGAAAAAAGTCGAAAATTTGCTGCCCCGAAATTCGGCGGCCTAGGCCTAGTGGCAAACCTACCCCTGAATAGATTGTTTTTAATCTTTTGGTAGATACACATTTCAATACGAATTTGGTCTAAATCTTCCCACTTGATTATATTTGGTTGAAATTCGAACGACTTTTGAACGTATCCTCTTACACTGCAGAATTATCCAAGTTTCACATCAAAATCATCGAATTCCGAAGGATTGCATTGCAGTAGATTTACTAAAATAGTTTATGAACATTCATTACCTGTGTACTATTTAACTGTCGACAAAGCATCCCAATATTTCTTATACATATGATCATTCGTTGTTGAGTAGAGATGGGCAAAAGCGCTCATAGTTCACCACTCATCACTCACTTCTACATTCTACAGTGCAGCGCCTGAAAAAAGCACAGAATTAGCTGCGAGCGAAATCTTTCGTTCGATTAGACTTAATGAAATGTACAACGAACAGTGTACTGAGAGTACGGCGCAACACTGTAAAAAGATCGATGAGTGGTGAGCTATAAGCTCTTTTACCCATATTTATTGTTGAGTGAACAAATCCCTGTTGTGCATACAATTTAATCGCAGAGCAATTATTTTTTTTACCGTACATTGTTATTGAATCATTGTTGGGACACTACGGACTGTAGTCATATACTATTTCGTATTATGTGCATTGTTGGAGTACCATAGTTTGTTTTCGTTTACTTTTTTGCACCACCGACTTTGTTTATTAGCTATGCGTCATGATACATAAAAGTAATCAACAATTTTCTTATGGTTATTTCAACTATAGCAAAAACAACTAAGGAAATTGTTGATTCCACCAAGATTTTTCTCTCAGTGCGGTAAAATTTCCCTTTGAAAGTATGATTGGTAGTTGATAGCTAGTTGCATATGGTATACCGGGCAATACTGAAATCTTCCATTATCAACTAAAAATAACGTTACAATCAAAAACTGAGAGTGTCATGTTACGCAACGACATGCTGCTATAATATTTTTGCTTATGTAACTTACGTTGGAAGATCCAGAAAAGAGTCAATGTTTGTTAAATGCAACCTATAGTTAGGAGGTAAGCAATAAAGCTCGTATGGAAAGCAGAACAACTTCCTCATTTGGTAACGGTATTAATAAGACAAATTTTATCAAATATATATTCATCGAATTTGACTTACCTCGATAATATTTTCGAGACACAACCATGACTGACCCGTAACTGTCTAGAAATATCACACGGACGAACACCATTATGTGCCAGCTGCACGATCTGCTGTCGCACAACATCGGGGAGTGGTCTTCCGTTCACGAAGACGCCTCCTAATTGATTAACTCCACCGTGACCTGAAACAGTTGTGTTAAATTAGTACATATTAGTCGATGGGAATGCAATATTGCGTGAAAATAAAAGTTCCGTATTTAGAGCAATTTTTCAACATCAATAAGGCTTGTAATACAAATTCGCGACCATTTGTACTAATTTTCGAAGAACATTAGTATTAAAATCACTTTGACCAAAAATTCATATTTCTATATATATATATATATATATATATATATATATATATATATATATATATATATATATATATATATATATATATACATCTGTCAACAAATGGCTTTTGCAAAAACAGATTTTATAGAACAAATTTGCAACGTGTTTGAAATGTGAATATGATAATAGTTTTGAAATTTTTAACCCTATGCGTGCGCTGGGTGCCTAAAATAAGATAGAGAAAATTTGAAAATTTTTGAATTGCGATAACTTTGTATCAAATTATCAGATCATAATAAAACTTAGAGAGCGTGTTGATGCTACTAAGTTCTAGACTCGTGTAGGTTTTAACAAACGTGCTGGCAACCCTGTTGCTACGGCAAGCGCTGAAATTGAAAACCTTCAAATCATCAACTATCCTGAAAAATGTTAGTCTTTAAGAATAAAAAGCAACTCATATAAAAATCTTCTGTTTTGTTTACACAATCAAAGCAAAACTTTTGAAAGTTCACTTCGGACAAGAACTACTATATAACCTTCCTCCAATTTTGCATCAGAAACTTCTGTTCACGGGAACTCACGACCCAATAATCAGATGCGTCTAACATGCACACAATGTTTTAGCACAGCGTAAGAAGCTAGTTCCTAACCAGCGTGCCAACTTATTCCATTTTCCCAAAAAAAAAACCACTTTGACATTAAAATTGCGCCTCCATTTACGCGATGCATTATGTGTCAAAGCAACCTGAGATTGTGCTGGTATTTTTTGCGAGAGTGAGCCGTATGTGAGCAGCGAAAAATCTAGCCTGAGTATGTAGTTGTCGAATCGTATATTGCATCTCTTTTTGTTCCATGCGATTTCTCCCAACTTTCCAGGCTAACCAACAATACAATCTCAGGTTAGATCACTGGATTTTCGGTCCGTATACATATACGGAGTTGGTACGCTGGTTAGGAACTAACTTCTTACGCTGTGGTATTGTACTTAAATAGGACAAGGTCTGATAGAAACGATTTGGAAATGTGGGCAATTCTGTGCCAGTGGTGCCATCTTGAAAAATTGAAAAGAAAAAAAATGCTTTTTGCACTATGAATTCTGATTCAGTCACCAGATTTTCATGAAACTAACAAAGTAGCGGAACCTTACTCTAAAGCTCGTGTGGTAGAAATTTGCTTATAAAATTCGGTTGGAGCTGCCAGCTATGGTAATTTTGGTGTTCGCTCAGGAAAATAAAGCTCTTTGCACTATAGCTGTCAGTGCAGTCTTGGAATCATAACGAAATTCATATGGCAAATTTAACTTTTTGTAGACAATATTCAGCAGAAATCTAGTTGGAAAAACAATGATAGGGTTGTCGGATATGGTTGCTTTTAATATTTTTGTTGCATTTCTTCAGTAAGCGATTTCATGATAAAATTTTCAAATCGTAATAATGTTGAAGTGACAATAATCAACAAATATTAAAAATCCGAAAATTCAAAACTTTTTCGAGTGGTCACCCTAAATTTCTTTGTGAGGTATAGCTTTCAATGCAGTCATTGGATCGAAACGAAAATTGGCAGGATAGGTTGACTTCAATGTGAGGCAGATGTGAAATATTTTTGATTTCATTGTGAGGCAGATATGACCTCTTTTTGACTTTGATGCTTGTAAAAGGTTGCCAAATCGAGGTGGTTTCGCTATTTCTGTATCAATAAATGATTATGTTAGTCATTCATATCGCCACCATTTACATTGAAAATAAACCACCAATGTTTAAATTTTCTAAGTTTTTGAAATTCTTCGGATGTCACCCCCAAACACCTTTCCACCCCGGTAACTTTCGATAAAGTCATCGGATGAAAACGAGATTCATAAAGTAGCTTGATTTTGACGAGAAGCAGTTGAAATGCTTACGAGTTGAAATGCTTGCTTCCGGTTTTACACAGGAAAAAAAATTGTTTTGCAAATCTCATTTCAAAAGCAAAAAGAACAATTCATTTTCTATACTCATTAGTATGTTTAATGTTTTTCAGATATTTTTTTCAACCTCAAAATCAGTTTCCAAAAAAAGACCTTTCATAAAATTATGAAAATGATTAAAAAAAATTTATTTTTTATTTTCAAAAAAAAAAATTATAAAAAGGAACTATTCATTTTCATATATATTTAAAAAAAAATATCAATTCAGTCTTTGTATCCACTTATACACGTGGCGTTTTTGAGTATATTGTTTTAATACTTTTTCCAGAGCCCTTTTTTTTGGCCTTGGCATGGATTCCACCAAGTTTTGAATAAGTTTGTCCGGATTTTTTTTTCCATTCCGCTTGTACCCAAGTCCCAAGCTTTTTTAAATTTGTAGGATAATTTTCGTATATAAGCAGCTGGTTTTTTAGAATAGTCCACAAATTTACTATCGGAAAAATTTTGTTGACCAAGCCATTGTTTAACAATTTTGGCGGTGTTTTCGAGATCACCATTCTGTTGGAAAACAATCTCGTCTTTCGGATACAGACATAGCTCCACAAAATCGAGTAAATTGTTCTGCAAAATTGGAAGGTAATCCTTCTTTGTAATTATACGATCAATTTTAATTAATAACCCAATATGCCACCAAGTAAAACATCCCCAAACCACCAGGCTACCTCCTCCGTATTTTACGGTTTCTTTGACTTGGAGTTTACGAAGTCTTTTGTTTGGGCAGCGCCAATAGTATGCCTTATCATCAGATTGGTATCAGTTAATTTTTGTCTCGTCTGTCCAAATAATGCGCTTCCACTCTTCAACTGTCCAATTTTTGTGGTCTTTACGGAACTTCAGTCGAGCTTTAACATTCTTGTCTGATAAAGTGGGCTTTTTCTTTTTAACAGACGATACCATACCAATTCTTTTAAGTACTCGCCTGAAAGCCCATTCACTGACGTCTAGGTTTATAGGTTTTGCTGCAACCTTTGGTGTCCTTGAATCATTCGTTGATCATTCGTTCAATTATACGAGCATCACCATCTGATATAATTCTTGACCTACCACCAGTATTTCTTGCAGGGTTACATTTTCTTCTTTTTTGCGTTAATAAAACTTTTCTATGACAAACCTTAAAGCGTTCTGCAATTTTTCTGGAACTGTATCCCTGTTTTGTTAACACAACAATACTATTTTCGACGTCAGTAGAAATTTTTCTCATTTTGCTATAAAAAATCATGTTGAAATATTTACCTTAGGCATTTCGAAAAAAAATATTACCTGTTATTGTTTTTTAAGTAATGACACAGCTAGTGCTGCCAGGTCGAGTGTGTTAAATTTCGGGACGGAAGGTAAAAATAATCGGGACTGTGAGTGTCAAATCGGGACAGATTTTTGTGAATTATCTTTTATTTCACCATTACTTGGTACAAGAAACGAAACAAATGAACCTTAAACTAGATAAACTTCTTTAGGATATATTTAACAAAACTCAAACATAACTGTTTTGACTAATAAAATCGAAACGTAACCATCTTACCTAATTTATAATTTTTGGAAACATGTACAAGCATTTTTTTAAGTTATGTTTTAATCGTATTGTACTTTGTACTTAGCGTTAGATTTCACTCCTTTCAATAGTTTTTTTTTATTGCATAATCATAAAATTCACTACACAAAAACTTCAAGTTGTTCTTTATTTGTATTTCTGCTTTGACATGCTCGAGAGATAATCTGTTTCTTCTCTCGGACCAAATTATAGGTGCATTTTTTTGCACACCCGAGCAAAACAAAATTGTTTTTGTATACTTAATAAAATTTAATCTGCTCGTACCTTATATTAGTTAGGGAAAATATTCTTTCTGTCGCAGCATTCGTGACTGGTATCCATGTCATGAAAACAAATATTTTTAGCACATAAGGAACATTTCGCGTTTCAAATAATTTGTGCCATTTCTGTAATGTCGTTAAGTTTTTCTTCTGTATTGCAGCTCTGACTGCATTTTTGACTTCATAAATATCGCCCATTTAAAAAATGTAGTGATATTAAATTTTTCAATCAAATTAATAAAATTATATTTCACGTGTGGGAGTATGAAGAGATGCCAGAAAACTGGCGCAAAGGTATAATATGCCCCGTACATAAGAAAGGAGATGTAACTATGTGCAGCAACTATAAGGGTACAACATTGTTGAGTACCTCCTATAAGATACTCTCCTTTATCCTGCAAAAACGGATAGCTCCATATATCAATGTGGCTTCATCCTAGGCTATTCAACAATTGATCAGATATTTACTCTCAAGCAGGCGATGGAAAAATGTCTTGAATTCAACATTCCATTGTACCATATATTTATAGACTTTAAGGCAGCCTTTGATAGCATACGCAGGGTAGAACTGCATAAAGCCATGAGAGAATTCGGCATTATAGACAAACTGACACGATTGTGCTGGTTGACCATGACCAATGTAACACGTCAAGTTAAAATAGCCGGATTGCTGTCTAGACCTTTCAACATCTTCAATGAGCTTCGACAAGGGGATGGTCCGGCCACCCTCCTCTTCAACCTGGCGTTGGAAAAAGCAATCCGAGACTCTGGCACGTGTACGAGAGGGACTATCGTAACCAAGATACTGGCTTATACAGATGATATAGACATAATTGGAAGATCAGAACTAGCTGTGCGAGAATCTTTTATCCAGATCGAACGAGTGGCACAAAAACTGGGATGCACATAAATGAAGAAAAGACAAAGTATATGGTGGCAGCATCTGCAAGAAGAATACCTATAGCTGGTCAAACCTTCAGGGTAGCTGAGCATGAATTTGAAGTATTGTCATCCTTGAACTACCTTGGGTCAATTGTAGCAGCCGATAACAACATGGAGGAAGCAATGCGCGGGCGGCTGCTACCACAGTCTGTCAAGGCTCTTCAAATCCCAAACACCAAAGCTCCTGTTGTACAAGACCATGGTCCTGACAGTACTCACGTATGAATCTAAGACTTGGGTGTTCAGTAAAGGGCACTCTGGCCGATAATGATGATGATGGAAGCATGTTTTACACTTTTGTGCAAAATATCATATTAGCAAGGCATCCCACGGGAATAGTATTGTTATTATCATTGCATAGTAATTGGAACACTGAATTCCGAATTTTACATTTCCATTCTCTGCACAATAACTGGTGAGATGTTTAGTATTAATACTATGCTCCCTAAATCATGTTACTAAATTGTTATACATGGCAAATGTAGTTTCATTTGAGTCTTCATAAAAATCAAGTACGCATGTCTTAAGGTTAATAGCAGGGCTGTAAAATCTTATCAACAGTGGAAATATTTTGATGGCACCGTGAGTAGCAGCATCTGTAGTAACACTATAAAGGTCATCAATCGTCTCTTGAGTGGACACCGGACCTAAAACCAGGGCTGTGGAGTCGGAGTCGTGCCCCTGTATATTTAAAGCAGAGTCGCAGTCGAACGCGACTCCGACTCCGCTTTAAATGTACAGAGCCACGACTCCGACTCCACAGCTCTGCCTGAAACACTGGCTTTACTTCTTTCAAGTGTAAGATGTTGAGCATTTTTTGAATTGTAAAACAAAAGACTGCCAAGTTTAGCTTCACAATCGAGAGAATTAAATGGCAAACTGTGCTTGATGGAATAGTGTCGGCAGGTGTCGAAAGAAGAACGAGACTGCATCAATGAATGATATCTGTATCTCGCCAATTCAATATGCGCGAAGCTTCAAACCATTTATGCTGCCTATTTAGTTCGTTTGGTGAGAAAATATGGAAATAGTAAAGCGAAAATATTTTTATGTGGTAGCAGCTAACAGGTGAATTCGTTTTTCCTGTAAAAATTATCGATCAAGGAGGCTAGTAGGAAATCGGGACATTTGGCGTCCCGATCGAGGGTAAATCGGGACGTGTCACCAGACCCCTGAAAATCGGGACGTCCCGCGCAAATCGGGACACCTGGCAACGCTAGACACAGCTCAATAACACAAAATTAATATAACATGGGTCACAAAATAAGCCAGACGGGTGCGCAAACGGAACTAAACTGACAACGTGCAAAACTGGATACGGGAAATTTTCCATGAACTCAATATTTTTCTAGTGGGAAAAAACCGTTACTTGAGAGATTTCTATAGAATTTGATGGCAGAGACTATTTCCAATAAAATTATAAGAAACTATACTGTTATTGGTTTTTTTGATATCATAGTGTACTCTTGCTAGTTTTTTATCCAGTTTCGCTCGCCACTGTAAACTCGTCATTCAACATATGGCCAATCGTACGTTAGAATATTTTGCGGCATAGTCTCAGTTTTGCTAACATATGTTAGTATGTACGTGGTATTTGATAAACAGTTGTCTCGTTAAATAATTATTCGGTTTTGCATGAAATCTAATCTCATCGATCATATCAGTACAATTTATCTAACACAGCATTAAAACTAACTTACAGAGACATTTCTACGTAATTTCCCATATGGCTTCCTGGTAGCTTAGATCACTTAATAATGAATAGAATGCAGAATGCCTTTGCACATCACCCCCGCTTTTCAATCGCTGACTACGATGGAACATGCAGTGATAAAACAGCGAGGGAGATGAAGATACATCTACTTCACATAAGGACACTTCTATTCCTCGTAATCAGATTTTTATTGCCCGACTGTGTGAATGCGTCAATTTTTCAAGAAGTACCAGACGCACAAGCAAACACTTGTGCAGAATCAATGCGAACATTGATGGAGTAAAAGGGATTATAGATTTGATCCCTGTTACTTTGCTTCGGTCCTGGTTTGCTTCAGAATATGGCTATTAGATTACTTGTGACAAGAATGTGTTTCTCCAGGGGAAGATTCATCCAGAGATAATTTGCCCGCAATGAAAGCAGAGAATGGATGATAATTTTATCAGCTTTATTCAGTGATGGGTGCGACTGTGGAGACAAGAACTAAATTAAAATTACAGTCGATTAGGGTTTTTAAACCAATTATTGTCGGGTTCGTCAATTATTTTAAGAAATTATTTAGAATATTTTTTTTTTGCATTCAAGTAAGCTTTGCTTTGCTTTTCCGAGCATAGTGTTTCAAGGGGCAAGTTAATTGAACAGAATACCTCAAATCACATGTTTCTCTCTATGAAACTATTTTCATAAAACAAATGCAGTGGATTTATATACATTCGTTCATATATTTTGTAGCCATTAATATTCCAAAGCTTTCGAAACCACTTAGTTAAACATTTTTCAACTTTTAACCATCCCGCAAAAGCAGTTTCATGTCTATTCTCAATGTTTTCAAATCATTTTTGCCATTCAACATTTGTCATTTCATAGATGCGCTATCTGTACCTGAGAGATATTAAATGCTAATCATTGATATATAAACATACAGAATTAGTGCTTGTGGAGTAAAAACAGTTTTGAAAATAGTATTTACGTTGATTTTATTCTGATTTTAATTATCTGGTATTGGGGATACAGAAAAGTTGCATCACTCTCTTCCTGCGGCAGGACAAGCGAGCATATTTTAGCCTGCTGTACGCACAGCGAGCTCATGTGAATTATTTTCACACACAAGCTGTTGACATACACATTAATTAGTAAGAGTCTTAATTGGTCAGAGGCTATTAAATACGAGCCGCGCTTTCTTTTGCATTCGGTTTGCGTCCTTTTCAACGCAGCCAACAATAATGTTTTCATGATTTCTTTCATTGCATCTAATAGTAATCCTAACAACATCCAGCAGCGGTGCATATGCACAAGAGCGGAGATCAGCTCTAGGATTATTCTCCCATGCGAAACAACCACATGCGGTTACTAAAAATGGATCCTATCTACACTATAATTAGCGTCGACGCGAGTACATCGCAACCTGCATTAAACGCATCATTACGAACTCAGCGCGATTTTAATGAGCAATTCGTGAAATAGAAGCTTCGCGAGAAAACTCTAGATATTTTTTCATGGCTGTATTTCGATATAAGTATGCACAACGTATATAAAGTGATTGCTCTATTTTCACATACCGACCCATTAGTTTTTGCGAAGAAAATATATAGATATTTTTTGGTAAAGGCGCTTTCGACCTTTACAATACCTGTTATCTTTCAAAATTTTGAAATTTAATTATTATTTAACATATTTGCGATAACCGTCTCACTTCTTTACTGACGTTTGAACAGTTCAATTACGTAGGCCTTCCGACGAACAGAAGAGGTTAGATTCAAGACCAATGCTGCGTCCTATGTACATTTTAGTAACTTTGGAGATATTCAATGATTTGTGTTTTTCTAAATGCTGCTGATATCTTCAAGGGGAACGAAAGTTTTAACATAAAAACTTTCGCGATGAAAATATTTGCAGAAGAGAGGTTTTGAACAGATAGGATCTTTTTAACAATGTTCGAAGAACATTAGTATTCAAATCGGTTTAGTCAAAAATGTATATATATATATATATATATATATATATATATATATATATATATATATATATATATATATATATATATATATATATATATATATATATATATATATATATATATATATATATATATATATATATATATATATATATATATATATATATATATATGTCATCAAAAAAATTCAGGGCTTATTTCTCGGGAACGGGATTCAGCTGAAATTTTCAGGATGCATTGTTGTATATGCAGAATAGGTCCAGGTCTCGCCAAATGCTAATTATTTTCAACCCGTCGGCGCTGGCGAACATTTTAGGGATATTTTAAATATGCCTGTTATTCTATCAAAAAATAGTTTTCAATAAACTAAGTTTTTGAAATGAATTTTGAGCGTGTTTTTAATAAAGATTTGATAAGGTTTTCGAAATTTTTAACCCTGTGTGTGCGCTAGGCGCCTAAAATGAGATCGGGAAAATCTGAAATTTTGTGAATTGCGATAAGTTTGTACAGAGCTATTGAATCATAATAAAACTTACAAAACATATTGATGTTACTAAGTTGTATACTTATATAGTTTTGTATGAAAGTGCTGGCAACCCTGTAGCTACGGTAGGCGCCGCAAAAGAAAACCTTCAAAACATCGACTCTCCTGAAAAATCGTCGTTTATAAGAAAACAAGTATCTCATATACAAATCTTATGTTTAGTCTACACAGTCAGATTAAAATTTTTGAAATTCCGTATCGGACAAGAACGATAACCCTTCCCCAATTTGCTTATACGACCCAATAATCAGATACAGTTGAAATTTACAGAATGTATTGGCCTTAAAAAGGACCAGGTCTGATAGAAGCGATTTGAAAATTTGGGCAATTCTGTGCCAGTGGTGCCATCTTGAAATATCACTAAGAAAAATAACGACTTTCGACCCTAGATACTCTGATTCAGACACCAGATTTTGACAAGTTTGGTAAAGAATTGGTTGTAAAATTAGGTTGGAGCTGCCAGCTATGATAATTTTGGTGTTTTAAATTTTAAAAATTCGTTCAGGAAAATAAAGCCCTGCTTCCAGAGCAGTCATGGAATCATAACGAAATTCACATGGCAAATTAAGCTTATTGTAGGCAATATTCAATAGAAATCTAGTTGGAAAAACAATGATAGGGTTGCCAGCTATGGTTTTTTGGCATATCTTTAGTAAGCGATTTTCTAATAAAATTTTCAAATTTTAGCGAAAATAAACAACAAATATTAGGATTTCAAATATTTGAAAGATTTTGCGAGTAGTTGCCCTAAGGTTCTTTGTATCCCTATAACTTCCAATGCAGTCATTGGATCAATACGAAATTCGCAGAATAGGTTGACGTCAATATGAGGCAGATGTAACATGTTTTTGGTTTCGGTGCTAGTAAATGGTTGCCAGCACGAGGCGTTTTTGTTATATATATATATAAATGCTTATATTACATATTCACATCGCGAACATTTGCAATAAAACTGAGTAAACAACGTTTAAATTTTCTAAGGTCTGAACATTATTCGGATAGCTGCCCCAAACACCTTTCTATAGCTGTAACTTGTGATGAAATCATCGAAATGAAATTGGCTTATGGTCTATTATTCTAAGGGTGTATTGGTCTTAAGCAGGAGAATTGGCTAGTGGTAGTGGTCTTAAGTAGCTAGTGGTAGACTATCTACTGAAAACCGGCACAAATTCTCTACTGTTCTTCGAACATTTGTGTTTCTAGCTGTTCTGATGCGCAAAGAGTTTTTCTCCCTAGTGTAAATGGCCAAAAAAAATCTGCTTACCAGATCTCCGGGTGACCTATCACTATGGGATTTGTGAGATTTGACTCGCTGAAAAAAAGGACCATCTACAAGGCTACGAGGTTCCGAGACTGCTTCGACACGGTAGTACTGACTCACCTTTTGATAACCACGAACTTCAAGAACTACCACAGCTTATGGGTCAGTAAGGCAACCCCCCTCCCGCTTTATGTGCAGCACATGGGTAATATTTTTAAAACATGTCCGAGAATTAATTTTGAAACCATTGTGCGACACTAGATGGGAGAGTAGGATAGAAGCCTTAAAGCCTTTAATATTTCATATGGGAGATACATACGACACTTTGTTAGGCATTGACGATAATCAAGAAATTGATACTTTAATAAGAGACGAAGTCTCGGGTTTAATAATTTCTATTGAACAGTTTAAGTTTTTGTGTTTAATAGTTTCGATTTGGTATCTGCACTTGATCTTTTACAAAACGGCGAAAAAATTCTTTAAGGATCTTTGATCGGCTAAATCAATCAGCGAAACTATTGTTAATGCAAGATAACTAACTGGCTGATGAAATCGAATTGAACTGAATCAACAAGACTACGACACCGCGTAAGAAAAAAAAAGTCTAGCGCATCAGCACCGCTAGAAAACTAATTTTCGAAGAAATTATCTTTGAGGGGCTTACAAATGTGTGAACACGTTATACACTTCTTTGTAGTATCATATCAACCATTTATTACTCGAAGGAACAAATATCATTTTCTGACAGCATTTCCTATAACACAAATGATGAAAATGTTCAGTGCTGGCAACGTTTGTCCAACACAGCAGCAATAAATCTACCAGAACATGCTCGTGCTTAATCAATCCATCCTTTGAATTTCGTTTTCATCCAACGATATGATCGAAAGTTTGAGCGATTAAACTATGTCTGGGGCTGCCATCCGAAAAATTTCCAAAACTCGGAACGTTTAAATATCGGTTGCTTATTTTATTGTTAATGTTTTGCTTATGAATACAAAATGGAAGCATCTGTTGATGCAATATTTACGAAATTGTCTTGTGCTGGCAATCATGTGCTAGCACCACTTCACGTTGTGTTAAACCCACCCTATGAATTTCGTTTCGATTGAATGGCTGCGCTGTAAGTTATAGGAGTGAATATAATTTTAAGGTAACCACTGTCCAAGCTGCTTAAATTTTTGAAACGTAAATATTTTTAGTTAATTGTCATTGTAGGATCATTCACTTTTGGAAATTTTATGACAACATCACTCGATAAAAAAATGTAAATAAATTATGAAATTCATCATAGCTGGCAACCCTTTCAAATTTTTTCAACGAAATTCCTACAGGACTAGAAATGCAACAAGATTCACTTATCACAAGAATTTCGTTTTGATTTCGTAACTGCATCGGAAGTTATAGGGAAAAAACCATTATTTTTCTGAGCAAATTTACAATATTTAGGAGACAAAATTGCCATAGCTGGCGATCCTATACTAATTTTTCAACCAAATTTGTATGAAATCTATCTTAGACTAAGGTTCACCTACTGCGTGAATTTCGTTAAAATCTGGTGGCTAAATCGGAAGCTATAAGCCAAAAACCAGTTTTTTTTCTCGGTGATTTTTCCAAATGGCACCACTGCGACAGTGTTACCCGTATTTCAAAATGACTTCTATCAGACCTGGTCCTAGCTAATGCCAACATGTCCTGTAAATTTCATTTTGATTACATTATTCAATCGTCAGTTCTCGTGAGCAGAAGTTTTGAGTGCTGAAAATAGAGGTAATTCGATCACGGGTTGCCGTTCTTGTTTTGAAGTATTTTATTTGACTTGGTGGACAAAAGTCAAAATTTATCAATAATTTGAGTTTATTTTCAAAAATCAAAAAATTTTCAGGAAGGTCGATGATTTGAAGGATTTTTTTTAGCTACAGAGTTGCCCGCACAACTTTGAAAGTCCATGCGTGTTAGACTCTAGTCTTTGTCAATACACTCTGACCATTTCACGATGATCCATTGTTTTTCTTACAAGTTATGACAAATCGAAATTCGAAAAAAATCCTTGCCTAGTGTTAGACACTCTGCGCCTACACCAGGCTCAAAATTTCCAATTCTTTATCATAAACAATTTAAAAACATAATAAGTTTCCATTCCCCATACTTTTTTTTAACAAAAATTTACACTGCTTGGAAATATAGGAGTACCGGAAAATTCACTAAAATGCCTGCCGCCGCCAAAACGTTTAAGATATCTGAATTTTAGTCATGGACCTACCTGTTATCTACATCTATGTCCTCCGAAAGTTTTAGCTCAATCGGATCGGCCACTCCAGAGATTTTCTCCGTTTATCATTTTGCTGATATATATATATATATATATATATATATATATATATATATATATATATATATATATATATATATATATGACGAATTTTATACAAAACAACAATTTTTCATACGAACCACAAGATGTTCCGATCGAAGATCCAAAAGAAAAATATAAGATAGTTTTATTAATGTCAAAACTGATCAAGCTCTAAATGCACTAGATGCTAGGTTTGAACAACTTAATCACCATAGTAACTATTGTCAATTCTTATATAATATTTACGATTTGAAAATCATGTCTTATGAAAAAATGAATTAAAGCACTGCAAGAATTTGAATAGTATTTTAGCTGATGGTGATTCTGTTGGCATTAATGGGGTAGAATTAACAGAGGAAACTTTTGCGGCACCTGTGCTTTCGGGCAAAAAAGAAAGCCTGAGCTATGCATTAAAATTAATAACAATGTTAAATTTTGCCTCAAACCTTAGTGCTGCCTTAAAAATATTGCTGAATCATTGTTGCAAGTGGGGAAAGGAGTCTCTCTACATTAAAATTAATTCAGAACTTTTTACGTTCCACTACCATGAAAAAGTGTCTTAATGGTTTGGTTTTTTTGGCGATTGAGATTGAAATTGCTGATCAAATAAACTGAAATGAGGTAGCAAAAACATTTGCAGAAATAAAAGTGAGGAAGAAAAGTTTATTGTGACTTTAACGTTGGTGAAGTTACTTTTGCTTAGTTTTTCTAGGATGTAAGTTTTGTTTGTGTTATTGTGCAGGCAATAATACATTATTATGCTAGAATTAAAAATGCGCTTGGTTTACAATTTGTAACTATGTAGGTATAAGTACTTTTAAATTTTTACTGTTTTGTCCGACCTGAATATTAATTATGCTACATAATTCTTTCTAAATAAATTTTTATTATAATTTAAAATCATTTGATTTTCATTTCAAAAAGGTGGCATTTTGTCTTGCCGTCCGGGGCTTCGTAAATGCTGGAGCGGGCCTGTACTCATTTCCTATTAAAAATAATGAAGAGTATGTCAGCTACATACACACATCCGTTTTACCTGAGCTATTTTCTTACTATCTTTCAGAATGCGGGCGGTAAATAGCTGCTACCATAGCAGCTATTCTGAAATCTTAGACAGCCTGACTATCAAATACCAAGCATCGAAAAGCAGCTTTTCTGGATCACTGGACAGCCAAAGCAGCTAAAATAGCAGCTATAGCTGCTATAAAAAGAATTTGAGCACAGACCTGATTCGATTTTTCGAATCTTGGAACATTTATTCAACTTTCTCAACGTATTTGTCATTAGAAGCGAATTTGATTGACTCAAGCTAAAAGCACTTATATTTGGTTCGTAAACGCCCACTAACTGGAGCGAATGCGCTATAAGCATAGCTATTTATATTGCAGCTCATAAGGGTGGAAAATTGTGACGACGACAACGATTGCGACGAATCAGCGGTAGCGATGCTGTCAGAAAATTAGAATGCACTGAATCGTACTGAACTGCCCTCAACACTAGCGTCGGGTTCACACTTTGAGAACAAAATTCGAAGTAGAGGTTGTCTAAAAATTGGAGTAGATTGATAAGAAATAAAGTAGACTACAAATTGGAGTCATTCTATTCATTTGAATGAATACTTTAATTTATATAAAAGTTGGTTTTTGGAAAAAAGTTGGATTTTTAATAAAACGGTAAAAATTATAGAGTAAAACAGCGGCAATGAATTAAATTTGTCAAGTTTTTCTAAAAAAAAAAGTCATAGTGTAAATTATACAAGCGGAACATAATTATATCCACCGTTTTTATCATTTCTTTACGACATAGTATTATTTTTTTTCTATAACACCCGTCAATAAGTTTGAAATAGTCAAAATATGCTTTTAATTTAAGCGATTCCAATTTTAAACTTAAACATAAGAAAAATATCTAAACGTACAGCGCTCAAAAATGTTAAATATTTAGGACAATGACACACACGGCGATTCCGAGAGGAAAACCGAATTTTTCGAGAGGAAAACCGAGTCGGTATAGTCGTGCATTACTTTGGCATTGTGATGACACACACACCGCGGTTTCGCCGCATGTCGGTTTTGTAATGCACAACTAGACTCGATTTTCCTCTCGGGAAACGAGTCGGTAGAACCGTCGTGTGTGTCATTGGCCTTACTTATGTATATTTTGAAGAATTGTGTTGTATTACTGATCTCTCAGACAAAACTACACTCAGAGCAAGCGAAAATTGTTTACATTCATGAATAAAGGTGGTGGTTTTTATCAAAAACAGAAAAAATTTGTCTGATTGAACCAAAAACGAAGTAGAATTTTAAAAAACTGTAGTAGCGAAGTAGTTATCATTTTCAATTGAAAAATGAAGTAAATCTACTTTAAATGAAGTAAAGTGTGAGCCCTAGGTCGATTGCCGACGGCAGTGCAGTACAAATCAGTGCGTCGGTGGTATAGTAGCTGCCGGTCTTCGGAATTGTGACTTTAGGCTTTATCGCTGGTCTTCTGTATATTTTTTGGCTCTTTAGGACTGAAAGTGCTGCCGTAACGATATATAGCCCAAATGTTTGCTTTAACCTAACCAATTCGAAAATATTTTTTATTCCGTGTAGTAAAGCTGGTTTGCTTGATTAAAAAATTCGCAAGACACATATTGCGATAGCCGAAGCCTAATTTGATTTAATTTTTCCTAGCTACCAAAACCAAATACATTACCATGTGTCGTTTGGAAGCTAAACATACGTATTTCAATTTCTTAATAAATATCGAATTTGAAAGTTTTTCAAAATGGACAATTGATTAAATTGAATGCAACATTGACTATGTGCTTTGTTTTTCATCAGAAAACAATTATTAACAAGCTTATGCATGACATGAAGAACATACTCCGCAGATATTGCCAGAGAAATCGTCGACGAATATGGCACAATGCTGCAAAGTATTTTTAAAAGTTGAACTAAGAAATTTTTTCAAAATTTTCCAAAAAGAAGAGAAAGAAAAATTTGGAAATAGCAACGAGCGTGGTGTTGGTGGGCTAACATCTTCTATAGTATACGGTTCGACGAGATGGTCGAAAATTTTCCAATGGACAAAAAATATTCAACTACATTTGTAAGAAAGGTCGAAAACAGCTTGAGTGCGATGAAAGGCGTTACATCAATATATTTTGGTGGAAATGAAAGTTGTAGTTATAATTTATAATGTACTGGGCATAGTCTTGATAAGATTAATTTTACGAATTTCACTTCAAAAGCGCCATATTTGTCAGCGTATTTTTTACTGATTTTCGAAGAAAATTAGTATTAGATTCGTTTCGACGAAAATTCATATTTCTTTATATATACGAGGGTTGGTCTAGAAGTATTGATAATCAATATAAACCAAGGTGATGAAAGTAAAAAAAAATATTTATTTTCCAAACCCAGGACACACTTAGAAATTTTTGTTTATCTTTACTCTCCTAAAACGCCCCAACAGCGGCCATGAAATAGCAATCATCTTCAAATTTCTTGCCCCGAAGGTGTTCCTTGAGCCGAGGAAAAAGGTAGAAGTCACTGGGAGCTAGATGTGTCAAATAGAGCGGGTATTGAAGCAATTCGATTCCGTAATAGCCTCCCGCAATCGTTTTTATTTAATCTGCGTAGTAAAAGCCTGATATAGCGGCTTCCTTTTCCAAATATTCCACCATAGCGATTCTTTAAATCGACACCTTGAATTTCTTCAGCATCAGTGAAGAGAATTGCTTCCAGGCCATCGATTGCTGTTTGGTTTCTGGGTCAAAATGGCGGATCCAGGTCTCGTTTGGCGTTACAAAACGTGACAAAAACTTCTCCAGATCTGCCTAGAACTTTTCGAGATTCACCCTCGAAATGTCGACTCGTTTCTCCTTTTGCTCGTCGGTTAACATTCTCGGCACCCAACGCGCAGAGACCTTCTTCATATGCAATTCGCTCGCAAAGATTCTTTGGACACTGCCATACGAAAACCCAATGACCTCAGCTACATGCCTGATGGTCACTCTTTGATTTGCCAACACGACATCTTCGACTTTTTTCACGTTGTCTTCAGTGAGGAACGTGAATGGACGTCATTCGCGGTATTCATCTTCAGTGGATGTTCTTCCCAGCTTAAACTCCTTGGTCCAGCGTGCAACGGTGAAATATGGAAGAGCAGAGTCCTCTAGTGTTTCCAACAAGTCGCTGTCTGTATCTTTGACAGATATTTTTTTAAACACAGGAACTTAGTGACAACTCTAATTTCGTTTTTCTCCATTTTGATGCCCTCTCTTCGACTATTCGTATTCAAATGAATGTAGCTCCTTAGAATCGTGTCCTATTTCTATGTTGTTTTTGTGCTGACTTAGTGGGTATATGAGGTAATAAAAATATTTTTTAAAAATTATATGCGAACTGGAAATAGCCCATTATCACTACTTTTGAATCAACACTCGCATATATATATATATATATATATATATATATATATATATATATATATATATATATATATAACTATATATAAATATATATATATATATATATATATATATATATATATATATATATATATATAAATAAAATATATATAAATATATATATATATATATATATATATATATATATATATATATATATATATATATATATATATATATATATATATATATAGATATATATAGATATATATATATCTGCGAAAAGATTAAGGGAAATTTTCAGAGGACATAGGTGTATATTTGAAGTAGGGCCATGATTTGTTAGAATTAAGATATCTTGAACCCTTTGGCGGCGGCGGATATTTTAGTGAATTTTCAAGGATTCCTATATTTGAATGCAGAGTATATTTCTATTGAAAATAAGTACTGAAAATGGAAACCAAATATGCTTCATGCTTGTTCATAATAAAAATATTGAATTTATGAGCCCTATATAGGCCTAAAAGTAGGCAAGGATTTTTTTTTCAAATTTACAGAACGTAATGATGCTTACTAACACTATACACACATGGACTTTTACGATTATGTGAAAAAAGCCCTTAAAATCATGGGCCCTCCTGAAAAGTTTTTGCTTATTGACACAAACTTAAAATTATTGATAAATTTTAAACTTTTTCCACAATGTCAATATGAAATGTTTCAAATTCCGATTTGCACAAGAACGGCAACCCATCATTAAATTACCTCTAGTTACAACACTCGAAACTTCTGTTCACGGAAACTGACGACCGGAAAATCAGATCATTATGAAATTGACAGAACGTGTTGGTACTTACTAGGACCAGATCCGATAGAAGTGATTTTGAAATGCAGACCACCCTGTGGCAGTGGTACCATCTTGAAATTTCACTGCAAAAAAATATGTTTTTTAGCCAACCACTGATTCAGCCAACCAAATTTTAGTAAAGTTCACACACATAAACATATAAAGAATGGACATGAAATCACAATGCATGAACCCGTACGTGAGTGAAGCAATTTTACTACACATGCAATTTTACTCTCTGTAAAACAGCTTTCCCTTCAATGCCGCACGCACCACCCCTCAGCGCTGTAGACTCTCTATGTAAACATTCATTTCAATCCATCCAATCTACGGGGTGGTTGGGATAACGGGGAAACTAATACATTTCAACAAATTTCCAAATACATCAACTTTTCTGCATGAAATTTGTTGTTGTTTTATACAAACACATTGAGACCAGAGGTCGAAAATTGCTTCATTTCTCTCGGCCCATTTCGTATCCATTCTTCTTATATCTTTGTTCACACAGTATTTGAACTTTACTGTAAGACATGTTTGGTAGAAATTTGGTTGGTAAATTTCAATAGAGTTGCCAGCTATGATAATCTTTGTCACCTAAATCTCGTAAATTAAAAGCACAACTAAGCTTTTTTCCCTATAACTTGCGATCCAGTCAGAGAATCACAACGTGAATAGACCTTGTAAATAGAACTTGTTGTAAGCCAAACTTTTTAGGAATGTGGTAAAAATATCATAAAAGAGCTGCCAGCTATGATCATTTTTGTGATTTTTCGGTATTTCTTTACCAGGCGATGTTGCCATTAAATTTTCAAATGGGAGTGATCCTGCAATGACAATCAACAACAATTATTTATGTTTTGAAAATTTGATAAGTTTTTCGTATGGTAGCCCTAAAATTCTTTTCTTTCCCTTTAACTTCCAGCGCAGTCATCCAATCGAAATGAATTTCACAGGGTGTGTTTAACTTAAAGTGAAACAGATTCGGTGTATGTTTGGCCGTGGTGCTAGCACAGGGTTGCCAGCACCAGAACTTTTCATAAATATTGCACCAACAGACGCTTCCATTATATATTCATAAGGAAAGCATTTATACTAATATAAGCAACCAGTGTTAAACTTTTCCAAGTTTTAAATTTTTTTGGATGGCAGCCCCAGACATAGTTTAATTGCTGAAACTTTCGATGTTATCCTCGGATGAAAACGAAATTCAAAGGGTGGGTGTATTTTAGCACGAACTTGTTATGGTGGACTTATTGCTGCCGTGTTGGAAAAGTGCTGCCCGCAATAAACATTGTCATCATTTATGTTATAGCAGATGGTGTTAAGAAATGGTTTTTGTTGCTTTGTGTAAGAAATGGTTGATATGATACTACAACAAGTGTATTACGTGTTTCCACATTTTTTTGTCACTCAAAGACAATTTCTTTGAAAATCAGTTCAAGACTTTGTTCTCTTTTAAATAATTTAAAACTCATGAAAACTTAATTTCTCTCGCTCAGTATTTACAGTAAGGAATCATAAATCTCCAGAAAAGTGGAAATCGCAATTAAACTCAGGCAGACAGAAATAATGTTCCTTGAGTTAAATAAGTAAGAAATTCAAGTGCTAAGATTTGGCTGGTATTGCATAATTAATACTAAATGTATACAATCCAAAATGACCATAAACTAATGGGAACGGAAGAATCAAGGGGAATTCTCTACTTTTTGTAGAGATTTCCCCTTGATTCTTCCGTCTCTTGCCCAGTAAACCGGTTTGAGGAGTGCATCAAGAATACAAGTGTGAAAAGGCCCAATGAATAACTACATGTGTACCCAACCAAAAAGATCATTCCTCATTTACTTACAAAACAGATCATTTTGGAATGATTTGTGGGCGTGTTTCGCACTAGGATGTTGGCATGCGCATGATTTGATCTGGTCTTTTTAGATCGTGGGCTAGAAATTCGCAGTAGCAAGCGAACAGCTATTTGTTTTGGACATCCAAATGCTGCATATTAGGTTAGCTTTTACATCAATAACAAATTTTCGTCTCAGCACTTTTTTAAAGTCAATCTTAGCATTTACATGGATCAGCTCAGCACTTGCATTGCATTTTGGAATTGGATTATAATTTCTGTGTTTATATAGCAGCAACAGCAGCAGAACGAGTAAAATTTTCATTTTCACAAAGCAGCTATTGTGGCATTGGACAGCCAGAGCAGCTAAAATAGTAGATATAGCAATTATAGGAAGAATATCATTATGGTGACAGACACTGATGAAGAGGGCAGATTACCGTCGAAATATCGATATCCGTTAAGAAATTGAAATATATCTAATGTAGAAAATGTAGAAAATGTATGTAGGAAAAATCATAAAGCAAACGTTATAAAAATAAAACCAATATCTGATTTTCAATTAGTAATATAGTTTCATAGAACCTCTATTGTTAAAATCATTTTTTTTCATCATTTGACTAACGATCATCTTAAGGCAGACTTGTTATATGACTTAGCATTGTGCAGGCTCACTTTGATGCTGAAAAGAAAAGATAACAAAAACAGTCTTATCAATAGTCCTACACTTCAATGGCTAAAATCCCTGCGGAGAAAATGACTGTAATGCGTCGGTAGATTACCGATTGTTTCTTTATTTTGTACCCCATACTTTTTGTATTCTTATTTCGCCACAAGACTCTTATAGACATATCATTTCTACCATTGAAAATACTTGCTTGTAAATTGTCCTGCTTGAGACTTCTGTCAATTAGCATAATAAAAGCAATTGGTTTCACTTTTGATAATCAATTGAGATTCTTTCGTACATCATCACTAAGCTTGTTGAAAAATGTAATTTTTTCGCAACAAATCGAATTACTATTCAGAAGGCTTTAGAGGTAGTGATATTGGGGGAATATGATACTACATGAAATGTCAACGGTGGCCAGCTGTCGTTCTAATTTTCGTGCTTTATTTACGTTTCCGACTTCGATTATAACTTGACATTTCATGTTTTTTTACGCAATATTTGGAATTTAAATATTTATAATATATATATATATATTATATATATATATATATATATATATATATATATATATATAAATATATATATATATATATATATATATCTATATATATATATATATATATATATATAAATATATAAATATATATATATATATATATATATATATATATATTTATATATATATATATATATATATATATATATATATTATATATATATATATATATATATATATATACATGCAAACACGGTCATTCAGATCAAGATGCCTTGCGGTATACCACGTGATTGCTTGAGGTGATCTATTACAAAAATTGTTAATCACATACTATTAATATTTACATATTATCAAATCAGAAAACTGGTACTCGGAAACTGCGGCAACTTCATAAGTTATAGAAAAAGAAAGAGATATAAGGAAATGAAAAGAGCAGTGGGAAGGGAAGCAATTTGTCTGAATCTGAGCGTTAGTAGTACTCAAGGAGAACTATGAGACCAAGGGCAAATTTGACAGACTTCTCCTCCGTGAACAGAGTTGGCCATGTGTACGATAGATATAGCAGGCAATTTGACACGTTATAACCAAAAGCTCGTAGGTATCGGGAATATCTGAGGTAGTAATTCTCTCGATTTCACTAAGTTTTGTATATGTATACTCTTATTTCATTTCCTTAAATCTCTCTGTTCTGAGCTGAAAACCAAATCTAGAACACTTCGCTCATTGCAGTACGATGATGCATCATTTGCCTACTCCGAGCAAGAAAAGGCTGATCTAAATTTCACGACGCGCACACACTCACGCTCCACTCTCAAAACAATGGCTTTTCAAATCAAGTCAGCAATGAAATCTGCAATCTGAATGTCAAACCATGTGATTTCCACCCAAACTTTTTTTCACCTCATCCGACATTCGTTCCATTTTGAAAACTTTCAAATTAAAATCTTCGGGCGGTATCGACGAAACACTCAATTTTGTACTCATGAATATGAGTACATGAGTACAATTGTGATGGTTTCTTAGTGAGTACAATTGTGATGATTTCTAATATGAGTACAATTGTAATGGTTTCTTAGATTTTCAACACCAAAATATGGACACTTTCCATATATATATATATATATATATATATATATATATATATATATATATATATATATATATATATATATATATATATATATATATATATATATATATATATATATATATATATATATATATAGTATATATATATATATATATATATATATATATATATATATATTTATATTATATATATATATATATATATATATATATATATATATATATATATATATATATATATATATACATATAAAGGTTATAAACTCTTCTGTTTCAGTGTAGTCGTGCAATATAATCAAATCCTTTCTATCGGCCAGGACTTTCTCAGTTAAATTCGAACTTTTCTCCGATAAATACGCAACACCAGCCGAAGTTCTACGGGGGTCACTTTTAAGACCCACTCTCAACAACATTTATATGTCCGACTTATAAAACTCCCAGTTATTGGTCTCAATTCAGTTGATAATTAGCACTCTTCAGCAACAACTTACATTTATAAATAATTTCTGCATCAAATGCCAAATAAAAAGTAATTCAGATAAGAATCAGGCAATATACTTAGAGCCTAAGCAGACAGGCACTTAAATTAATAATAAACTAATGATCATTAATACCTAAATTAGTAATTTAAAAGTAGATGACACACAGCCCTTGCGTTAATGATGAATACGGTCACTGACTGTCTGTCACTCAAAGAAACTAGTTTTTTTTAAAAATGGAGAAATTGAAGGTGCTTTAAATGTATGTTGCCTCTCTTCTGTGCTAATTAATAAAGTTGGAATACAAACCGCGAAGGAACTACTTTACAAATATTTTGAATTTTGTTATTGTATAGTGCTTCCCAGACAACTAGTTTGCTGGTATAAGGGACAGCCAAAAAGTTTTTCGCTGTGCCAATGACACGCGGTGTTCCCAAGCGGTCCCCTATCTAAGTACTAACCGCGCCCAACACTGCTCAACTTTGGTGATCTGACGAGAACCGGTTGTTTCAGTGTGTTACGAAATATTCCACGCCGTTGAAAGGTATGTACCTAAGATTAAAAAACTCTAGCGCACCTGAACCACTAGAAAACCAATTTTCGAAGAAATTGTCTTTGAGTGACAAAAAAATGTGGAAAGTCGTAATACACTTTTTTGTAAAATCATATCAAACATTCCTTGTTCAAAGCAACATAACTCAACTATAACACAAATGATGAAATTGTTTAGGGCTGGCAACATTTTCCCTACGAAGCAGCAATAAGTTTACCATAACAAGCTCATACTTAAATCAACTTATCCTTTGAATTTCGTTCTCATCGGAGGATTTCGTCGAAAGCTTTAGCGGTTAACGTTGTTTGAGGCTGCCATCCAAAAAATGTTCAAAACTCGGAAAATTGAAAAATTGGTTTCTTAGTTTTATTGCAAATGATTTGCATATGAGTATGTTATTTGAAGCATCTGTTGATGCAATAGTTACGAAAATTGCTAAAGCTGATTAGCCTGTGTCAGCAGCAAAGCAAAATATATACCAAATCTTCTTCACGTTAAACTAAACCCAACCAATAAATTTCGTTACGATTGAATCACTACGCTAGAAGTTATACGGGTGAAAAATTGTTTAGGGTTGCCACTCTTAAAACTTTTCAAATTTTTTAAGCGTTAATATTTGTTGTTAATTTTCATTGCAGGATCGTTCCCATTTGCAAATCTAATGACATAATCGCGCAGTAAAGAAATTCCACTAAATTACAAAAATGGTCATAGCTGGCAGCCCTTTCATGATTTTTGTACGAAATTCCTATGACATTTGGCCCACATCATAATTTATTTACTTCATTTTGATATCATGGCTGCACCGGAAGTTATAGGGGAAAAAGCTTTATTTTGCTGAGCAAATTTGCAAGATTTAGCTGACAAAAATCACCATAGCTGGCAGCATTATTCTCATTTTTCAGCCAAATTTTCACCAAATGTTATCTTAAGTAAGATCCAAATATTGTGTAAATTTTGTTAAAATCTGATGGCTGAATCGGAAGTTATAGGCCAAAAAGCTGTTTTTTTCTCAGTGATTTTTCAAGATGACACCACTGCCACAAGGTTGCCCGCATTTCAAAATCACTTATATCAGACCTGGTCCTAGTCAATACCAACATGTCCTGTGAATTTCATTATGATCGGATAATCCGGTCGTCAGTTCTCGTGAACAGAACTTTCGAGTGCTGAAAATAGAGGTAATTTAGTGATGGGTTGCCGTTCTTGTGCAAATCGGAATTTTTAAAATTTCAATTTGACATGATGCACAAACGTTAAAATTTATCAATGATTTGAATTTTTTGTGAAAAATCAGAAATTTTTCAGGAGGTTCAATGATTTGAAGGATTTTTTTTCAAGAGCCTGCCGCAGCTACAGAGTTACCCGCACGACCTTGGAAATCCATGTGTATTAAACTTTAGTCAACATTAATACGCTCTGCAAATTTCACGATGATCCAATGTTTTTGTCAGAAGTAATGACAAAACACAATTTGACAAAAAATCCCTGCTTACTTTTAGGCACGCTGCACCCACACACGGCTCAAAATTTCCAATTTTTTGTCATAAGCAAGCTTAGAATATAATAAATTCTCATTTCTAATACTTTTTTTGAACAAAAATTCACGCTGCTTGGAAATATAGGAGTACCTCAAAATTCACTAAAATGCTCGCCGCCGCCAAAAGGTTTAGGATATCTGAATTTAAGCAAATCGTGGACCTACCTACTAAATACATCTACGTTCTCCGAAATTTTCAGCTCAATCGGATCTGCCACTCCAGAGATTATCTCCCTTAATCATTTTGATGATATATATATATATATATATATATATATATATATATATATATATATATATATATATATATATATATATATATATATATATATATATATATATATATATATATATATATATATATATATATATATATATATATATATATATATATATAATGAAATATGAATTTTCGGCGAAACGAGTTTAATACTACTTTTCTTCGAAAATTAGTAAAAAAGAAAAAGTTGTCTGAACCATGGATTGATAAGGAGCTTAGGCATGTGCAAAATCGTAGGAGCAAACTTTATAAGCGAATAAAGGAAAATATTGATGTTACTATTCCTATAATTTAGGAAGCCTATAATGAAGCAGCTAAGGAATTCTTGACAAAGTCTTGCGATGCTTTTTCCAATTATATTAAGAAAACCGGTGAAAGTATAATCCACGACCCAAAAAAAGTCTTTGATTTTGTAAATATGAAGCGGAAAGTCACCGGTTATCCATTGTCAACGTCCTATAATAATATCACCTCTGCTTCTCCTAAAGATATCTGCGATTTATTCGCAATTAATTTCCAGAGAATTTTCAATGCATCAGACGCATCTAACTCAAATGTTTCTCCTTCTTACTCAGCTCCAACCACATTTGTCAGCCAAATCAAAATATCACGCGAAGAAATACGTAAAGCTATCTTGGAGTTCGATTGCAACAAAGGCCCTGGTCCTGATCTTCTTCCACCGACCTTCCTGCGTAAGTGTGTAGAGCACCCAATAGCAGGCTTGACAGGTCACTTTCATCCGGTGTTTTCCCATCCTGTTGGAAACTTTCAAATGTGACACTAATTTTCAAAAATGGCGATAGACGCTGCGTCGAAAATTACAGGGGTATTGCTATTTTATCGTCCATTCACTAATGAAGCAGGAATTTCAGCTAACATCTAGATAAGTTTCATATTCAATAAAACTAAAAAAATCTAATGATCCAAAAGTCAGCCACTCAAGACAGGTAACTGCCATAACATAAAATATTACCCCAAAATGAAATATCATTAACAAAAGTCTGTAAATAGGTAACTTTAAATGTTAAAAAAGGCGAGAGAGCTATCAAACCAAGTGTAGCAAAATATAAATATTTTTCTTGTCCAATACAAAAACTTTTTTCAAATCCTTTAAGTTTATAATTTTTTTTTAATTTGATATATACACTATATACACATTAACTTATAGCACTTATTGTTACACTTCTAATTAACTTATAGCTACACTTCTAATTAACTTATAGCTTCACTTCTAATTAACTATTAGCTACACTTCTACACTTATTACACGAAAAGACTGACACTTAACTGCTGGTATTCAAATAAACGATCACGGAAATATCAGACTCGTTCAGTCTAGCCAAATCACCGTCTTTCGTCACAATGTTACAACAACAATAAGTCAAATTCGAGCAAATGATACAATTCTACAGCTTTGGTGTAAATGAGAGTAACGAAGTAGTAAACTTACACTCTTTTTGCTAAGGTTTACAAAACACTATTTATTATTCAGCTGATATGACGTTAAAGCAAAAAATGCACATCCAATGTTTAAAAAAATTGTGATTGGTTATTTTAAACAGAAAAATGAGCATATTTACTTTTACCAAAGAGTTAATTTTAGACCCACTTTATAGAGTGTAGCTCGCATTGATAGTGTTGTTGATCTCGGCGTTGTCATGGATGTGAAACTTCGTTTCACCTTGCACCACGAAAAACTATTATCCCGTCCGAATAAGAAGCTCGGCTTTATTAAACGACGTGCCAAGAAGTGTAAAAACTTGTGGGCCACTAGATCAATATACACATCACTTGTACGCCCGCTTCTTGAATACGCCTGTATTATTTGGAACCCAGCCTTTGAAATCCACAATAACAGACTCGAGTCCATTCAAAAACAGTTTTTACTTTTCGCCCTAAGACATCTGTACAACCCTTACGACTTTGAAATTCATTTAAACTTAACTTCACTTGCATCCAGAAGAATAATGATTTCGGCTTGCTTCACATTTGACGTAATTAGACGCGTTATTAGAGTTGAATTCCTTAATAGTAAATTTGTGCTGAATATCCCCTTAACGAACACCAGGTCTCATCGTTTACTAAAGGAATATCCACATTCCACCATATATGCAGCTAATGAGCCGGTGAATAGATGCTGCAGGGTCTTCAATGGCTTTAGCAACCTTTATTCCCCAACGATTTCCAAACTAACCTTTCAATCTTTCCTTACCCAAGTCATTTGTACACCATAATTTTCAGGCTCTTTTTTTAATCATCGTTTTTAATTGTTATTCTTTTTTTTCATTGTTATTTTACTTATTGTCTATTTCAATCTTATTTATTTACTCAATTAGTTATTTATTTCTGTGTTATTTATTTGTACCTTACACTTTTTTTATTATTAGTGTTGTATTCATTTGTAGTTTTTTTTAAAAGTAGTTTGATATTTCATATTTATATGTATATATATGTATTGAATTTATGCCTTGTTTGGCTAATAAATAAAATAAAAAACAATAATAAAAATGATAATCTGACGTTTCAAAAAAGTTGCCTACTTGTTTTGCAATGGAAAAGCGACTTTTTACAATTGGAATTTGTATTATATCGGGCAACTCTACTTCATTTAAGAATAAGTTACGAAAGTTTGATGATCATTAGCGATTTGCTTAATGATTCATAATTTGGTCATTTAGTGGTAATTAGACCAAATTAGCATATGACACACGGTAGTTAAATGATCATTTACGACACATTATCATTTAGGCTGCACTGTCTGTCTAGGCTCTTCAATATAAAACGAGTATTAAGACACTTGCTGAATCCACAGTTAAATCCCTTGGGATCCACCATTTTCTGGGAAGAAGACATAACATATCTGGACAATGCAGCCTATCGTTCTCTATGGGTGTCGTGTTTTGGAGTAATTGCCCAAAAAGTTTGCAAATGTTACAAAACAAATGTTTGAAAATTACGTTAATATACCCTCTTATTCCTCAACTAATAAACTCAAGCGAGTACTGGATATCTAACATTTGACCCAAAAATTCCTCAACAAATGCGAAACTTCCAAAAAAACTTCTGGTTGCATTCCTGGCAGTTAATTTGTAACGATAATTACTTCACATATAGTTTAACTTAAGTGATAAATCTTAGTTTTGAAGTTTAATAATTTAGGTTAAGCACGAAATTAGGTTTTAAGCTTAAATTTTCAACAGAACTTAATTTTTGTTTGTGATATAAATCTCGTAAGAATGGATCAATCTTTTCGTAGAAATTTGATTTCGATGGATTTAAAATTAGGGTTCTAACAGCAGTAAGCGAAATGCCGATGATTTCCAACAGCTACTATAATTTGTTTGATTATCTGTAGCTCTCTTCAAAATGGGCGATGGAATTATTTTGTGCAGATTTTAGCTACGGAAACCTAAAAATAAATCGATCAACACATCAAACGAAAAATGTATCACAAGTCAGCACACAAAAAACAAGAATAATATTTCCACTGGACTGATGACCGATTTGATTGAAATCAATTTGGTCTAAAAATAAGTACGTACACGCCTTTAATTTTTGCTAATTTAGCTTATTGTGAAATTCAAACTTGATGTTGCTTTTCATTTTTGAATTGTTGTCGCGAAAAACTACGTCAAATCGAATTTGCGAGAAGTGCATTAAAATTGATTAAGTAGATATTGATAAATAGGTAAAATTACAAATATCTAATAGAGGCATATTGCTGATGTATATAGTATTCATCAACTTAGAATGCGACCAAAAACAATTTATGATTGATTCTTAGATGCTGTGCATTGGAAAGATTCCGTGAAATTATTAGAGGATGAATATCAAACGGAAAAGTTCGGGAAATTTGACGGTATATATTGTCCGTATCCAACTCTTACGATAAGAGTTGTATTGTCCTACATTAACGTTCTAACTGCATTTAGTAGTTGTTGAGTTAATTAAAGGTTTGTTTTTTGCTAAATGTTGCAGATATCTTCACGCGGAATGAGAAATTTAAAGATAAAAACAAATACATATATTTGAGGTTCGCATCTGAGGTACATTTCACGTTGAAAAAGTTAGCTGCTATTTTGGTACGAAATGTCATTAAATAACAATTGTCTTACCGGTATGTAGGTAGGGCGTTTTTGCTACGTATGGTTACGTGTAGATAGGGCAGTTTTCAATATTAGGCCTGTTCGCATACTTTCAGTAGCTTCATGAACTTAATTTTCCTGAATCATGTGGTGGGGGAAATTCATGAAAAGTACGAAAATGCTCTCAATACATTTCCTGAAAATTGACAACCAGAAGTGTCAGTTGTCGGTTTTTTGTGAGAGCAATAGTGATTATGAAGTCATCCTAAGCGGTGATAAAATAACGCCACAAAAGTATTCAACTTTCATAACAATATTTCGGAAAATATATGTTGGTTGCCGCGCATATTTGAAAGCACACTTTGCCGTGAGCCGTCGCGACGAGCACATGCAGAATACAGTTAGTGTAACAAACAGCAATTTTAATTGCTACATCACAAAGCCAATAATTATCTTGCAATTAACCGACAGTCAGCCGTTATTTACGGCACAGGCAGATTAATCGTGGTGCGAGAACATAGAGGAGAAAAAAAAAGAGAAATCCATCGTGTGAAATCCATCCATCCAAGGAGTTTCGTAAAAATCGATGCAGCGTTAGAGTGTGATAGTGTTTTTATTACCTCATTTTCCTTGTTCTATAAAAACAACATGTTCGTTCATTATTCTAGTAAATTTATAGAAGGCAAACCAAAACTCCTGGGTTGGCCATAGGCTGAGTTAAAATCTAGCGTGTTAATCAAAATGAGCAATACAGATATGGATATACCCCCCGTAGCTACACATTCACAGCACTGACTGCCCCAAAATAATTCACCGCAATTTGAATTTGAAATATCAATGAAATTGAACTAACTCCTAGACGAGCTTAGGAAAACGCAAGAGGAACTGGCTACGTGACACCGTCTTAATGCTGATCTCATTAAGCAAAATAATGAGCTGCTTCACTAAGTTAGTCGGATTATTGCGAAAGCAAAATGTCCAATACCCAAAATCAGAAAAGAAGAAGACTCCAAACCTCATCCTCTGAGGCAACCTCTTCCTCCAACATGGAGAAAGCCAACTCTTAGGGCTCGGAAGATACTTCAGGCTCAGACGACAGTTCCTCTGATGTGTCGGTGTTCCTGGAAAGTCAGGTATTAACCGTAGAACCTTCTACAACCAGCCCACAGCCAACTAGAAAACAAGACTGCTTTGTAATTATTTTTTTGACCAGTGAAGATTTCCCTCCATTCAATTTTTCAAAAAACAGGCCAAAAAAATAAATACCTCTAAACCTTCGAGTCCACCAAAAACAGCAGACTCCCTACCTAACTTTCTGAGTCCCGTTCCAGTCAAAGAACCTAAAGAAACTCGAAAGGTGGTCCCAATTATTCTTCGCCATCCTGAACAGTTGACAAAGCAACGTTGAATTTGTTTCAGCAAAGAGGGTTTATTTGAGCATAAAAACCACACGAGCTACCCTCCTGAAGAGAAAAAACTTAACGTTGTTATTCGAGGCCTATACGGACTCACTACCGAAGAGGTTAAATTAGACATAGAAACACAGGGTTTCAATCCAATAGAGGTTTTTTTTTATCTCAAAACCAACAATTGCTGCCCACAATCCCGTTACGTAAAAAGTGATGTTCTTCTTCACCTCACGCTCTGCAACAAACACTAAAAACATTCCGAAGCCACAAATCCCCCAGAGAAAATGGAACAGTTCCTGGAG
This sequence comes from Nemotelus nigrinus, assembly GCA_947369275.1. Taxonomy (NCBI): domain Eukaryota; kingdom Metazoa; phylum Arthropoda; class Insecta; order Diptera; family Stratiomyidae; genus Nemotelus; species Nemotelus nigrinus. The sequence goes on along the minus strand of OX376376.1, from coordinate 11,829,518 downwards.
GTCATGCAAGTATAACTGCATTCAATGGTGAAGGAGTTAATAGCAAAAATGGTTCAGGGCATGTTTAATACTCTCTCAATCATCTAAATGAACAGAGATGATCGAATTTCTATCCCCACATGGAATGTGAATTCTATTCTAACCGAAAAAGGGGAGCTGATGCAATTCCTCAGTGAGCGGAGGGTTGACATCTTACTCATTCAAAAAACCTTTCTCAAACATGTTGTGCATTGGGAGGTATAAACCCGATAACATCTAGCAGAACATCGTAGGTATTATAAGCTGCATTTCCCTTCTGAAAAAATATCCAAATTGTTGGAAACTGGCCACAATAATAGTCCTCCCTAAACCCGGAAAAGATTTAACATTCCCTCAAAACTGGAGATCAATTAGCCTTGTTTCATCTCTGGTTAAACAAACAGAGCACATTTTTCTCTCTCGTTTGAAGAAGATACTACAACTCAACAACATCAATTCGGCTTTAAGTCGTAACATTCCACCGAGCTCCAACTGTTCAGAGTTGCGCAACATATTAAAACAGGGTTCAATAGACGTCATTCTACAGGTCTGGTTATGTTCGATGTAGCCAAAGCTTTTGACAAGGTTTGGCACGCAGGTCTGATCGTCAAACTAAATAGTCTCCAAATTCCCAAATCACACTCACAACTTATTGGCTCGTTTTTACATGGAAGAACCTTTCAATTTAAAATAGACAGTTATCTCTTCTCGAAGCGCAATATGCAATCTGGCGTACCTCAAGGCTTAACTCTCTCAGCAATTTTGTACAATATGAACACCGCACACATCCTTCGTTCCAGTCGAATGAGCATATCCCGTTTGCAGACGACACATGCATTTTTTATTCTTCAAAGCAGGCACTTTCTATCACTTCAAATCTTCAAAGCTCAATTGATTCCCTTTTAGAATACTTTGAAAAGCAGAAAATCAACAATCATAAAACCCAGGCACACTTTATCACCAGGAAAAGAAGTCAAAGACCGCGGTTGCTTACGGTTGACAGGTAAACCATAGCATGGCAAAGGACAGCCGCAAATATCTAGGTCTCACGTTTGATAACAAACTTCAATGGACACTACATATTGCCGTAAAAGGAGCAACTACAAGGAACACCATTATATTCTAAAATCCACTTATCAACTCCAGAAATTTCAACATGACAAACCGAGCTCTCCTATACAAGCAAGTTATAAGACCACAACTACTTTATGGTTGTGTAGTCTTCGGTCAAACGACCAAAACTAACATTCAAAAGCTCCAAGCTGGTTAAAACATTGCCTTAAGAATGATTTTTATTATTCCGAGATATATTAGGAACTCAGATAGACATAAAGACTTGAGATTAATATATCCGTGACAGAGCTCTCAAACTTTTTGACACTGCCGACAAACACCCGAACAGGTCCCTAGATATATAAATAAATAAATAAATAAACAAATATCTGGGAGCAAATTCATTGTCTGCAGGCTAGTCTCAGAACTAGTTTGTTCGCAAATATCGCAAGTCTCCAACCAAGTCGACAACCAGATCTCCGTGTGCGTGGGCCGTTTTAGTCGTCTTACTTATCTTAGCCTAAGGCAAATCAAAGACTCAAGCAGAAATGCCAATTTCTAAATTAAAATAAACATACAGTAACGCTAGCTACATTGCCTTAGCTAACTAATGCTCACAGCCACGAATGGAGTAAGAGTGCAAAAACAGCACTAACTCCAAGAAGATCACAGTTCACACGCAGGCACATTTAAAAATATTTACTCGCGCCACACCGTTTGACACTTTTCAGTATTTCTCAGTAGCTGAGAACCTCCTGACTTTCATCGTATTTAATGAAAGAGGGGAAATTTTCAGTTTTCAGTTAAACGACGTACAAAAACGTCTTCATTAGGTCTGTTTCCGTACTTGAATCTATTATAATATATTAAAATAGATTCGCAGCAAGTCGTTTCCGTACTTTTGCTGCAAGCCAAATGCAAGCCAAATTTTGCAGCAAAAAGAAGCCTGCTGCCAAATTCTGTTACTGCTGCAGTTTGCTGAAAGCACGGAAACAGACCTATTGCGATTAACTGCGATTAATCGCAATTAATCGTAGAACGCGAACAGACCTATTAATTGTAACATACTAACACAAAGGATCGGTTTTCCATATTTGGTAGAATGATGTAATAGAGTAGGAAATTTTCACATTTGGTGTCAACCCAAAAATGAAAAAAATGTGATGATTTTTCATATAGAAACATATCAACACTTTCAAGAGAGGACAATCAAAATCGAAGATAAAACCGAACACTTGCATGCAAATAATTTCTAAATTCTGACGTTGCAACGTTTGATGATGTTTTTCGGCAGATAATTGAACCAGTTAGGTACCAAAGTGAAAATTTCATTCAGTCAATCGTTACTCATTGCAATCGTGTAATCAGGGGTGTGTTCAATGTGCATGCTATAGCTGCTATTCGCTGCTAATTTAGCAGCTCTGGCTGTCCAATTTCACGAAATAGCTACTTTCTGATGCTTGCTATTTGATAGTAGGGCTGCCCAAGATTCCGGAATAGCTGCTATGGTAGCAGCTATTTGTTGCTCGCAGTTCGGAGGATAGCAGGAAAGTAGCTAAGGCAAAATGGACGTGCGTAAACAGCTAACATATTGTTCAAACGTCATTTTCGATAAGAAGTTGAAATAAAAAGGAGTTGTTGGGCTTTGGTAACAAAGCATGACCAATAAATTTGAAAATACTGCTATCATAATCTAATTGCGGGCTTTTAAACACTTCAACTCAACTCGAGTTTTAAGTTCGCTTTTACACAGCGCACATGCGATTAACGGGTTATTGCTAAGAAAAGGCTGTTATAAACCGTATATTTTGATTATAAGCAATAGGCAGCTTGAACTTCACGAAAATTTTAGTTGGAAAAAAGTCAAATATTGAACTACCCAGTTCGCTAGCCCATACTCGTATTTACGATGCATTTTCACTGATTTGCATGGAATATTTTCAAATGGGGACATATTTTATTAGATCCGGCGTTCTTACTTATACCTGTTGCTATAGCTGCCTTTGGGTACATATTGGTTTTTTTTTTTTTTTAAAAAGCACAGCTGATGTCAAGTCAAAAAATACACATAAGGCGTATTCTTATGCAGTATGGCACAGCATTTATGGACGTAAATACTACGTGCATAGTACTCTAAGCTATAAAATATAACTCGCAGCGCCATAGTATCACAATCAACATAGTAGATGCGCTATGCCGATAGTACTCTGAACCAGTGGCGGCTCGTCAAGGTGGGCCCGGCCCGCCTGGCCCACCCTGACAAGCCACCACTAGGCCCGCTCAACACAAAAACACTATTATAAGGCATACGCGGATACCAACAAGAAATATCTACTTTACTTTAACTCAGTGGCGGCTCGTCAGGGTGGGCCAGGCGGGCCGGGCCCACCTTGAGGAGCCGCTACTGCTCTGAGCTATAAAGGCCAAAATATTTAGATAGTAGCCTGAGCTATAAGGGCCACTGTGGGGCAAACTTCCATACGTTACGCGCATTTGTGCTTTGCACATAGTGTTGACTTCCTGGAAATATAGTTTCAACTCCTATGTAACATAGCTCCAACTACTATGAACATAATATCGGCATATATTATGAAAGTAGTCTAAATAAAAATAGATTTCCAACCAAAATTTCTGTAATAAAATTGTATAGAACGGTTTTTATCAGGGCTATAATGCATGGCTTTCCAGGCTATAATAAACAGTGCCTACTCCTCTTAGTTGGCGCTATGTATTATATTGCTAAGCATTTTGGTGCCAGGGACTATAGTTTATCACAATCGTGAAATCCACAATGCACATAGCGCCAGAATAATTAAAATTATGGTCTCTGTAAATAAAAAAAAATGTTGAATAGATAAATAGTTTTGATTGGGCTTAAACACTTGAGGCTAAGGTTGCAATGCCCCACATAAGGTATACTTTGCTTTGTTTTCTCAGTCATGTTTTGCCCATCATCTATTACAAAGTTTAACTCTTTGGAAAAATATATTCTTACAAGTGTAGTATTCCATCATATTCTGGTTGTAGCGATATGCCGTTGATAAATCCATGTCCAGAGGCTCTAAGAAGAATACGAAAACTATCACTATATTGCGAAAACTATCACTTTTCACTTCTTTTTTTGGGTGAAAAATGCGACTACACATTCGAAAAAAAAAAAATTGCAATTAACCTGTTGATAACACTTTCTTTCACAAATCCAATAAAAGAGTGGAATAGCTGTCTGATAGCTTCATGCAGCGGTTACAGTCCGTGAATTATTTAGTTTTTGGGCATCCACGAGAAAAAAAGAGGCATGGCGATCCGAAGAAGGAGCTTTTTTTGAAATTTATTTGAAGGACCAATAAGATTTTTTCAAGTGTCGACTGAATATCCACTGTTTCCGACATTTCGAAAGAATATAACATTACGAATCGAACATATTTCCGAAATCTTGGCAGCACTTTGACCACTTACAACCTCTTTACATATCGCTCATTTTCCAATGATTTGCCAAAACTGATATTTTATTATCGGCGAAGTAACCGTATTTCACAAAAACAGTTCAATGAAGATATGTAGACCATCACAAAAGACCACCCGCAACTATCGGTACAAGAAAGCACAGGCCGCGTTATCCAAAAACAAAATATTCATATCTTGCAGGACACAAACGCAAAATGGTAGAGAGGAAACACGAACTGTTTAGATTTTCACTTCTTTTTGAAAATGAACACCGTGTCACATTGCACCGTACACACAATATTCATTTCTTCGCTTGCCTCGGTCGGGACCCTGTGTTGTGTTGACTGGCTCGTTGGCTCGCCACTCTATCGTTTCATAGGGCGGGCGGGCGGATACGAAAGTTCTGAGGAAAGTCCTACAATACGGGGTGGGAAAAACTTGGGCAAATTATCATCTATCTGATAGGTGTCTATAATATCTTTTCCCATACCCACATCGTGCATGCTGGATTTTCGTCTTTGCTTGGAAAAGATAAATTGCGTTGTGGTGGCGTATTTCAATTCTTCAATCACATCCGCGAATGAACGAAATGTATCAGAGCGGATACGACAAGATGAGAGGAATAATATCTGCGATTTTCTTCCTTAAAAGCATTTTTTGCTCTCCAGGTCATATTCCTTACTATGCTATATGGTTACAGTTGTGTGTATAGTTATGAAAATATGGCGCCAATGTATGTATGGAGTTGATTATCATCTCTTTTGACTGGTGATGAAATCGTTGTTACTTGTGATGGTAACAATAAAATGCTGACGTTCTTTTCTGGTTGGTCAGCGGAACAAACCTCCTACAAAAATATGAGCTGATAGAGAAACATGAAAAAAATACAAGAAAACATAAGCGAAAAATCCAAAGCTTAATAGTTCGTGACTTTTTGTATTGGATATAGGTCCAGAAATTAAAAATTTAACTAGTTTTTATATTGAAACTTGTTTTAAATTTGCAGTCATTTACGCATATGTATGTACATTTCCTCCACTGAGGTTTACAGGTGCATTTCCTTGAGTGATAAAGCTAGTCGTCATCAAATGTTAATCATAAGGATTATATTCATGGAATAAATATCTTTTTGAAAAAATAGAAATACATATCTGGCATGCAAAACGATACATAGGTTGAAGGTAAGAGCTTGTATATCTTTCATTAGCGTCATTTGATATTAGAGTGCACATATCGCAATGTTGACTGTATACTTTACATGCGGCAACGCTTATATCGAATTTCAGTTGAACACATTCTTCTAGCACTTACCTTCGAAGAGTGAATAAATGGTAATGTCGGCGCAAGCTTCAGCCGATTGTTATTGTTGTGGGCACTTTTGTGAAAATTATGTCATTGAATTACGAAAATTGAACAAAAATCATTCTCAATAATCTTAAAAAAAATTTACGCTCTCCTTCTGTAGTTAAATCCAGTGCATTCTTCTTTTTTATTTTTCTAATCTACTGGCAGAGCCAGATCAAGCACCAAAGAGTGTAGCATTTCAATTGCAAATACGCTACTGAAGATACGTGTCAAGCTTGACCATGATCGTTTTCTTTCGTTTACTTCATTCTTCTCAAGGAGATCGAATTACATTCCCAAATATATCATTCTCATACCATTCGTATCAACTGGAAATTGACTGATATCAGACTTCCTTACAATTGTGATCATATTGGAAACTTTCCTTTGGTAACCAAATGCATTGCGAAAATGATCAGACTCAGCATTGCTTAGTCAGCCAACCTCAGTAACCACAAAAGACCGGATACTGAACTGAATTAAGCATAGCAGGAGGAATCGATGAGAAAATATTATACAAAAGCATGTCCTCCATTTTCTGTTGTACATAACATGCGACTCATGCAATAAATTGCATTTCACATATCTTCTGCAAGTTTGATTTTATACATATGTACATGCAGGTTAAGAGACAGATTCCATGTGAATTTCTATGAAAACGCCGAATTCTGAATAAATTACATAAATGACAAACAATTACAGCAAACAAGAATCTAATTGGATTGGTGCGGATGTTGGCTTAAGGATCTTCTAAAAGCCATTGAACTGGAATACATGGGAAGTGCGGAGCTCAATTTAATCCATAAAATAACGTATGAGAGTGAATAAGATTCTAATTGGACGAGGATGAGATCGCTAACATATTGTAGAGCTACCGACTGAATATTTTACACTTAATCGACGAAAAATGAAGAAAGGTGTCATTTGCAAATTGATTGAGAACAATGAATTCATGCAATCAGAGAATACGTACATCAGTGGACATTTGAGTATGTGCATAGTGCAACAGTTGAGTGACTTTGCCATCCTATAATTTCGGCCTGTTGTTTTTGAACGTTTTGATTTAATTTCGAAACAATTTAGGCTCAATGGAGACAACGCTGCTCTTGTGAATGATTCGATGTAAATATCTGTATGTATTCAAAGCAAGCATAGCTCGGGCACACAGAAACTAAATCTTTGTCTTCCAACAGTTTTCAGTTTCATTTAATGCACGAAGAAAATAAGGCCTGGTAATGTAGGCGGAATCTGGTGTGTGGAGTTTGTTGCTCGGGTAGAAAGTGTAAGTGAAGACCCGTGTGTTCTTTAACTATGACTCGTTACAGCGGATTGTTCCTGCGTATAATGTTCAAAGCAAAGATATGAAATCACAGACGTGTAGACCACGGCTATGTTCTTATGCCTTTTGTAAATTTTCATTACTTATAACGCGCATGACTATTGCTTAGAACTTTGTCACCGCCCATTTGTGTCATTCAGTCTCACTCAGCTTGCCGTATGTATTGCTAGGATTGGGGGATGTGTTTTACTATCGGGGTGTAATGTAGATGATAGCTTCGATTGTGGGGTGAAAAGAGGCGTGACTTATGGCAGCTCCAAAATAAGAATAGAAAAACAATCTTGTCAGGTACAGTATCGTATCTAAAATAGAGAGGGCAAAAAGAAAATATTCATAATATTTCAACTGTTTTCGTGTTTTGCAAGTTGTAACTCGAAAATTGTCTTTTCAGTAAATATGTAAAAGTGAAAATTGATCAGCAATATGCCACGATGCAAAATTCATACAATCTTTTGACAACAATCGAAAATATGCAAGCATCTGTTTTATAATGCTTTGAAAAAGTTTGAGAATAATTTCTTCTTTCGTTCTCTCCTCTTCAATGTTTGTTTGGTGCTCTATTTTGATTAGCACAGTTTTGAACAAGTTTCTGTTTATTTGTACTTTGATTGCTCTTTTGATCGCTAAATAGTTGGTTTTCGGATAAAAATCAAATGTTTGTACGATTGTTGCCTGACACATACATATATCTGGCACTGGTAGACAGAAAAAGTCTGGGACTTTCGGAGCATTTCGTAAACCATATTTATCAGCTGGTTGTTAATACGTAAATAGTAGATATGATTTGTACAAGTCAACATATTGTCGGTAGTTGCACGATTCGAAAAAAGAAACTTGGAAAAATTCAAATATTTTCGCTGTTGTATATAAATTACGTTACGCCTAATTCAAATAATATGTATATAGAAATATTTGTTCTGTATGACCTTGCCTGTAGATGTTTTTTCATCGTATAAATTACTGTATGCGAAGACTAACAAACAAGTCTTGGAATTTTATATGTATAAGGTTATTTGAAGCTCAAATTTAATGCTTTGGTAGCTTACTCTTGATGGTTGAATCATGATATCAATTCAGCGCTTGTCAATTTAATTTTTTATTAAATATTTATTTATTTCCGCTATTAAGGGCTAGACCATAATAAAAAAACAGGGTGCAAATTCTGCTGAGTTCCAGGAAAACGATTTAGTGTGTATGTGCACTTCTGGGCAGTTGCCCAGGGCGGCAAATTTTCGAAAAGTATCATATTATCTAAGACTTTCAAGTTTTGCTGCAAAAACATTATTCTAATCTTAGAAAATCAGTAAAAGCTAAATCAATTATGCATTTCTTGAAAATAATAAAAAACTATTTACACTTCACGATGACGGAAGATCGCTCGACAGCTCAGCAATTGTGTGTATTGAATCTGAGTTACTCCGTTCTTTTGACTTCGCAAACCTTATCACGCAATTTGCCAGTAAAAAAGTTAAGCGGGTATTTGTCTAACAAGTGTAAGTATTTAGGGTAAGTGCATTAGAAGTCGGCCATGCGTCAGAAGTCGGCCACTTTGTCTTTAGACTTTGAAAATAAGAAAACAAACGTCTAAAAAAAGGAAAAAAACACTCTAACGGATTGGTAGAAACATAATCTCGAAGTGGCGTAAAATCTAGCGCTGTGTGTTAAGTCCGATGAACGCAATTATTCATTTAGCTTGTGGAATCGTCAACTACACTCAAAAACTTCATGTGAATGTCATATTTTCTTAAGAAGTGATATAAAATTATCCTTAAATATTTACTGTTTTTGTGTGTGATCGGTGTTGAAAATCAACTGGTGTGTAAGTTGTTCACGCTAGAATCTTAACTTTATTGAAATTAATTGATTTAATACTGTTAAATTGAAAAATATGAGGAGGCCGAATACTGAATCATATATTTTACGATATATTCAGTTGCCGGCCACGGTGGCCGAGTATTGAAATTTCACTAGAAATGTTTTTTTGGTAATATTTCCAACGAAATGACGTTATATGTTGACTATAAGGGAGAATTATTAAAAAATACAGTATAGCTCAAAAATATTCAGTATTCGGCCCCATATAAATCATGAAAATCTACCATGGCCGAAAACTGACGTGGAAAATTTCAGTAATCGGCCTAATCTAACGTTTTTCTATAGTTGTTCTTTATATCCAAGGAAATGAATAACGAAACGGAGAAAGACGGGACTGGCCGTATATTACCAACTCTAGAATCTTACAGAAAAGATAGAATTATAATGGCACTTAATAATATCCGGAATAGTAAGCTAAGCATACGTAAAGCTGCAGCTAAATATTGTATCCCATGAGCAACATTGCAAGATCATTTGCATGAAAGAATACCTGACGAGTGCGACAAAAAAGATCCAAGTTCCATATAATCTATTGAGGAGGAAACATCCATTACTGAATGGTGCATTAAGTTATCTAAATGTGGCTTTCATCTAAAGCATGATAATTAATTGAACACTGTTCAAAATTTTTTGAAAGATGATGCCAGGATGAATCCGTTTAGAAATAATCGTCCTGGAGGAACCTGGTTAAAATCATTCTTTAGAAGAAATCCTTCTTTAAGTTTAAGAGAAGCAGAAACACTACATAAAGGCAGAGCAGCTGTTACTTCGCAGTATATTAAGAACTGGTTCAATAAACTCAAAGAATTTCTTCGATCAGCCAACCATGAAAATTTGCTGCTCGATCCCAGGCGAATCATTATTGGCGACGAAACTAGCTTCTGCCTTTGTCCCAAAACTCGCAAAGTTATTGCTCCTAGGGGCTGCAAAAACATTTATCAAGTGGAAGCAGTTGAAGAAAAGGATACAATCACAACATTGTTAACCTTTTCGGCTGATGGCAAGATACTACCACCCTGAGTAGTTTTTCCATACAAACGCCTTCCTTAAGATATTGTGGACAGCGTACTAAATGGTTGGATCCTTGGTAATATGGACTCTGGGTGGACGCGGGGCGAAACATTCTATGAATATGTGGCAAACTGTGTCAGTAGCTGGCTGGTTGAACAACAAGTACCAAAGCCTGTTTTGCTGCTGGTTGATGGCCATAAATCCCATTTGTCTATGCAATTAAGTGAGTATTGTGATAAAGCAGGCATTTTGCTATAAGCGCTGCTACCAAATGCAACAAATATTCTGCAGCCTGCCAATGTCAGCATATTCAAGCAGGATTGGAAGAAGACAGTTCGCGTATAGAATCTGGGAAAAACACTTAACAGAAAGGAATTTTGTCCATTATTAGAGAGCGTATTGACAAAATTTATTAATCTTCCTGAAACTATAAAAAAATGGTTTTAGAAAATGCGGGATTTTTCCATTTAATTCTGAAGCAGTGGACTATTCAAAATGTGTGCAAAATGTATTAGAGGATGCAAATGAAGATGCAACTGACAACAAATATCCTTCAAATTTTTCTAATGAAAGACTTGTGATTGCTTCATCTGTAATCAAAGAAGTGTCAGAACATCTTGCCATATAAGGAATCAATGTTGATATAGTTTTGAAGGTTTTAGAGGAGTCATCGAAATCTCAGAGCGAAGAGAACACTAATAAGTCAACAGTCAGTATGAATGTTTCGTCACTTCGTTGCCGAGTGTTATTCGATATTAACGACTACGGAAAGTTGCGAGTGTGAATTTAAATAATACTGAAGTCCTGATTCATCTTATAATATGCTCAAACCTCTCGCCGAAAACATGACCTGCTTAAGCTCAACTCCAAGGTCAAATTGCAAAGATGATCAAAAACTGAACTTTGAATTGCGAGCCAGGAAGCTGGTTTTTTCTAATTATGGTGTAGCCATAGAAAAAACGTATGTTGCAGAAGCTAATAAAGAAAATTTAAATGCAGAACCAGCGTCTGTTCATTTAGATATTCCCAGCACTTCTTCTGGACTCACATCACTATCAATTTAGTTGAAATTTTTGTTGTTACTCCTTTTAGGTACTTCAAATCGGTTCTAACCTACATCCAGAAAATACTCTCTATCCACGAGCAGATCCTGTTCACCTATATTTAGTAGATCGTACTCACCAGTCTCCCCACACCTATCGAAACATTTATTTTTTCCCGAACCTCTAAAGAAGGAATTAAAGATTTCAAAAACCACTAAAACGTCTGAAGGTTGGAGAAATATATGTAAGATAAAAGAAGTAGAGAAAATAGAAAAGATCAGACAATTAGAAAAAAGAAAAGAGCATCGTATCAAAAAAAAAAAAAAAAAAATCGAAAGACGCACAGACACCTGAAAGGAAAAAGAAAAAAACGAACGTGGAAAAACAGAAGAAAGCGATTAAGTGTCAAGAATGTGACAACGTTCTAATAAGTGAAACAGAAGTGGCTGACCTAAAAAATATTGGGTGCGACAGCTGCCCTAGATGGTATCATCTAAAATGTTATTCTCTATATCCTCTAAGTTATGAGAAAGCATCTGATGAGACATTTTCTTGCAAGATATGTAAGACCCAACAGGAAAAGAAGTGAACGTTGTCTATAACAACTTATGAAAAGTCGAAAAGTAGAATCATCCAAGTCAATATTTGAATTAAAAATACTTTGAAAGAAAGATGCTTGATTTATGTTAAATTAATTGTTTTTATTTACAATTTGCCATGATATATAATTTGATTGAAGTAAAAATACAAAATATTTCATGTATAATATGTTTTATTTATGTTTCATGGATATTTCTTTGTAAAATAATGAAATATGCAACATGGCCGGACACTGATGCAAAAGAGGCCGATAACTAAATTTCAGAGGCCGACTACTGATGCAAAAGCGTAGTTTTTATAGAATTAATTATTAAGAAAAAAGTTGATTCGTTACAAAGAATATTAAATATTAATTCCACGAGAAACAGCACAGGTTTACTTTTAGTTAAAAAATTTATTTCGTAACTGTTTTCTCTGCGTAGTTATATTGAGCGAAAGTGGTGAAAATTCTTAAGTGGCCGACTACTAGTGCACTTACCCTACCTAGTAAAATTTTTTTGGGCAAATACTCGACCCTCTCTCCAGGGGGGTCAGGGGCGGATTTGACCTCTTCGCCGCCCTAGGTCTCAGAGATATTTGCCGCCCTTTTCGTGAATTATATTATATATAACATGGCGATTTTTTTTTCTATTCTCTAAAATACTTCGCTGTTTTTCGTTGCACCTGAGCTCACAAAAAAGTAATATCAGAGCAAAACTGGTACCGGTTCGTTCGTGAAAATTCCCTATTATTGCGCCCTTGCCACATAAATAATTATTAAAATAAACACACACGGTAAAGAACCTAAATGTACTTAAAAAAAAAGAATCCAAAAATACCAATTTTTAACAATCCAAAACCGTATACACCTTTATATCGCATATAATTCCAAAGTCTTCGCTCATATTTTTATTAGTAAGTTTACTATGTATTCCGTTCAAAGTTTGCTTCAGCACTTGACTGGAGATCAACTATGAACTCGACTACTGTAAATTAATGTTCGATGTGTTATTAGTTAACGATGAACCCGAAATATTTTGACCTATGATGTTCTACAGTGCGCAAAATAATTATATCGGACAAAGAGAATATCGAGAAAATTATTTGCTAGATACGGATTCAAAAAATAAAAATTTAATTTTATGTTTCATGCGATGATAACAAAGCAACAGCGGATTGTTTTTTCAACTATTTAACTTTTTTGTAGCCAGGAAGATACAATATTTCAAATTCATGAACGAAATAATTATAATGGACAAATCACATAAAAATTTGTATAAGTATTTTATTTCAAAAATTAAAAACAATAATTAACACCAAAAGAAATCTTAATAATCTATAGGGCTTCGCTTATTTTGTATCACTTTGCATAAACGACGGGGCATGGAATTAACAATGGATTGAAGAACATATGTTCCAATTTGATTCCATTCCTTTATAATTACCGTTTTTAGCTCTAAAATGGTGTCAAACTGACGACCTTGTGAATATACTTGTTGTGATAAGATACCCCATAGATTTTCCATGGGGTTCAAATCAGGGCTTATAGCAGCCCATTTTAATAGCGGTATGTTCCAGGACTCAAAAAAAAGTTTCATGAACGTCGCAGAGTGTATAGGTGCCTTGTCTTGCTGAAACAGCCAGTCGTTTAAAAATAACAGAATCCGATTCATTTGTCCAAAATTTATACCGTTCAGCTAATTCTAAACGTGCAGATTTATGACGCGGCAAAAGCCTTGGTATTTGCAAGCGTTTCCATATTTAACATTTTCATTATTCTTCAAAATCTGCTGAACCCTTCACGTAGTGATGGGAAGATTCAATTGAAACCGTATTTGTGAGGGACTTAGCTTTTTGTTAACAGCCAGCCGTTTTATCTCTCTTTTAGACCTCTCAATGACTTGGGACGGACGACCTGATCTCTTGATTTTGGCGTAATTTTCAGGATTTTTCAAGACATTATTCACCGTACTTTTGTCCTTGTTCAACTTTTTAGCTATTCTTCTGATTGTTGTCCCGCAATACCTGTAAGCTAAAATTTTAGCCCGCTCTTCAGCAGTCAATGTTGTCCCCTTTGGCATTTTTATTGATTCGAACTGTAATTTTAAAAATTGCGAATTAAAAACTGCACGTGTAAATGCTAATCATCATTAGTAGGCTGTGTACACCTTGGTGAACTAACTAGTTTTATAAATCTAGACGAATTATCAGTTTTACACCTAGAAAATATACTTCACGTACAACTGTCCACTATATTTATTTCGCACTAGTAATTTGGGCTTCTGAAGAAAATTAAACACCAGCTGACTACAACGAAAAATTAACAAGTAGCCTAAAGTGCCGTTACATTGCGTTCGCTTGCGAAAATGATATGACGTCATCACCAATAGCGTGAGACGATTCATTTTCTCAGAAATACCTAGTGATAGTTTGTATGTTATAATTATTTCGCGCACTGTAGATTTCATTTTATAGAAATTTGTTTATAGAAATCAAGTTTAGTAATGAAGTACACTTTAAAAAACACGTCAAAAATAAAGAAATTCGCATGTAGTTGATATACCCTGTACCATAATAATAATAAAACTCTAGCGCACCTGAACCACTAGAAACACTAATGTTCGAAGAGCAGTAGAAGAATCGTGCAGGTTTTGAGTGCATATTCCACCACATGTGCTGCTTATTACGGCCAAACTGTTTCAAATGCCACGTTTTACTTTCGTCTTAAGAATGCATTATAACTCATATGGTGGAAGGTTTCAGATATTACCACTGGCATGAATTTCAAGGTTTATGAGAGCAAAACACGGGTTAATTATATTCGTTATCAGTTGCTTATTTCACATAATTTTGAAAGCAGCATCTCATATAACATCAATGAAGAAAATGCTCAGTGCCTGCAGCACTGTAACTGAAGTTGGTGTTTGGGGCTGCGATCCGAAAAATTTGCAGAACTTTGCGAATTGTAACATCGGTTATTTATTTTCATTGTAAATGTTTCCGGTATGTATACTAACTGTAAGCATTTATTGATACAAAAGTAGCACAACCGACTCGTGCTGGCAACCTTTCGCCAGTATCAAAGCCAAGAATATATCAAATCTGCTTCACGTTGTTTAATTACATTCGAAGTTATAGGAGTATAAAGAAATTTAGGGTTACCTGCAGCGAGTTTTTTCAAATGATCGAAAGCTTAGTATTAGCTGTTTATTGTCACTACAATATCATTACCATTTGAAAATTCTACGATAAAACCGCTTAATAAAGATATTGCAATTAAACACAAAACCAACAATAGCTGGCAACCCTATCGTGGCTTTTCAACCAAATTTGGCCTGAATAATGTTTATGACAGGTTTCATTAATTGTATGAAATTCGTATTGATTTCATGACTGCACTGGAAGTTATAGGGCAAAAAGTTTTATTTTCCTGAGCGAATTTTCAAAACCAAAGACACAAAAATTACCATAGCTGGCAGCACCAATCGAATTTTTCAACCAAATTTTTATCAAACAGAGTTTAGAGTAAGGTTCAGCTACTATGTCAATTTCATGAAAATCTGGTAACTTATTCACATTTCATAGGGCAAAAAGCAGTTTTTTTTCTTTGTAATTTTTCAAGATGGCACCACTGGCACAGAGTTGCCCACAATTCAAAATCGCTTCTATCAAATCTGGTCTTACTTAAGTCCAATGCATTCTGCAAATTTTAGCTGTAGCTGATTATTGGTTCGTGAGTTTCCGTGAACAGAAGTTTTTGATGCTAAAAGTATAGGTTAACTGGGAGAGGGTTACCGTTCTTGTCCGACATGAAATTTCCAAAGTTTTATTTTGAACGTGTAGATAAAACATAAGATTTATATACAGATTGGTTTTATTGTAAGAAACGGACATTTTTTTGGATATTCGATGGTTTGAAACATTCACTTCCAAATTTTTTTTTTCAAAATGAAGACACCAAAATTATCATAGCTGGCAGCTCCAACCGAATTTTTCGACCAAATTTCTACCAAACGTGGCTTCAAATAGGATCCAGCAATTGTGTGAGTTTCGTCAGAATCGAACGATTCAATCAGAATTTATAGGGCTAAAAACAGTTATCTTTTTTAGTGGTTTTTCAAGATGGCACCACTGGCACAGAATCGCCCGCATTTCAAAATCACTTCTATCAGACCTGGTCCTATTTAAGGCCAATACATTCTGTTAATTTCAAATAATGCTGCTCATCGAATCGTGAGTTTCCGTGAACAAAAATTTTTGATGCTAAAAATATAGGTAAATTGGGCAAGGGTTACCAGGCGTGCCCGTTATACCATATCTTTTTTTTTTTTTTGGTTATGTAAACAAAGCACAAGATTTACATATGAGTGGCTTTTTTTTGAAGAAACGGCATTTTTTCACGAGAGACGATGATTTGGAGGTTTTCACTTTCAGTGCCTGCCCTAGCTACAGGGTTGCCAGCACGCTCATTAAAAGCCACACAAATCTACAACTAAATAATATCAATATGTTCTGAAAATTTCGTAATGATTGAATAGCTCTGTCAAAAGTTATCGAAATTTAAAAATTTTCAAATTTTCCCGTCCTCTTTTTAGGCACCCAGCGCACACATAGGGTTAAAAAATTCCAAAGCATTATCCGATTCATATGTAAAACACGTTAGAAATTTATTTCGTTAACTTTATTTTTGCGAAAATCATTTGTGCACGAAATAATAGGTATATTAAAAATATCACTTAAATGGCCGCCGGCGCCAAAAGGTTAACAATAACTGACATTTAAAGAGACCTGGGCCTATTCTGCACGTACACCAATGTATCCTGAAAGTTTCAGCTCAATCGGATGGCGCGTTCGCGAGATTATCTCACTGAAATTTTTTGATGATATATATATATATATATATATATATATATATATATATATATATATATATATATATATATATATATTTCATATCATTTTCGCAAGCGAACGCAATGTAACGGCACTTTAGGCTACTTGTTAATTTTTCGTTGTAGTCAGCTGGTGTTTAATTTTCTTCAGAAGCCCAAATTACTAGTGCGAAATAAATATAGTGGACAGTTGTACGTGAAGTATATTTTCTAGGTGTAAAACTGATAATTCGTCTAGATTTATAAAACTAGTTAGTTCACCAAGGTGTACACAGCCTACTAATGATGATTAGCATTTACACGTGCAGTTTTTAATTCGCAATTTTTAAAATTACAGTTCGAATCAATAAAAATGCCAAAGGGGACAACATTGACTGCTGAAGAGCGGGCTAAAATTTTAGCTTACAGGTATTGCGGGACAACAATCAGAAGAATAGCTAAAAAGTTGAACAAGGACAAAAGTACGGTGAATAATGTCTTGAAAAATCCTGAAAATTACGCCAAAATCAAGAGATCAGGTCGTCCGTCCCAAGTCATTGAGAGGTCTAAAAGAGAGATAAAACGGCTGGCTGTTAACAAAAAGCTAAGTCCCTCACAAATACGGTTTCAATTGAATCTTCCCATCACTACGTGAAGGGTTCAGCAGATTTTGAAGAATAATGAAAATGTTAAATATGGAAACGCTTGCAAATACCAAGGCTTTTGCCGCGTCATAAATCTGCACGTTTAGAATTAGCTGAACGGTATAAATTTTGGACAAATGAATCGGATTCTGTTATTTTTAAACGACTGGCTGTTTCAGCAAGACAAGGCACCTATACACTCTGCGACGTTCATGAAACTTTTTTTTGAGTCCTGGAACATACCGCTATTAAAATGGGCTGCTATAAGCCCTGATTTGAACCCCATGGAAAATCTATGGGGTATCTTATCACAACAAGTATATTCACAAGGTCGTCAGTTTGACACCATTTTAGAGCTAAAAACGGTAATTATAAAGGAATGGAATCAAATTGGAACATATGTTCTTCAATCCATTGTTAATTCCATGCCCCGTCGTTTATGCAAAGTGATACAAAATAAGCGAAGCCCTATAGATTATTAAGATTTCTTTTGGTGTTAATTATTGTTTTTAATTTTTGAAATAAAATACTTATACAAATTTTTATGTGATTTGTCCATTATAATTATTTCGTTCATGAATTTGAAATATTGTATCTTCCTGGCTACAAAAAAGTTAAATAGTTGAAAAAACAATCCGCTGTTGCTTTGTTATCATCGCATGAAACATAAAATTAAATTTTTATTTTTTGAATCCGTATCTAGCAAATAATTTTCTCGATATTCTCTTTGTCCGATATAATTATTTTGCGCACTGTAGAACATCATAGGTCAAAATATTTCGGGTTCATCGTTAACTAATAACACATCGAACATTAATTTACAGTAGTCGAGTTCATAGTTGATCTCCAGTCAAGTGCTGAAGCAAACTTTGAACGGAATACATAGTAAACTTACTAATAAAAATATGAGCGAAGACTTTGGAATTATATGCGATATAAAGGTGTATACGGTTTTGGATTGTTAAAAATTGGTATTTTTGGATTCTTTTTTTTTAAGTACATTTAGGTTCTTTACCGTGTGTGTTTATTTTAATAATTATTTATGTGGCAAGGGCGCAATAATAGGGAATTTTCACGAACGAACCGGTACCAGTTTTGCTCTGATATTACTTTTTTGTGAGCTCAGGTGCAACGAAAAACAGCGAAGTATTTTAGAGAATAGAAAAAAAAATCGCCATGTTATATATAATATAATTCACGAAAAGGGCGGCAAATATCTCTGAGACCTAGGGCGGCGAAGAGGTCAAATCCGCCCCTGACCCCCCTGGAGAGAGGGTCGAGTATTTGCCCAAAAAAATTTTACTAGGTAGGGTAAGTGCACTAGTAGTCGGCCACTTAAGAATTTTCACCACTTTCGCTCAATATAACTACGCAGAGAAAACAGTTACGAAATAAATTTTTTAACTAAAAGTAAACCTGTGCTGTTTCTCGTGGAATTAATATTTAATATTCTTTGTAACGAATCAACTTTTTTCTTAATAATTAATTCTATAAAAACTACGCTTTTGCATCAGTAGTCGGCCTCTGAAATTTAGTTATCGGCCTCTTTTGCATCAGTGTCCGGCCATGTTGCATATTTCATTATTTTACAAAGAAATATCCATGAAACATAAATAAAACATATTATACATGAAATATTTTGTATTTTTACTTCAATCAAATTATATATCATGGCAAATTGTAAATAAAAACAATTAATTTAACATAAATCAAGCATCTTTCTTTCAAAGTATTTTTAATTCAAATATTGACTTCAAATATTGACTAAAATCATTTGTGCACGAAATAATAGGTATATTAAAAATATCACTTAAATGGCCGCCGGCGCCAAAAGGTTAACAATAACTGACATTTAAAGAGACCTGGGCCTATTCTGCACGTACACCAATGTATCCTGAAAGTTTCAGCTCAATCGGATGGCGCGTTCGCGAGATTATCTCACTGAAATTTTTTGATGATATATATATATATATATATATATATATATATATATATATATATATATATATATATATATATATATATATATATATATATATATATATATATATATATATATATATGGAAATATGAATTTTTGGCCGAATCGATTTTAATACTAATGTTCTTCGAACATTAGTAAAAATTCTCTGAAAAATGAATGCACGCAAATATTTACCTCTGATAAGCTTTAAGGTATTATTTGGGTTCTTTTTAGGATCTTTTTAGGCCTTTTTAGGCTCTTTTTAGGTCTTTGCAGATACTTTCTAGGTACTTTTTAGGTATTTTGGAGTTTCTTTTGTCCTTTACCGTGATCGCATTTCGATGTTTATTATAAGTCAAACTTTTTAATGTCCGAAAAAAATCATCAGAGGTGAATTTTTGCGTGCATTGATTTTTTAGAGAATTCGGTTGGCTTGAGGTGTTAGGTTCATTCAACTCATGTACACATACGACAACAAAAAAACTGCCACCCCAAAAAAAAAATCGAAAATTTGCCGCTAGTGGCAAATCCGCCCCTGAGGGGGTTGAATGGAGGTCGGATGTTTCCATTCACTTTTTAACCATCAAAATGTAGTTCATCAGAATGGAATAATCTGATGATCCACCATCACCTGCGCCTTCACCTCCCAGCCCCCACTTTTCAACAATTAAAACGGCATCATTAAACCTCCTACACTCTCCAACCGATGGTCTTATCCTTGACAGCACTGTTTCTTTGAAATGCTCCCAATCTTTAATGTATACAGAAACATTCTGGGCAGTGTTTTGATGTTACCATGCGAATGGTCATAACGGCATTGAATTTTACGATTTACAAATTTTGTGCATTATTTGTCTTTGCTTATCAGTATTGATTCGAGTTTAAACAAGATGCAAATATTTGTATTTTTGGGCATAATTTGCCATCGCGACGATTTTCTCGATTTTTTTACCTCGTTTTCGCGTGTTAAGAGAAGCAGTTTTGTGCCGAAAGTGGGGAAAAATGTCCGTGTAAATCACGACACCTTGATTTTAAGGTGTCTTGGAACGATTTATAGGTAGGTTTAAGTTTCTGCGATGGCGGTTACTTGGTTTTCAGGTACCCACTTAAGACGTTTGCCATTTTGTTGCATATTATCTTACATCTCCTCCGCCACATGTCATCAGACTCGAGAAAGAATTGATGCTTTTGAGACAAACAGTCATTGATTGGCTAAGTTTTTGCTAAATATGCTGCTTTTGAATCAGCATCAACAAAAGCAAAATCGGCGGTTCCAGGACTTTTTTGGAAATCGACAATGCAAGCTGGGCAAACGGAAAAATTATCGCGGTCGGTTCGTAACGGGCCAATGGGTTTTTGGAGGTATTTGCCGTGAGACAAGAGAAGCGTCTGTGGTTCCCGTTGACACGCGAGACATCAAAATGTTATGCGCAGCTATGAGAGAAAATATTGCTGATGACACGGCCATATATTCAGATTGTTGGTGTACATATGACTGTCTGGAACAGACAGCTTGTTGACATCTGACAGACAGTGTATCACTCGATGAATTTTATCGATACGGTGACTGGCGCTGGAAGGATTTGCGAGGTGGCGTCGTTGAAAAGCCAATTGGCCAGGCTATGTAGCCGCACTTTAATTTAAGCGCCCTTTTGGCTATAACAACGTAATCGAAGGTTTTTTCAATGTCATGGCAGCCATGTACACGCTCGTTGATGTTGCTTCAGCATCCACATCCACCATTTCGTACAACGTAATAAAGCTATACTTATTTGAGAATACCAAGAAAATTTTGTCATCTTTCAATATTTATTTTAAATTTTTATCGCTTTGTTTGAAACTAGTTACAGTCTTATTTGTTATTATGATTTTCAATAAATTATTGTCACTATTAATTACAGTTTTTTGCGATTTTGATGTATTTTTAACATTTCTGCGCACTACATCTCCTGCTGATTGTTTGAGCACGGGAGAGGGGAAATGAACTTGAATTTTAAATTTGAAAAATATGAAGAAAAAAAAAAAATTTTTTACTCTCACCTTTTTGCGCCTCTACTTCTCCGCCCCAGCCCGAAACCACCTTTATACTGTTGCAGGTTCAGCCCTATCAGGTCCACCATTTTTACCACGGCTGTGGAGTAGACATGGGTAACCCAGCGCTGCGCAGCGCAATTGCGTTGAAGCACTAGCCATGATACAACTGCGCTGATACCGATTGTCGGTATCAATAGCGCAGTAACGCACTTCGGTATCAATAGCCTCGTATATAACCAGGACCGACTTAGAGTGACTTGGCTTAGAACGGCTTGAAATGAAACTTCAAAGTAGGTTTTTGGTGTGACTGGATTAGTGATGGGTAAAACCAGCACACTTTACTTTACACTTTACACTTCGCACACCACACTTAAGTGTGCTAGCACTGTGCTCCCAGCACTGACACAGTGCCGCACACTGACACAGTGCCGCACACTGACACAGTGCCGCACACTGACACAGTGCCGACACACTGACACAGTGGCGACACACTGACACAGTGGCGACACACTGACACAGTGGCGACACACTGACACAGTGCCGACACACTGACACTGCCGAAACACTGACACAGGGCCGACACACTGACACAGTGCCGACACACTGACACAGTGCCGACGCACTGACACACTGACACTGCCGGCACACTTGTACTGGCAGGCACACTCCACACTGATGTGCTTGGGAACGAATGCTGTACGTGTGGCGTTGATTTTGCCCATTAATATGATGTGTTTCGGTAACAAGCCGTTGTTTGCATTGCAGAATCTGTACACATTTTGCGGGTTCGAAAGCATTAGCTATTGAATGCATTAGCTGATGAACGAGATAATTAGGGAACGAAAACAGGCAGATAATTTTTTTTTTTTGATTTTGTTATTCGTATATTTTCTGGGTGAAAGTTTTAATTTTGAGTACACGACCGATGATTTGTGTTTTTCTAAATGCTGCGGACGTCTTCAAGTTTAAACACAGATACAAATACGTTTATTTGCGGTACATCTGGAAGAAATGCTTTCACGTTGAAAATATTTGTGGAAAATAGGTTTTGAGCAGATAGAAGGGTTTTGTCGTAACATGCAACGATAAAATGATCTGCTGCAGATAGAAGGTTTATGCTAAGTAGTGCTATGTTTTTAAATATTCAAATATTAAAGGAGTTTTTAGGGCAAAAGTAGCTGAAATCGGCCAATTTTTGGTTAGAGTGGTTTCGGACATAATGGGCCAAGACTAGGGCATTAATCCCGAGATTGAAATGGTGATCCCGAAATTCGGGATTAGAATTTCCGGGATCCCGAGATAATCCCGAGATTTCGGGATTTTAAAAAATTACTATATTTTGGGAATTTAAACAGATGTATTGGCTTATTTGTACTCAATTAAAACTTTGTTTCAAATATATAAGCATAAAACCGGAAGTTAAGTTCATTATAATGTTAAATTTATGCACATATGTACATGGGTGCTAGCAAGTAAAACCTTAATCTATAATTGCATCTCATTTAATCTTATGATCTAATTTCTTCTTATCTTCTTGTCCAATAATTTCTCCTTATTTGGTCTGATGGTTAATTATAAAATTAGTTAAAAACGAATTAAAATTTAATCAGCATATTTCCATACCATTTAACCCCAGAATGGTACGGTAAATTTTTGGATGATTTTAGGTGCATGTTTTTACTAATAAGAAGGCAACAATAGTATTATGTACATTTTTTATTTTATCATTAAACGTAAAAAGATTATACAGCTTCTAGCCTCATGGCAGTCAGAGTGGCGAACTGGCTGATGCGCGACGAAATATATACCGAATGGGAGCAAAAATTACTCATGGGTACCATTCTAGGGTTAAATAACAATTACAAAATAGTATTGTTTTTCAATGAAACAAGTGATAAGTAATAATATCGATCGGTTCAAACTGCTGATTCGTTTTGAAAGTATGCTCGTAATAAACACAATTCGTCAAGAGTTTAAACATTTAAACTAAACTGATTTTGCTGCACATATATCTAGCTGCTGAAAAATATATTTCGGGTTCTACACTTTTTAGTGGGTTATTAAGCATGTAATCATACGCCAGTTGCAATAATCAGCCCTAAGCGCCTCCGTTTTCATAAAACTATATTTTTTGGCATTAAGTTCTGGGTTGTTTGCTCAATTCGTAATGATGAAACTTTTCTTATTCTCAAAATGGGTTGAATTTTATCAATCCCGAAATCTCGGGAATCCCGATAAAAAATTCGGGATCCCGAAAATGTCCAAAATGAGTCGGGATCCCGAGATCCCGAAATCTCGGGATTGCATGCCCTAGCCAAGACCTATTGCTCTGATACAAATATTTCGGTTTTGTAGGGGAGTAAGGGGTTTTTCGGCCATAGTTTGGCAAAAACTGCCTTTACGGCGCTTTCGATGATTGAAAGTGGTTGGGGAATGCAATAGTGATATTTTAAGGACGAAAAATTTGTTTGAACATTGGGCAAAAATGTCCAATTTTCGCAAGAAATTTTTTTTTGGTCTAGCATGAATTGGGGGACCTTTCTGAGTTGTATCGAGCGAAATTTCCATACAAGTGTGGGAAAAAGTGGCCTAGTTTCGAAGATACGGCAAAAGTAGCTGAAATCGGCCAATTTTTGGTTAGAGTGGTTTCGGACATAACGGGCCAAGACTTATTGCTGTGATACAAATATTTCGGTTTTGTAGGGGAGTAAGGGGTTTTTTGGCCATAGTTTGGCAAAAACTGCCTTTACGGCGCTTTCAATGATTGAAAGTGGTCGGGAAATGCAATAGTGATATTTTAAGGGCACCTGTGCGTGCTTAGCACACTGTGCTAAGCACGCACAGGTGCTGCCCATCACTAGACTGGATTAAATGGATTAACCGAATAAAATGCAGCTATTTCTACTAAAGTGAAGTATATCGCATCGTAACGTCACATATGTGAATAGAACTCAAGTGAACTTCTAATTTTTCAATCCTAAATCGCTCGATCCGCGTCTTGTAACGCCCAAGTCGATCCAATCCAGTAAAATTTTGTGATCGGATCGACTTAACTCAAATCAATCCACTGTGCGTTTACAACGTGGTTTGACTAATCCTAAGCCGGTTTGAAACCACGTTACAAACGAGGCTAATGGTGGATTTTTCAATTTTTGACTGTATTAGGAAGAAGCTAAAAAACTTCTAGAGTTGCTACATCAACCTTATATAATGACGAAAGAATTTCAAGCAGATGACCTTACACCTGGTTTAAAAAAAAAAAAATAAAAAAAAATGGAAAAGTCTTATCTTTCGCCTTTCAAAAATGAATGGAAACTTAGTCGATGCATTAAAAAATTCCCTTCTTCGTAGAGAAATTTGTCTCTTAGATAATGAAATCCTTTTACCTGCTATATATGTAGGTCCTTCAGTCCGGGTTATCCTGATAGAGGATCAGCAAGCGATTGCTAAAATTGCATTATGCGAATTAGCTATTCGTATGAAAGGATTGCATATGGAAAGTGAAGCCATGGCTAGACCACAGCAGGGAACGATTCAGTTGTCATCATTTTCACCAAGTACTGGATTTGATGATGAAGATGAATTCGAAAAATATCTTGGCGAACAAGAACGAGCAAAGCGGCAGCACCTAAGCTTGGAGAAAAGTAACGACGGAAGAAATTCATCGCACCTGGAAGCCTTCACACTGAATTTTTATAGAGCACTGAATGATATTTTAATAAAAAAAACCGATTTTTCCTTTAGAAGCTAGATATATTGAATTTTGTGACAAATATCGATATTTCGAGGGTAATCTGCCCTCTTGCCCTCTTTTTCAGTGTCTATCAGTCTTGACTGATAGACACTGAAGAAGAGGGCAGATTACCCTCGAAATATCGATATTTGTCACAAAATTCAATATATCTAGCTTCTAAAGGAAAAATCGGGATATTTTAATAAAAAAACCGATTTTTCCTTTAGAAGCTAGATATATTGAATTTTGTGACAAATATCGTTATTTCGAGGGTAATCTGCCCTCTTTTTCAGTGTCTATCAGTCTTGACTGATAGACACTGAAGAAGAGGGCAGATTACCCTCGAAATATCGATATTTGTCACAAAATTCAATATATCTAGCTTCTAAAGGAAAAATCGGTTTTTTTATTAAAATGTTTTTTTGAGCTAGGAAAAAATTGGTACACATTAAATACAATCACTGAATGATGTTGAGAAGTTTAACCGAAGTTCGCCTTTGGAAGTAGAAGATGCCATAACGAAGTATCCCGAAATCGTCCGAAATGCAGCGTTGCTCGTTACGGCATTGCCCCCGACTCAAGTATCTGTGGAACGCTTGTTTTCTGCCTTTAGAATAATTAAATCGGATTTAAGAGGAGCGATGAAGTCAGATCTGATTGAAGCAATATTACTTTTAAGAACTAATTCGAATTAAGTGTTTTCTGTGCTTTTATATTAGTGTGTGAAATGATTTCCTATTTTGAAATAAATCGCTTTGACAATATTGCAGTTTATAATTTAATGTTACTAAAGGGAACAAACTAGTAAGAAAATATGGTCTAATTGTAGGACAAAAAACGATTTTCACCTTCTGGCTTTAACTATATACTAGAACTACGAACGTTTGGAGTAGAAGTACGGAGTCGGAGTCGTAAGTTTGGAGTCGGAGTCGTTACTCGGGAGTCGGAGTTGCAAATGTTAGAAGGCTTAGCATTGGAGTCGGAGTCGCAAGTTTTTCATCCCGACTCCAGAGCCCTGATTTTTACTCCCCTGATGATGAGACATCTAGACAATTATCAAATTTTGACTCAGAAAAAACCGAACTGAATTTTGCTACTTTTTGATAATCGTATTTGTATTGTTATTTTATATTGTATGGTTCGTCCATTTTGAAAAATTGAAATGAATCATGAAAAAAATGTTTAATTCGTTGTTGTTGGATTTTAGTCGATAAATTTGGAACTGGAATCAAACGGGCAAGTGGAGATGAGAAGGAGTGCCCATTTCACATCTGCCCGGGGGCGGCAAGAAGGTCAAATCCAGCCCTGGGCCCGACAATTCTTGTCGGCGGAAAGGCCTAAGTCCTAAGCTGCAACCAAAATGGTAAGGACTGAATCGTACAATCAAACGGCTCAACGATGTTTTCTACCGGATGCAGCAGCATCGAAAACATTGAAACCTATTATTGATGGCAAATTTGTTCGGTCTAATGAGAGGGTAGTGTTGCATCTACACCAACATAAACCTTATTTCGCAATAGCAATGCCAAAAATACCAAGAAGCATCGATATATTTGCACTCAAATTATTTTCACACAAAAACCTTCATAGAAACCAAAAATGTCTTTGAATCTTCTGGTGACATTCCGAATTTTACATCAGATGGACATCAAACTGATATAGGAATGCTACGTGCAGATTAAGATGTGAAATGATCCATCCGCTTCGTTCGTTTTTGTTTTATGTCCTAATGTTTTATGTTACGTTGTAAGGTGATTCATTAAAATTAAATTAACAAAGGTTTTGGTTGCGAAAATTCAATTTTCAACAGTGGCGGATTTGCACATTTGCCACCAGTAGGCTATTCAAATTTGGTCGCCCCTACCGACCGCTACAAGTGTCAGTTCCTAGATTATTTTTACAATCCATCGATTTAGTTGAGATTGCAGAAGAATGTACATTCGGTAAACGTATTTAATTAATTTTTATTGCACTTACAGTTTAAAAACAATACATTCAATTATCTGATGACTATACAGCTGATGATGACGATAAAATTCAATTAAGTAATGAAAGTTTTTCAATGTTTTTTTGCGCGATTTTTTGCTCGCAAAATTATCAACTATCTCGTCGCATGAAATCTTTTTCATTAGTTCTGACTCTATGCAAAAAAGAACTAAGGCGTTTAGCGTTTCTTGGCTTAAGGCAAATAATTGTTTACTCGTTTTAAGCAAGAAAAGTTTATCTCACCCAAACAGTTTGTCGCTGGTGTACATAGGAGCCATGGAAACTGCAATATCCAAGTTTGGATAAACGTTTTGCAAATTCTGTTTTCTTAGGAACGAAGACAGGCTTTCCAATCATTCAGAACCTGGTTTAACCAAAATTCTTTCAGAATAAAAGTGTCATTGAAAATGCATGCAATTTTGAACCTAGTCAGTCTCTAAATCATTAGGATACATTTTGTCACAGAAAAAGGCTTTTTCCGTAACAGTTGATGATGAAAGTTCACTCATTTTAGTCAGAAATGAAAACTTTGCATTGAACCTGTTGTAGGCTTCCTGCTGTTTTTCTGATTCGGATAAGAAAGAGATAAGGACGAGAAATGTGTCAACCCTGAAAGTATCATTCGCAGTTATTCTCATTTCTTCATCGGGTGCTTCATTATAATTTTTTCCCCGTTTTCGGTTGTCTTTTTCCCATGTCTTTTGTATACTGCTTTGACACGCCCGATTCCGTTGCATTTTCTTAGAAATACGTAAAATTTTCTCGTTCGGCTACGAAAAACTTGCCAAGAAATTCGTAAAGATATGCGACAGTGATTAAATCTACGGTAGAAGCCTGAATTCGAACAATTTGAACAAAAACCATTCCAGAGAAAAAATCATTACCAGCGTTTCCAGTTTTTTTAAATACAAAATTATTTCCGTTGCTTCGTTTTGCATTACAAGCTATTCGGTACAATCATCCTTGTTTGGCTCCAACGATGGAAGGACTTCGTTCCAAGAATCTATAATATGTACATGCGTCCTCTCTAGCTGACCAAGGTTTTTTTTTAGTTTTTTTTTGTAGATTATTAATCTAATTTAAGTACTATTTACAATAAAAAAACTACTAACTAGCGGCTATAATATTTTGACCGGCTGGCTCTTGATATTTTTATTTTTTTTTACGTTTATCGTTTGAATTTTCTTTTAACCTTACACACTAATTATCATATCCAGCCGTGTACAGTGGCTGGGATTATCCTAACAATGGCCACTTAAAATCTACCTTACGCTATGACTTAAGTCTAACTGTTACCTCACTAAAACTAAGTTAGCCTAATTAGACCTAATTCCTTATCCCAGGTCTTACATCTTGCCTCTTCTATTCGTTTGGAGGCCTACATAATTAAAAAGCGCATCAATGAGCTGTCGTTGACACGCTATTTTTGCGGGGCGCATAAATAGCTCGTTAGAGCCACCTGTACGCCCAAGTGACCGTATCAGTCCGTTTTCATGCCCGTCTGTCAGTCCGTAGAATCTTGTCGTTAATTCTACAACCCGGTCCCTAAGCGACATCAGTTCCGACTCCTCATACAGGAGAAGGTTCTTTGGCCACCTTTTAGTCACCGGGTTTTAGAACCCACCAGTACAGTAGTGGATCATTCTCCTTTCAAATACCTCCGCTTCTGCCATGGCAGTTTCGGAACAGGTAATCCAGGATGGGGAAGCATAAGTCAGGATAGGCCGGATCAGAGTCTGGTAGCAAATATACTTAGCTCTGATGGTCATGCCCATATTTTTGGCGAAAAGTGGTCTGATGCGTTGAAATGCGGACTTAGCACCTTTGATTTTACGCCGCAAATAAGGATTAAACTTCAGGAATTCGTGGAAGTCAAAACCCAGGTACTTTAGAGATGAGATTGGAGTAACCTTAGAGGTTCCGAACGAGACAGCGAGTTTTTTGGCCTTGTTGCGGATTGTTTGAGATCCCCGATACCTAGAAAAAATGCGAAATACACAGAGTTATGTCTTACTACTATTTGGTTTGATGCCCAATTCGTCAAGGTAAAGTAGTAGTTGTCGTAGTATTCCAGGCTCCTCGCTGTTTTAAGCGGGTCTTTGCTCGATGCTAATAAGAGCGTGTCGTCAGCATATTGGAGGACTTGGACTTGAGGTTGGCTTGCTGAAATAGGAAGATCAGCAGTGAATATTGTATAAAAAACTGGTCCAGTGACAGAGCCTTGTGGTACTCCGGATGTCACAGGCCCTTTAGTAGAATTTGCTCCATTAACGCTGACATAAAATTGTCTGTTGGTAAGAAAGCTTGCAGTGAGTCTTATAACCTCTTCCGGGAATCCAAACTCGATCAACTTAAAGAGAAGGCCTTCATGCCATACGGAATCGAAAGCCTTTTCGATACCTAAAGCAAACACCACCGTTGGAGTGTTTTGCACATTCAAGTGAGATATAATTTGATCCTGCAAGTATGAGATGGCATGTTGCATCCCGTACCTGTGTCTAAAGTCAAACTGGTGAAGCAATACTAAGGTTAAAGAGGACAGATAAAGGAACACACAAGGATGATGACAATGACTTTGCAAATATGTTCGGTAAGCCGTCGAGTACGCAGCTGGTGCTACTATCTAGGTTAGCAAGCAAACCTTCGACCTCCAACGGGTTCGTTTAAAACGAACAACAACTATTAACATCTGGAGAGGGAATATTAGCAGAGAAAGATGTATTAGGTTGAGAGGTAGCAGAAGAAAAGAAATGAACAAACAGCTTACATATTTTTTTAGGCGAGGAAGCAGACAAATCATTTAGGTGCATCAGAAAAGGGACACAGGGACACTTTTTAAGGGAACGGATATAGGACCAGAAGGGTTTCTGTTGACAGGATGATATGGAGGCTTCAATGTGGGCATGATAAGCACTCATCACATCTTTAACCATCTTTTTAGCATACGAGCGTAAATTTCTGTAACTCAGTAAGTCAGCCTCTAAGCCGGAGCTTCGAAATCTACGACTCACCACGCCTTTGGTTTTAAGAGCATGTATCACGTCAACAGTTAACCAAGGTGGATCAATACTTCTGCGAACACGAAAAGTGAGAGTGTGACAGAAAACAATATTAGACAAGAAATCATAGAACACATGAAAGCCATCATCAATATTTAGGCCTCTGAAAAAAGCAAACCCGTTAACAGCATTAAGAATATTGGACATGGAAGTGAAGTCAGCTCTAGCAAAGTTATAACACAGCGCAGAGGTATTTTTGTTCTTAGGAAATGAGGTGAAGGAAAGTTCTATAGCAAGAGGTGGATGGTGAGGATTGGGAATGACACAAGGTGACAGAGCAGCACATAAACGAACAGACGACAGAGGAGAGTTAGTAAAAATAAAATCGAGTATTCTGTTATTAGCATTAGGCACATTACTCAATTGTGAAAAAGAGTAAAGAGAAAAAAAGGAGGATGTAGCTAAAGAAATATTGCTCCTCGATAAAATTTCAGTGAAGGTTGTATCCTAGACTAAGCTGGGAATGTTAAAATCACCACATAAAAAACGAAAGAAGAGGGGTAGAAAGTGTTAAGAAAGGAGGAAATCTCCGAGAAAAAACGTTCATAAACTACAATAGGACTTTTACATGGGATATAAATCGAGGATACAAGTAACGCAGTAGACGGTAACGGATATACGACCAAGGATACACTCAACAGGCGGAAAAGGCATGAAGTCGGTACAGAAGGGCACGGTAAGTACATCGCCGCCGTCAGATAAACCACTGGCTGAGCGATCACGATCTTTGCGAGAGACAGTAAAAAGAGATAAAATTTCATTATTGAATGTACCCCATGTCCGCCAGGTTTCAGTTAAGCATAGTATGTCTTCAGACCCGATAGTTGAGGAAATTTTAAGCTCATTGGTTTTGGTCCTCAACCCTCGAACGTTTTGGTAGTAAACTTTTTAAGGTTAACCTTACGGTCTAAGTACGATTTTTTGGCACCGGTTTCCATTGAAAATTTCCAGAGGTTGTTTTTACGAACTCTTTGACAAAAACACCAGCGGGCCAGAAATGCTTCTTCAGCAAAACAGAGGTTCCCGATGCGAAAGTGATGCAGAAATAAGAGATCAGCTGGTGATTGAGGTTGTCACGACTGAGTTTCCTACACATTAGCAACGAGGTAGTGTATCCGAGCTTAGCTTTAATGTATGCTAAGACTTCGTCCGCAGTGGTTCTACAAGCGAAACGTAATACGAAAACTTTCAGGGGTGGGACCATTACTTCCAAGCAAGGGAGTGATGTATAAGGCTCAGATAGTCCTCTAGATGGTCCAGGCTGACTGAGTACATCAGCATAAGACGTCTGGGCTACCGCAGGAGATGATGCAGCAGGAGTTGAAAGGCTCATCCTGCCAGCAAACAAATTCACCAAAGGTTTGCTCACAGTCACGAGAGCGTGCTGTTGTTTCTGGTTCTGCTGTTGTTGTTGCTGTAGTGGATGTTGTTTTTGCAGCAGTGGTTGATGTTGTTGCTGCAATGATTGTTCATGCTGTTAGTGTAGTTGCAGCTGCAGGTTAGCCCGCTGGCCGCGTGTGAGCATCTGAGATACATCACGCTGAAGTTGATTTTGAATTTGAAGGCTGCAAGGTTGTATCACCCCAAAGGTCTGAGGAGTAGCAGCTGGAGGAGATAGCGGAGACAGCAGTTGAGTGTTTAAAGATATTTGTTGACGTTGAACAGCTGGGCAATCTTCCTGGTGAAGCTGATGATCGGCAGGTGCAGGTTGAGAGCCTGAAGGTTGCTCAGTCCTAGCAACTGACAAGAATGTATTTATATCACCACAGACACTCTCAAGTTTTGGGCCCAGACAGGAAAATTCTTTAAAAAGTTTGTCAACTACACATTTGGTTGACTTTAAGCAGTTAACAAATGATACCATGGAGCTGGCTTTACAACGAGAGCAAAACCAATAAACACAGGATGTGGTTTGTCGGAAAGCGTCTGCGACATCGGCATTCATTCCAGTACATTTCAAATGATATGATAGCCCGCAAAAACCCGCACAAATCACATAATGCGATTTATTTGCCTTATCAGCACACTTTGCAGCTGTGCAGAAAGACATAATGATTTGGTCACACGTGTAAACAGAGTTAACAGGTCCAAAAAGTAAAAAGTTGAGGCGAACACACTTTCAGGAAGTGATATAAAAAAATGTTAAAAATGTCAAAAAAAGTGTCCAAAATCACTCAAAAAATGCACAGGCGCACTTCACGTAGAAAAGTTAATGACACCCAAAGCTTAAAGAAAGCACAAGAGACTAGGTTGAGACTCCAGGTTGACACGCACAATGTTGAGGCGCACACGCTTTCAGTCAAAAATGTCAAAAAGTGTTAAAAATTACTCAAAAATAGCGCAGGCGCACTTCACGTGGAAAAGTTAATGACACGCAAAGCTTAAAGAAAGGTTGGCACTCTAGGTTGACACGCACAATGCTGAGGCGCACACACTTTCAGGAAGCGATATCAAAATGTCAAAAATGTAAAAAAATTTCAAAAATCCCTCAAAAATAGCACAGGCGCACTTCACATGGAAATTTAATGTAAAAAAGCAAAATCGAAGATCTCCTGTAAAAAGCAAAATCGAAGATCTCCTTGTAAGAAATTGAAGAACGTCGGCCAGCCGCTGCACAAGACGCTCACTGCGAAATATACCAACCATTTCAGCAATTATCTTGCTGAGACAGTTGATATTCGAAAGTAGTGACTTGTACATCGGGTGATCCCTCCAATGTAAATGGAAAATTCGCTTCAACTTACAGCGCCAAATGTATCTCACTTGCATGTGCTTAACGATTTCCGGCGGCAGCGCGTGGTTCTAATATTTATTAAGAGTGGTTCAAGCGTGTATTCTGGACAAGCAGACCAAGGTGTCAGATTTACTCCCTTTAGCGTTTCCCCTTACCCTATTTCAGTCATTAATTTTTGCCAGCGTTGTGCCAAACACAAAAAAAAAACGTATATATTTTTAAGCAACATGAAGAAGCCACAAGCTTCTGTACTACATTCAGCAGCCGCAGTTGTCACTGAATTCAAAGAGTGGGCAGAGGCAATTAACAGGATAAAAAGTGATCCTATCTTGTTTAACAGTGGGCAAAGAGTAGGCAACGAGCTCATTTCTGTAGATTTGGGATGGATGCTCGGGGGTACCATTTTATGGCAAAAGGGGAGGGGGAACTTTTCGCAGCACACTTTTCTATCTACCCTGGAGTGTGGTAGATAAGTTTGTTTGCATGTTTTTTTACGCGCCTCTTAAACATAGAAAAACAAACTCACAAACATGCCAAGTCGTAACCAAAATCGGATAATATTAACATGCTGTGAGAAAGAGGATGGTGTTAGTAACAAATGTTTAGATCAATATATCTCGAAAACGGTTATGGTTACAGGAAAAAGTTACCAAATCTTTTTTGATGGAAATTTTTTAGGCTACAAATTCGTCCAGCATTGTTTTTCTGAAGACGTAACCGTTACTGAGATATTTAGGAAAGGTAACTTTTGGTTATCTTCGACCCCGTATAAAAAGTGACGCAGAGCTCGGATCGATGGGGACTTTTGACATTTTGTTCAACACGCCAGTTTTAATGTTCACACCAAAATTCAGCTTTCCCCTAATTTTTCCGAAGCACCATGTTAGATTTTCCCGGACTATAAGGTACTAAAAAATTTACAGTTCAGTCAGTTGGCTTTAACTGAATTCGCGCCCTCCATTATAGTTGGCTGTTGACACATTTAAATACGCATTTACATACAATGGGAATATTGCCAATTTTGAAGGGTGTTTATACACGAGTTGTATGGAGGATACGCGCCTCCGCTTTTGCTGTGCAGAAAACATACTGCGGATGATTTTGGAGATCAGACTATAGCTTCGTTCTGCATCACGGTTCATCAATGGCATCAATGACTTACTAAAGTTTGACCTGAGGAGTTTACCAGGATTCCACGTGAAAATGTTCGGTCCAGAGCAACATTGAAACTGGTAGCTCTCGTGACACCTTAGCACTGTCTTTCCGTTTTTTTACTCTCATCCCCCATGGTTCGGAAAACGAAAAAAAAAACAAAAACTATGAGAAGTTTCAAGAATTAAGGCCATGATATGCCTTCTAAAACGAGAGAAGGTTAGTCGTAGCTGTGAAGCTGTAGTTCATTGTGCCTTCTGGGGATACGCAGTAACGGCAAATGGAACAGAACGTCGGTTCACGCAACTGGTATTAAGAACACTGCCGATGACCTATCGGAGCGATTAGTCAGGCGAAATAAGAGCTTCGTGCCAATATCAGATAGCATAGGATAGTGGGGGAGCCTAAAGAGCAGACACTCATCAAGGTACACTCGACGAGTTTTTAAGGAGGGAGTTTTTGGAGTAAGGATAAATGAGCAGTATACTCACAAGAAGGTATGTGAAACTTGCAGAATAACGAGAGTACAAATCTACGCTGCACGTGCTCTACGGCATCATTTAAATAGATGAGATAGGGAGACCAGACCTTAAAACAATATTCGAGAATACTACGAACAAGGGACAAGAACAGATGGAGAGAAGTACTGATGTTAGTAAAAGGAGAGGAAGACCTGAGGACAAAGTTGGACAAACGAGAAGCCTTGGAGTTATGTACGTATAAACGTATAAACACATTATCGTATTTGAGTTTTGAGTCAAATAGCACACCAAGGTCCTTAAAGTTGTCGACAGCCACCAAAAAAGACACAAACATATACATGAACCGTTCCTTAAAGCTATATTATCAAAACGTCCGTGGCTTGAGAGCCAAGTCCTATAAAGTAAGTCTTTCTTCTACTTTATCATCTCATGATATTATATGCCTTACGGAAACCTGATATAATGAGGATATTTTTGATGGTGAGATCTTATCACAGCACACTGTTTTCCGCAAGGATCGTGACCGCTTAATCTCTGGTAAGTCTGATGGTGGAGCGGTTCTCGTTGGCATTCACAAATCTCTCGCTAGTTCTGTGTGCAGCGATTTTACTACCACTTCCTCAGTAGAATGTAGTTTAGTGCGTGCTTCTTAAGCTCCTACTTTATTATTATTGGTTGCTTCAATCTATAACCCCTTCACTCTACGAACTTTTCTTTTCTGAGCTCGCATCCAATCTTCTGTGCCATTTTCCTCCTGGCCAGTTAATGTTATGTGGTGATTTTAATATGCCCTCAATCGAGTGGAAAACTCTCCTTTTTAGCCATTACTTCTAGTAATAATCTTTCCTTAATCCTTTCTTCCGTTATTTTTTTAAGTTCCGTTTCTCAACTTAACTTGCTGCCTAATATCAATGACAAAATACTGGATCTTATTTTTTCTAATCTTCCAGTGTCTTCCATGTATTTAGATTCTGCTGTTTAACCGTATGTCCCTTCCGATCCCCATCACCCTCCTATAATTTTAGAACTTTCTCTAAATTTTGCTCCTAGATTTTAAATTTTGCTCCTAGAAGCCAACTTCATCGGAATGGCGTACAAAATCAACCATGTTAATTGGTATACATTTCTTCGCTGTTCAGACGTTGACGAGGCTCTTTATAGATTGGAATTGTTTTTGCGGGATGATTAAAATTGAACAACTTTTTATTAACATTAAAAATTTTAATCTACATTGAAAATTCTATTTTGACAAAGTGGTTTCGCAAGTATGCACTGCTTCTCATCAGACACCAGCACACAGTGCATACTTGACTGGCGTGACCACTTGCAGTTGGAAATCATTACATTTGTATTTATGCTAGTTGTGACAAATTTTAACATCTCCGACTTATATCCATGGATATAATTTTACTTAGTAAAGGTAATTGCATTTGATCACGGTTCCCTTCTTGTCTATAAAGCAGCATAGACAACGTATATCATTTCTACAGCTTATCGAAGCCGAGCATATTGAAACGGGATACTCGATCGTTTTTGCGGAATCAGCCTCCGAAAGCAGAATCAAATTGGAATTGGAATATGCTCGGCTTCGATAAGCTGTAGAAATGATATACGTTGTCTATGCTGATTTATAGACAAGAAGGGAACCGTGATCAAATTCAATTACCTTTACTAAGTAAAATTATCCAAAGTTTTACTTTGAACGTGTAGATAAAGCATAAGATTTGTATACAGATTGGTTTTATTGTAAGAAACGGACAATTTTAGGATATTCGATGATTTGAATATTTTCACTTCCAAATTTTTATTTTTTCAAATTTAAGACACCAAAATTATCATAGCTGGCAGCTCCAACCGAATTTTTCAACCAAGTTTCTACCAAACGTGGTTTAAAATAGGGTCCAGCTACTGTGTGAATTTCGTCAAAATCGAACGATTCAATCAGAATTTATAGGGCTAAAAGCAGTTATCTTTTTTAGTGATTTTTCAAGATGGCACCACTGGCACAGAATCGCCTGCATTTAAAAATTACTTCTATCAGACCTGGTCCTATTTAAGACCAATACAGTCTGCAAATTTCAATTAATTCTCCTCATCGGATCGTGAGTTTCCGTGAACAGAAGTTTTTGATGCTAAAAATATAGGTAAATTGGGCAAGGGTTACCAGGCGTGCCCGTTATACCATATCAAATTTTTTTTTGTCTATGTAAAAAAAGCACGAAATTTACATATGAGTGGCTTTTGTTTGAAGAAACGGCATTTTTTCAAGAGAGACGATGATTCGGAGGTTTTCACTTTCAGTGCTTGCCTTAGCTTCAGGGTTACCAGCACGCTCATCAAAAGCTACACGAATCTACAACTAATTAATACCAATATGTCCTGAAAATTTGGTAATGATTGAATAGCTCTGTCAAAAGTTATCGCAATTTAAAAGTTTTCAATTTTTCCCGTTCTCTTTTTAGGCACCCAGCGTACACATTTGGTTAAAAAATTCCAAAACATTACACCGGACTCACAAGCCATATGACAATATCACATTTTTTTTTTATTGAATCACAAATCACAGAAACATCCAGAACTAGTTGCTAAAATACTTCAGAATTTTCACCTCTTAGGAGCAAGTATTAGCATTTTTTGTATAAGCAAATTGCATTTTTGGTATAGCGATTTGAATATATTCCCGGACAACCCAGGCGATTGCAGTGAGGAACATAAAAACGGTTTCACGAAGCCATACAAGCAATAGAAGCAAGATACCAAGCCCAATTGGACAGCCATATGATAGCAGACTATTGTTCACTGAAAGAAAAACTGTGGGTTGGTTCAACTATTTTTAATAGTATTGCAACGATTCATTCAAAATCGTTAAACGAACTACGGAAAATAGTTATTTTTACTATGTTAATATAGTTAATTTAACGATATAAAAGTAGTTGGCTCTGGTTATACAAAAAATTTCGCAACGTTCATGAAATCAACTGTTTTAATTGTTTCATAACCACGAAAAATAGTTGATCAATAGAAAAATATTCATCAATTCACTCAAAACTTTAACGTTTCGAACTATCAACAGTTTTTATGGTACTTAAACTACTTTGCAATAGTTGATTTCAACAAACGTAATTCAGTGAGCAACGTCTTTGGAATTATTCCACGCAAAGTAGAATGGTTTCAACATTTGGACGTTTTTCATGCTCCGAATGAATTTTTTTTTTGATTATCAACCACGCGTCGTTGTTTTAACTATAGGCCTAGTTGATGCAAACACAACTTAGGAAAACTGTTGATTTTTCATACTCCTCATACTCATACTCCTATTCTATCATAGAAGTTTCATATGCTACATGGCAAAATTGTGTTCGGTTTGCTGTTCGATATAATTCATATTCATGTTATGCTGTGGAGCTTTACGTAGTATGACGCTTTTTATGCAGTCAACATAAGTATGTACATGACACGTCAACATAAGTATGTACATG
Source organism: Nemotelus nigrinus (assembly GCA_947369275.1). Lineage (NCBI taxonomy): Eukaryota > Metazoa > Arthropoda > Insecta > Diptera > Stratiomyidae > Nemotelus > Nemotelus nigrinus. The sequence goes on along the minus strand of OX376376.1, from coordinate 11,791,675 downwards.
ACAGCGCCGTAGCAGTGAGCGCACACTGAAAGAAAAAGTTGTGGTTGATTTAACTATTATTTTTAGTAATGCAACAATGCATTCAATTTTGTCGAATGAACTACGGAAAAAGGTTCTTTCTACTGATTCAAAAATGTTCAAATATGATTTGGCGCCATATACGTTTCTTTTTAATTCCGTGATGAGAAATTTTGATTTAAAAATAAAATGCTTATAATAAAATGGAATTCAAATAAGATTCGCTTTTTATTTCAAAGTGATTTCAACTTTTGATTTAAAGTGATTCTAAAAAAGTGTTAAGTGGTGAAATTTTTCTGAGTGTAGCGAAGGGTTTTCAACGCAAGGTGTTTTTTGCTATTTTCGTATCAATAAATGCTTACATTAAATATTCATGTCGCGAACATTTACCACGAAAATAAGTTATCAATGTTTAAATTTTCTAAGTTCTAGAAATTTTTCGGTCCGAAACATCTTTCGTTTTTTGATTCTAAATATCTTTCTATCCCTGTAACTTTCGCCGAAATCACCAGATAACCGAAATCAATAGAGTTATTTGATTTTGACGTGAGGCAACTGTGGGAGACTTTTAGTTGCAGTGCTGGTAAAGTGTTGCAAGCACTGAGCATTTTTTTTTAGTTTATGTTATGTTATGCTGCTGCGAATTTCTGCAGTTCTTGGCTTTCCTAAATCTTAAATTTCCTGAAATCCTTTCCACCCTATGAGTTTAAATGCATTGTTGAGATCAAAGTTGTCTTGCACTCGAAACAGCTTGGTAGAATATGCACTCAAAATCTGCACGATTCTTCTACTGTTCATCGAGCATTAGTATTTCTAGTGGTTCAGGTGCGCTGGAGTATTTTTTATATACTTACTTTACTGTTACCTTCGTACAAGAAGTATCCGTTAGTTTTAGAATCTTACATACTAGAACAAATGATATGCACCCCTTACAGCTGAGGACGTATACATATTGAACACAAGCTACCTTAAAACAGAGAGCAAAGTCAAGATTAGTTGTCTAGAGTTACAATAAACATTAGTTTTCTGGAGTTACAAGAGGTTTTTAACCAAAGAAAGTGACTAAACAAAGCTTGTTCTACGTTGGAGATCTAACAGGTCGGTTTTTTTTCAATCGCTGGAATTTGCGATGGGCTAATATTCGTGCGGCTAACTTGTTGGGTTGATGAGCAAGAGCTGCAATATATTTTCCACTGCGGTTCTTAATTTTCTCTGCAATCGTTTGGGTAAGCAGGTCCTTGTGGAGATTAGCGTTATAGAAGTACTACGGGGCTCTGGTGATAGATCTAAGTATTTTTGATTGGTTTCTCTGAATGATATTATTGTTTGATGGGCGGGCTGCTCCCAAAGTTGTAAGCCGTAGGTCCAGATTGGCTTCAGAATGGAGTTGTAGATTAACACTTGAGTCGAGAGAAAGTTTTCACAACAATTGAAATTGTTGAATTTGAGTTTTAATTGCTGATTTCTCGCTTCAATATGCCGTTTCCAGATGAACCTCATATCAAGGTGAAGTCCGAGATACTTCACTTCGTTGCTTTGAAGTATTGGTATATTGTTTCGATATACTTAAGGACAGCCCAACGGGAATCGCTGTAATACATTCCGGACAGAATATATGCAGCAAACAATCTTGGTAATAAAAATGTACTGTGTTTTCAAGGGGTTTTCAAAAAGTACATGATACGCCAATGAACATCACTCGCAGAAATAAGGTGAAAAGAACTTGCGAGCATACATCGGCTATAGGAAGTGTGTTATATACAGCGGAAAGATGAAAAGTTCGGAGCATTTCAAATCATCACGGGTAAGTAAAATGTATGAAAAACAAGAGTACCGATTCCCCCTAGTACCAAAGAAAATGCGCTATTGGAATTTCTTATAAGCGTTACACTCACTCAGCATGCAATAACCACACATTTCGGGTCATGCTGAGGTACGATCGGCCGCCAGCTATAGCTTCAATTCGTATTCATCTTAGATGACGGAAATGCGAGAATACGATGTCGGACTTTCCAAAAAGCTCTTATACATAAAACTATAAAACTAAAAGCATAAGTTTCTCCTTGTATAAATCTTCCCAGCCTAGGACATGCAATGTTAAAAAGAAATAAGCATGTAATGGTTCGGTAATGCTTCCACGCACTACGCGAAATGCTTACCGAATATATCCCGAAGCACTACTTTTCCCGTTGGGAGGCTAGTTTTAGCAATGTGAACGTAACGTGAACGCATTCATTTTGATTCTCCATTTCGCTAGCCATTCTTCTGGAAGTGAGCTGTGGGCTTGATGTATTCGGGATGCCATAACTGGATTCGAATCACTACTGTTGGATGGTGCTGTCATGTCTTCAAAATTCGAATTAGTGCTCTGGAATTTTCCCTGCATCTTCAAGTATTGAAAGTAGATGTCGCAGCAGAACTTTCTCGAAAACTTTGGAGACGCAGAACAAAAGACTAATAGGTCTGCATGACTTCACTTGGGAAGTGTCTTTACCAGGCTTAGGAATCATTATGATCTCTTCTAGTTTCTAAGCTTCAGTAAAATATCCGATCGGAAAACTAACGTTGAAGAGACTAGATGGCCAAGAGAATACGATCGGTAGCAATTGCATAGCATTAGTGACAAGATCAATACCCGCAGAAGTTTTTGAAGTTTCATGGATAATAATATTTTCCACTTTCTTAGCCGAAATTCTGATTGGTTGTGAGTCCTGAGCACTGGTAATAGGTAGAAAGTCACATATTGCCGTAGTAAAAGATGTGAAAACCTGTTCTAGGTGATCTGCGTATGTGGTGGCTTTTTTGCGTCACTTCTGGTCCATTGAGGGTTAGCAGTTCTTAGTGGCGCCTCCCTGATGGTAGGCTTATTAATTTTCTTGACCGCCTTCCAGAGCGAATAGTCGGCGTTTTTCGTGGGAGCGAGGTTTTCTAAGAACGAGTGAAACTTTAGATCGTTGTCCTTTGTAAGTGCCACTTTGAGCTCCCTAGAAGCTTTGTTGAGTCGTGCTATAGTTTGGACTGATCAATGCAGCCGCCAATTTCTTCGTGCCTGTCTTTTTTCCCTGACTAGGATCCTGATTGATGAAGAGCAAATGTTGAGTAAATGAGTTATTGAGGTATCGTCTGAATGTGTTCCAGTTTGTTTTATTGGGATATGAACGCTTACCGTAAGCGAATTGAGGTGTCATGTCGAAAATGATAACAGGAGAGTGATCTGACGAAAGATTGAAAACTGCTTTGGAGGTATTCCCTTCAAGATTGCGAAGTCAATAAAGTCCGGAGTTTGGTTGATGTCCGACGGCCAATACGTCAGCTGGCCAGTTGAAATATGTCTCAAGCTATTGGTTTGTAGTATTTGAGTCGAGACCCCTAAAACGTGTATTGCTGCTGTGTTGTAAAAATGTTGGCAGCACTGAACCTTTTCATCATTTGCGTTATAGGAGATGATTTCAAGAAATGATTTTTGTTGCTTTGAGTAAAAAATGGTAATATGATACTGCAAGGGTGTATATTACGTCTTTCCAAATTTTTAGGTCACTGAAAGAGCATTTCTTCGAAAATTAGTTTTGTAGCGATTCTGATGCGCTTGACGTTTTTTTTTAGCATGTATTTATTTTGCTTGTTTTGACTTTCACTTTGAATATACAATAATTTTTTGTTTATTTATTTATTTACTGTGCCTTGTAAGTGAAAGTCAAAATATGCCAGCAAAAACGTATACTGCGAAAAGTATCGGTAATGATGACATGTGTAATCAAGAAAAGTAAACATTCGGTTTAGAATCCGACTGGATTTATCGGTACCATAAAACAACAACTATTCAATACGAAGACGAATGGTTGAATATCAGTAGAAGGCCAATTAGATTGATGAGACTATTTTGATGTTTGTTTCAAAATCTTTGTTTACATATATATGTGTATTATCATGTGAAAATGCGCAAAATAGTGGACGATCGAGAATCTAATTTTAAGCCCCATTACACCAAGGTTTCACAGCTCAGACATATGTACGTGAAAGTAAGTGGTGCCCTGTGCAAATACATATCTACATGTATAACAGGGCGCCACTTACTTTCATACGCTATGCAAACTGTTAATATCTTTCCTTTCCGTTTACTGTAATCGATTGGAATGTGCAACAATTTCTACAAGTGCTGTGGAGATTTTCGTACATCGATCTGGGCGAAACAGCAATTTGCACTAGACATTATAATACCGAAACCTATACGGTTTTGCATGTACCGCACACCGGCATCCGACCGGCACTTTTCATATTACTCGATTCGAAAATTTTCTTCTTTTGTCTAATGGGTGATAGTCGCTGATTTGAGTTTTTGGTAATCAATACTTTTTCCATGCTTACACTCAATTTGCCTGCAATCCACAATTATGCTTCGTTTTGATATCTGTCGACGGCTAGAGATAATCTCACAGTCGCTAAAAAGTGTAGAGCAACATATGCGTCGCAAAGCTAATTGCACTAAGGTAATAGCACACCATACAGTTCTGCCATTTCAACTTTCAGTAGTTGCCGTTGGTAGCAGGTTAATGGAAGATAAATTTTATGAAGTATTATAGGAAGTCTGCAAGTTCAATAATGGCACATTCCAACCAATTAATAATCAATTATCTACGGCCGTATGGCCGAATTTCCTCGAGAAATAAGGAATGGAAAGAGAATAGAGAATTGCAATTTGCAGTCACCATTATCGTTAACATTATCAACTATTTGAGTCCTACTTATAAACATAGGCAACCGCCGGAATAACTGGAATGTATATCGAACATGTGTTTTTGTCTAACCGAACTAAAGTTAGTCGATATAAGCATAAAATCATGTCTAGTAGATACATATCTGAATTTCTTTATCATATGTATCATGAAAATACAGCGAACCATCACTTTTATTCGTCTTTTCGCTGTGTATCGAAGTTCCTTGTAGAATGGAAATTTTCATTTATGGCGTCATAACGAAATCGATTTAAGTATGATTAAAGCTATCGGAAAATCGATCAGAATTACTATGCTGCGAATCTTAATATATTTTTCAATCATTTGAATCGTAGCAGTTAAAGCTCTCCAGTATATTCTGAAACGATTTTCCTGAGTCTGTAATAACACGGTGTTGGAAACTTGAAAGAGACTCAGTGTATTAGTATGTTAAGAGATTGCGAATAAACTTTTATTTTGTTCGTACCTCATGTAAGAAATTTTGTTTGTCCTTAACCCACAAAGAAAAACGCATGCAGCACAAAACTCTCATACTTTACGATCTTCTGGTTTCGTCTAAAATTCCAATTACAATATAGTTGTGGATGTAACAGAAACAGTAACTTAAACTTTTGAAACAGTAATGAGTTTTTTTGAATCGACTTATGCAGTCTTTCAGCTGACCTAAATAGTATAAAAAGTGTTGTAACAAAAAATAAAAGTCGAGCGCATCAGAACCGCTAAAAAACTGATTTTCGAAGAAATTGTCTTTGAGTGACAAAAAAATGTGGAAAGACATCATACACTTTTCTGTAGTAGCATATCAATCATTCCTTATTCAAAGCAACAAAACCCAACTATAATATATAAGTTAACACTTTGATAATATCCAGACCGACCAGACAAATCAAGTGACCTTTTGCAGTTTCATGACGTTTGAAAAACAATAGAAAAAGTAATAGCGAGAATTTTCATTTTGATGAATTATTAATAAAATAGACACTGAAGTGTTCAGTTATAAATCAGGTGGTTTCTTTTGGATTACACAACAGATAAAGTTGTTTAACTGGCGCCCGAGCAGGGACTTGATTGTTTAATATATAAAGTAGTTCAGTGAAAGGAATAGTCTGTATCGCGAGTAGGCATTTGCGAAATCAAAGTAAACAGCCAAAAGGGAGATATTGCAGCTAACCCACGAACTTAGATTCACATATCTGGTCCACCACTTGACGGAGTTTTATTAATCGATAACACCGCACTAGATGGAAAGGATATTAATGTAAGTACACTTTTCGATTAATTTTGTTGAAAACAAATAAATATCGAGCGAATACGAAAGGTACTTACAAAAATATATTTACGAATTGAAGTGAATATTAATATCCAGTGCCCGTGCATAAGTCACAAAGGGAGGATGAATAGTGCGCGAGTGTTTTAACAGTCTGCAATGGAACAGTTGACAGAAAGCATCAGACAATTAGAAGGTGCAATTAATGCACAAATTGTCTTGGTTAAGCAAATCGACAGTCGATTGAAGGTATTGGAGCAAAACAAAGGACAAGGCTCCATTACACCGCAAATTGAACCACTTCGAGCTCCCCGTACCGAGGAGGAGCTCAAAGAAATCTGTAAACTGCCCGATCGCGTTAGGGAATTGCAGACATTCGACGGGAATCCAGCAGAATATCTGTCTTAGGTCCACAGTGTCGAAAACATCCTTAAGGACTATCAAATCGTCCGAACCAAGCCAATCTACAGAGCAATACTCCGTAGTATACGGCAAAAGATTCGAGGCCATGCTGATGCAGCCCTCATATCTTATAATATATTCGACGATAGTTGGTCATCTATTAAGAAGTGTCTTTCGCTGCATTACGCAGATAAGAGAGACTTACATACACTAGACCACCAATTAAATCTCTTGCATCAAAGCAATATGAACTTCGATGAGTTTTACGCGCTTGTGAACCATCAGTTTTCACTAATCGTGAATAAAATCCGAACAGAAGACTATTCTTCTGAAACGGTCGGAGTATTAATTGAGACTTACAGGCTCTTGATGTATTTAAACGGGGTGTGAATGGTGGCATCTCGAAGATGTTAATGATTCAGAGACCCAAAACTCTCCCAGAAGCGTATACAACGTGTCTTGAAATTAAAAATCTCAACTTCCGTAACACTATAATACACAAGCCAAGCATAATCATTTCAGTCACAGCCCCCAAAATCAGTTTTTCTCTCAGAATATAACAAGGCCAATTCAGCAAGCTCTACCAAAACTGCCACCACGTCCTGCACCCAGGAATCTATCGCTGAACCAGAGAAATGAAGCATACCATCTACAACATCAACAACGTCCACAGCCACCAGCCAGGCCCACAGCACAAAAACCCCCAGTACCTATGGAAGCTGATCCCTCCATTAAGACCAAAATAGTGAACTACATGAATCGGCCACGGGAAAGCCATCCAGTTAAAAGACCTCAGCAGAACGATTATCGCTAAAACAAACACCAACGCGTGAATATCATTGAAACATCTGAGGATACCATAGAAGAGCATACTACGAACGAAGACTACGTAGCAGCCTACGAAGCAGAAATGCAAATGAATAATTTAGAAGATATTGAAGATCCGGAAATGGAAGTAAATTTTATGAGGAATGCCTCTCTAGCATTCCATACATAGAATATGTAGCTAGCGACGGTAGAATTCTTAAATTCCTCATCGATACGGGAACTAACAAAAATTTTGTGAGACCAGAATTAGCAGAAACCAAACAACCAACGGAAAAATCCTTCAAAATACAATCGGCAGGAGGAGAAATTGAAGTAAAAGAGAAAATTAGGGGCAGGTTTTTTTCAAGCATAGGCAACAATACAGTCGTACAGTTTTTCATTTTACCAGGCCTGAAAGCCTTCGATGGAATTATTGGAGATGATACACTAAAGGCACTCGAGGTAGTCGTCGATCGGAAAAAGAATGAATTAAGAATAAAACCCAATATCATCATTCCACTCAAGGAAAAATAGTCCACACAAGTAAATAATTTAAACATTAGGGACAGTCACCTTCCTCACCGAGCTAGAGAAAAACTGATAGCAATAATCAGGAACCACAGAAACCTATTCGAACCAGTTGATAATAAACAGTCTATAAATACCAACGTTAGGGCCGAAATTCGGACATCCACTGATGAACCAATATATGCCAAAACCTACCCATACCCAGTTAACATGCGGCAGGAAGTAGACAATCAGGTGAAAGACCTGTTAAGAAATGGAATAATTAGGCCATCAAAAAGTCCTTACAATTCGCCCATCTGGATTGTAGAGAAAAAAATGGATGCAACTGGAATAAGGAAATATAGAATGGTGATCGACTACAAGAAAATCAATGCCGTCACGATATCTGATACCTACCCGATACCCGACATCTCCAGCACGATTGCCAATCTTGGTGGCTCCCAATTCTTCACCACATTAGATCTAACGTCTGGGTTCCATCAGGTGAGAATGAAGGACGAGGACATCCCCAAAACCGCCTTCTCAACGATGAATGGAAAATATGAGTTTACCAGACTACCGTTTGGCCTTCGAAATGCTCCTGCCATTTTCCAACGCATGATAGACGACGTCTTGAAAGAGTAAATTGGCAAAATATGTTACGTCTACATAGACGATATTATTATATTCGGCAAGACGGAGGGGGAGCATTTGGAAAATATTGAAAAAGTATTTGGCAAATTCGAAAAGGCAAACTTAAGAGTGAACCTGGATAAGACCGAGTTTCTTAAAACTGAAACAGAATTTTTGGGATATATCATATCAAACAAAGGTGTGAAGCCCGATGTAAAAAAGATAGCTGCTATAAAAGGTATCAAACCTCCTGAAAACTTAAAAGATCTGAAGAGTTTTTTAGGGCTAACTTCCTACTATAGACGCTTTATAAGAGACTTTGCCAAAATAGCGAAGCCTTCAACAAACCTTACGAGAGGTGCAAATGGGCAGACAAAAGCCAACCAGTCAAAAAAGGTAAAAATCAATTTGGGTGAAAAAGAAATGAAAGCATTCGATGACCTCAAAGAGCTCTTAACCTCCGCTGAAGTAATGAGTTTCCCTGACTTTTCAAGGCCGTTCATTCTAACAACCGATGCTTCAGACCACGCGATTGGTGCAGTCCTCTCCCAAGGGAAAATCGGCAAGGACAAGCCTATTACTTACATTTCTAGGGGTTTGAATAAAACGGAAGAAGGATATGCTGCCAATGAAAAAGAAATGTTAGCAATCGTCTGGGCTCTAGATAACCTCCGAAATTACCTTTATGGTGCAAAGAAACTAAAAATACTAACAGACCATCAGCCGCTTACCTTCAGCCTAAGCAGCAAAAACACCAATTCAAAGTTAAAAAAGATGGAAAGCCAGAATGGAGGAGTATAATTTTGAGCTCATTTACAAACCTGGAATAACAAATTACGTAGCTGACGCTCTTTCGAGACTCAAGACGCAAGTTAATGTAATGTAATTAATGTCTTCATCATCAGGGACAATCCATAGCGCGGAAGAGGATAGCACGGACTTGATTCCTAGCTGCGAAGCGCCTTTAAATACATTTAAAAACCAACTGATATTCCAGGAAGGTATGGACGTGTATGCTTTCGAAGAACCTCATTCAGGCTATCGACGACATTACATCAAACTAAAAGAAATCGAAGAAAAATCTTTAATAAAAAGCTGCTCATACTAACTAGTCTATTAGTATTTAGTTAAAAGTATTTAAACCCGAATATTCTTAATGGTCTAAAGATACAAGAAAAGCACATTCAACTTCTACAGGAAGTATATAAGAACCACTTTAGCAAATTCAAAATCCGCATAACGCAAAGAGTAGTTCAGGACATTGCGAACCCGGATAATCAGTTCGAAATTATAAATCAAGAGCATCGAAGAGCTCACAGAAATCATATAGAAAACAAGAACCAAATTCTAGAGAATTTTTACTTCCCGCATATGACGATGCAAATAAAAAAAACTCTAGCGCACCTGAACCACTAGAAACACTAATGTTCGAAGAGCAGTAGAAGAATCGTGCAGGTTTTGAGTGCATATTCCACCACATGTGCTGCTTATTACGGCCAAACTGTTTCAAATGCCACGTTTTACTTTCGTCTTAAGAATGCATTATAACTCATATGGTGGAAGGTTTCAGATATTACCACTGGCATGAATTTCAAGGTTTATGAGAGCAAAACACGGGTTAATTATATTCGTTATCAGTTGCTTATTTCACATAATTTTGAAAGCAGCATCTCATATAACATCAATGAAGAAAATGCTCAGTGCCTGCAGCACTGTAACTGAAGTTGGTGTTTGGGGCTGCGATCCGAAAAATTTGCAGAACTTTGCGAATTGTAACATCGGTTATTTATTTTCATTGTAAATGTTTCCGGTGTGTATACTAACTGTAAGCATTTATTGATACAAAAGTAGCACAACCGACTCGTGCTGGCAACCTTTCGCCAGTATCAAAGCCAAGAATATATCAAATCTGCTTCACGTTGTTTAATTACATTCGAAGTTATAGGAGTATAAAGAAATTTAGGGTTACCTGCAGCGAGTTTTTTCAAATGATCGAAAGCTTAGTATTAGCTGTTTATTGTCACTACAATATCATTACCATTTGAAAATTCTACGATAAAACCGCTTAATAAAGATATTGCAATTAAACACAAAACCAAC